>VZTH01004621.1:272969-555223 GCA_013397815.1 Aleadryas rufinucha
TCTGGGATTAAATTCCGAGGGAAGCAATTCAATACCCATTAGCAAAAAAAAAAAAAAAAAAATTATTCCTTCCCAAAACAGCAAAGAGGAAAAGCAGTGTCTGGAAGGAATGAAGAATGCCCACCACTGGGGGTGTTTAAGATTTGGAAGGTATGGCAGCTCCAGATTTAGATGGCAGAGCTACAATGGATAATCTTCCAAATCACTTCCAGCTCCCTGGCCCCAAGACACGCACACCACACTTACAACTTCACCAGGGTCCTTGCAGGGACCAAGATTTTAACCTATATACACTGCCCTCCTGCACTGGAAAGGTTTAGGAAACCAGTAAGGATATTATGATGCCAAAAGATAATCATCTAGTGCCATTTTTGCTGTCTAGGGGTATCCAAGGAAGTTGCATAGGGCTGGCAGGTTATACACATCACCTCCACAGGATCTGTGACCCCCTGGAGCACCAGCTAGTGACTGCAAGGAAAGTCAGTCAGAAAGCCAGGCTAGCATGTTAGGACAATTCACAAAAAAAGTTGTCTTACAACACTGATTGCACAGGCCTCCATGAAAATATTCATCTTAAATCCAAAAATTCTGAGGACTTCTTTTTTAAAAAATAGATCAAACGAAACTGCTTTGTAACACATGTGGCTTTTCTAGAGTCTTCTGTGCAGCAAAAAAAAAAATTTGGTAGGATGCTGACTGTTTGCACTGAAGTCCTTAATATCCCATCCTGCTTCCCATGATGAACATTAATTAAACCAGAATGCATGCTTACATGGTGACCCTCCAGACATTCAGCATGGCAGTAGTTTAAGAAAACTATATCCCTCCTATGTTCTTCCATGCACTACTGACTCAAGTTCATCCTTGTTTTAATGGCTGCCTTGAAAGAACATGAGAGCCACACACAACAGATGGTACCACCCAGAGATGTAATGAATACATTCTGAAGAGATTTTAGTTCTCCTCTGTTCTCCTAGTCCTACTGGTACTGTGCCATCATCTTCTGATTTAATTACCATTGATTATAGAAAGGGTTTCATATTTTTTTAGCTTTGAAAATTTAAAATTATACATTTCAAAAGAACATTCTCATGTACATGACAGGTAGCTAACTTTTTCATTGTAGATTTCTGTTTCCTTTGCATTTGGAAACCTTCAGATCAGGCCAAGTCCCCTCTGTATCTCAAAGAGGAACTATCCCAGCTCTGCTAAAATCCCAGTGAGAAATGGCTTTGTCATGGAAAAATTCCAATTAAATTGCAGTAGTCAAATCTAAGAGTGTCTTTAAAACAATTTTCAGTGAGAAGGTTTATATAAATGATTAAAAAAATGCCCGTTTTTTACGTTTGAAATAAAAATGAATGTGAGTTTCAATTTTAGGACACAAAAACCCTCTTTTCAATGGAAAATTATGTGTTAATTAAAAGTTGGGTTTTCCTTTTCATCCATAAAATAACATCAAAAAAGCTACATATCTTCATTTAGGAAATTTGACTATCGCGTCAGAATTGAAAGCACATTTGGATTGCGGAAGTGGAAACAGCAAGCACAGAAAAAGCCTTTTTTATACTGCTATTGAGACTTTTCAGGCCAACAGACTGGGAAGAAACAGCATATCCTTCAGTGGGGTAAACAGAGAGCCCTAGAGGACTTGGACTGTCTTCCCTCTATTGCTTGTGAAGTGTTCTACCATTTACGAGTGGCCTTTTCCCAAGGAGAGCGTCTCTGCAGCCGGACTCAGACAGGGCAGCAGCAGACACAGAGCTTGCTGACACCAAGAAGTGGAAAAATTATACGTAAACCAGACTGGTTACACAACACCTGGTGAGAGAATTAATGCAGAACACAAAATGCCCCACCACAAATACACTGTCACATGTATAGATTCCTTGTTTCACCACCCAGCCCAAAGGGTCTCTGGTAGAGAGTAGCACAGCTCCATTGACAGTCCCCAACACAGTAACAGAACTGAGGAAACTTAGCAAGAAAAGCAATTTAGAAGAATGGCCATGTAAGAAATTCTCTTGTGCATTAGTTTTGCTTATAAAAAGACAATTTAATCCACACATTTCAGGCAAAATCAGATGACCTTTGCTGGCAGTGACACCCAAAGCTATTAAAACCAAAAGAAAAGTAGAAATTCATCTCTCCTTTTTGCAGCATGGGCAATGGAAATCAAATAAAATTTTAAATGTGGCAACAATATATTTGTGGGCAAAACGCATCTATATGTATAAACACTAACAAGCATAAAATTAAACTATTCTTATTTTTGTTGACAGCTTATATTGCTTTCTGAATTGCTACTCAGTAAATGATTCAATATTTGGCTTACAAACACTGCAGGCAATTTTTTCCCCTTGAACTGAATTTTTAAATCAGGATATGGAAGTTTTGTATCCCATCATTTTTATTTAGAATACAAACTCACTTCTGCAGTGGAGTTGCTTTTGCATATGAGAACTGACAAAGCTTTATTTAATGAATTTTACGTGTTAATTAAAGAACATGCTCAGAAATAAACATACCTACTCCCAGTACTTGTTTATCTAAGGTAGTCATATTTTTGAACATAGTTAGGCTGCATTTTTAGGTAAGATCAATCTGAGTTAACAGCAAAAACAGTGCCTTGGAGGCAATGGGACAAGTAGAGAAGGCATAAAATGCTGATGGTCTTCAGCCCATAGGAGTGCAAAGGCCCAGTGAGATGCCACAGGAAGGCTCAAATGGGAATTAGGAATGAAAAATAAGATCACAAAAACAAAGCTCAGAAAAAGCAGACAAGTCATTAACCTACTCCAGTGTCTGAGCATGCACGGGCCGTGTCACCCCGAAGGGTGACAGGCAAAAACCCCCCCTCCCCAACTTGGCAAATGCTCTCAGTTGTACAGAACTGACAGTGGATGCACCCTCCTTAATGTGCCAGAAGGTGCTGCACTTTGTGCTATTCATCAGCTTCATATGGAATACTTCTAATGTGAAATATTACCTGAATTTCTCATAGCTCTGCTTATTTAAGACACCCCTGGGCATTAATTCCAGAGGGGAAGATACAGTATCTTCACAGTTCCACCCTTGCCTCTCCGTGAGGATAAAACTACATGGTCAGATGACAGGACATCACTAATGATGTCCTCTCTAAAATGGAACGAGGCTGTCAGAAAAGCAAACTGCCCTACTAATTTCAGCCACACATCCTCATCAGCTCCAGAGCACGCAATCCAGGCTTTATGCGTTATTCATCCTGACTCCCATGTTTCACTGTTGCCTAAAACCTGCCAAAGTGAAGACGTGCTACCTAAAATGCAGAGAAGCAAAACCTGGAAGTGTACACAGGGTACCACTTCATAACATAGTGTTTAATTAGCAAACACTGATCCTTCTGAGACATACCATTTGGACTGTGCATTACAGCCCTCTCATTAAAAAGAGGGAAGCCTCCCTAGACCTGTACTTTAGAATTTGAAATACCTGACCTTATTCAGAGCATATCTTTTACTAGCACCAACTCCTTCTTGAAGACAAATGCTGCCTAGGATGTCCCACGGATATACCTTCTTGGGCACAGTACACGATGCTTGTTGCTAATCATGGGAGTCTTTAAACTCCTCTGTCTCAGTTTTGAGAAAGTGTTCTCAGTTTTTCTCATTCTCTTGCTGGTTTGTAGTTTTTTACTGGGGAAAAAAGGGAAGAAAACCTCTCAGGCTTGGTACCTCGGCACAGTCATTTGGTATCTCTTGCAGTGATCAGCCCTCCCTGACATCAAGATGAGCTTTCCTGAAACCTTTCACAGGGACTGGACATCTCTCTGAGCTGCAAAATGCCAACACTAGCTCCTGCTCTGGCTTTTGACAAGTGTTTTCAATGCTTTAAGGTTAAAAGTCAAGTTTCAGAGACTGGAGCATGAGGCTATTGTGTTCCTCTGAGGCAGCATTCACAAGACTGTGGGACTAAGCATGGGATGCCAGAAGATGTTGCAAACCTGAACAAGAGCTTGTGGTGATGGAGCAAAATGCCAGGGAATACGTGTGAGTCCGCCCAGCCTTCAAAAGCACTGTGAAATCTTTTAAAGGTGACAGAAGTCACATGAGGAAGATTGTTGCATCTTGTAAACACTCTGGAGGGTGAAATCAATGCAGCAAACAAGTGGCTTCCAGCCTTTAATTGCCTCAGAAGGGGAGCCATTGATTTATTAAAATTCATATAAGACTTTGTTACAGTTGTCCATCCTATATAGAAGGTACTCCGAAATGATGATGGGGTTGCAACAAAAAAATCCTTAAACACATGTCAGGAAGAACTACAGTACTTAAGAGTGCAGAAAAAGGACTGAAAACTTGCAGAACAAAGAGGCAAGAAACAACACAGAAGGAAACGGGGTTTAACAGTGGGAAGACAGTAATTTCTTCCTGCTGCAAATATCTTTTCAAACTCAAACACAGACATCAGTGCTTTTCTATCCATGTTCCTGAATAAATTTTACGGAGCCAGCACAGTGGAAAGCTCCCTTGCACACTGTTGCAGGTCCCAGGTGTGAGTTCCCTGGAAAGTGTGCCAATATTGCCCTGGCCAATCCTGCAGCACATGGAACCACTACCGAGCTCCTGTCCCAGCAGTCTCTGGGCCGATGACAGCACCTGAGACTCCCACAGACACTGCTGTCCTCCAAAAACTTTTTCAGGGAGTATGCAAAAAAGGTGCAGGCTTTTCTACAGCTAAGGTGATGGGATCAACAGCCAGTTACACTGCAGAGAGCTAGTTATGTACTTCTTCTAGATGCTGAAACCCAAGTAATGCACAAACCAAAGAAGTCTCTGAAAATGAAGGAACCATCTCCAAAGATAATTTCAAAAAATAAAGCAAAAAATGAAACAAGCTTTCCTGGGAAAAACCCTGGAAGTAGTCTCTGTAGAAGTGTTCTCTGCATTAAGTGGCAAAATCTATCAAACACAGAGTGCAGACAGTGGTGGGGCCAGAGGGGAAGGGGGTGATCGTGTCATGATATGCTGCTGTCTCCTAATACCTCCCACTAGCAGAAAACAAACCTGAAAGGCCCAACTTGTCCTCCACAACTGAATCACAGAAATGCAAACACTGTGCCACAGCCTCCAACCTGCTCTGCGTGTGCAGGCTGCCCCCGAACAGCACAGCAAGGGGCATGTTCGGTGCCACAGGTCTGAACGTGGTTTGCCATTTGCATAGTCAGGAGCAAACACATGGACAAGCTCAAATATCCCACGAGAGAATTCTCTTTGATTACAAAGCAAGAGACCATTACAAGATGGTGTTGATATGGAACATCTAAATGATTTACACAAAAGTCATTTGAGAAAGACAACAATCCATTAAGGATTAGCAGTGCAATGTTAATGTGATATAACAAGACAAAAAGAAACAACTGAACACACAACAAAGTTAGGTCCTGATGGATAAACATAGGGAAGGACAACCCATATTTTCAGTTTACCATATACATCTAGGCATTGTAGCAGAGTTGATACACAGAACTATTAGCAGTAAAGTCTTGCAATATCTAAGACATAAAGTGGTGACTGAGAGAAGATGTTTCATTGTTGCAAATCAGCATAGCTTTAGTACAAAGTCAACAGAACTATGTTAAATTACAGCAGGTGGGGACAGCATCTGAAAAAAGTGTGGAGCTTCTAGTCTGTGGTGCAGTTATTTGAAAAGAACTCTGCAAAAGAAGTTGGAAGAAACAGGACTGCATTTTACTACTTAATTTAAATTCATGTGGCTCTAAAAGTGAGAATGTAAAAACAGAAAGCTGAGAAAACAAACTTTTGGCAATGACATCTGACTTGTACAGCAACGACTGCAAAGGAGCTGCATTCTTGTCCCGCACAAAAAGCAATAGGAATGATTAAGCTTTAAAACAGACACATGTACACACAACACCACACATAATCATCCAAGAGCCCAGAACTATGTCAGCATCACAAACATGTAAGGCAAATAAATATATTTAAAAGATTCTGGTATCACATGAGGGAACATTCAAGGTGGTGTTAAAACATTTCTGAAAGAGAGAGGATTTCCTTTCTCCAGCCAGTTGCAATGTTTCATTTTCCCAGAGCAATGGAAGTGAAGGGGCAGTGAGATAGCACGCACAAGGTCAGCCATCCTGTTAGTGACTTAGCAGATGTAAGCAAATCTCTCAACTCAGAAACTGGATTTTGCACTTAAGAACACCCCTTGCAGGAAATCCTCCTGCCTTTTACTGGTAAGGGCACTGGAAAAAGTCAGCGCTGCAAACAGAACATAGCAGTCATAGCAACAAGCAATTCAACACAAACTTTTCAACAGACAAGACAGTATTTTACTTCTGATTTTATAATTTCAAGGTCAATAACTCATCATGAGCACTTGACTTGTCTAGCTGGTCATCAATGTCTCAAAAATAATCTCCTGTTAAAGCTTCAACCAAGGAAACCTCCTCCCTCAAATAAAAGTATGTGCATACAAGGAGACTACTTCAAAAATTAAATCTTTGTTCTCCTTTTCTGGAAATTAGTACAGAAAGATGGAGAAAAGCCCAGGTTCTGGCCCATTAAATCAAGCACTAGCCTTTTACTAGTAATTAGCATGCTATAAAATGCTACAACCAGGTACACAAAAGCATTGAAATTGTGATTTAAAACACCTAAAAACTTAGACCTTGCAACGGTATCTGTACGTAGTGCCCAAACAGCACAGTAAAGCCAGTGGAAAGTCTCTTCGACCCTTTCCATTTTCAGTAAGGACTTGTTAAAAAATATTTTTATATTGCTATCAGTAAAAACCCATTTGAAAACCAAAACTGAAGGCTAAAAATAGGACAAAATGTTCTCCATGGTTGATGAAATTTAACCCTGTTAATTAGACAGCTTCATTTCACAGTCAGTAAGAGTCTAATATTACCTTAATAAATGTATCAGTTTTTTGCCAAGTGTCATGCATGAACACAACTGAAATAGTGCCTTTTTAAACTTTTAATGCCATCAAATTTAATATCTGCAGTTTTCTCAAAGCAGCAGAACAAAGTCAAGAATTGGAAATGTTTAGAAAGTAATGCCTAAAGCACAAGGGCAATGGAAAACTGTTGGTCCCTCCCAAGTAGGCTAAATAACATCCACGTGAACTTTAATGCTCAGCAAAGGTGTTAACTTTAATGCATCAGCTTAGGTAGGTAGTTAATTACACAAAGCTTTCATTACCCTTTCCTATCTCTTAATCATTTTTATACTTTTTTACTGTGGTGAAAAAGCTGAATTTGAAGAAACAGCAGAAAACCTTGGAGAGCTTCAAGGGTCATCCTGCCTTTTTTGCCACTTTAGGTAACTTAATTGCAGTGTAACCACACAAATCATGAGTGCAGGCTTCACTGACTGACCCTACAACCTGGGGGTAGACTCAACTTTGCTAGTAGCACATGCTGAGAAGCTCCACAAACGACAGTGAAGGACAGAGCATGAAACAGACACAAAAATATGTTTACATGTTCAGGAGGGGAAGGGACCTTCTCTAATCACTGGTTATTTGGATTATGTTTGATAAGTAGCACTAATCTCTATGGAGTTTATGTGCCATGTAACTGACAGTTACTCAGCATTATGATTTTTTTTTAAGCCTTGCTGGTCACATAGTTGTTCTCTATAATTTTTTTCGTTTGTTTGAAATGCTTTTGGAATTTCTTTCTTTATAAATCACAATGAGAGGAACTGGGGAAAATACCCTCTCTTTTTCAACTTCTTACAGATTTTGGGATGGCTTGTGACCTGCCTGCCTGGATACTACACAATCACAGCCTGACTCTGCACTCCAGGATTTACCAAGAGGTTTTGACAGCTCAGATGGGGTTGGCTGGAAATCTCACTAATTTATGTCCTGAACCACATGTGTCAGTGGGGGAGGATACTCTGCAAGTGTAAGCGTGAAGAAAGCATGGAAGCAAAATCCATTTAAACTAAGAATTACTCGTGGAGGTGATTGGTGACCAGCCTATGGGGAGGTGTCTGGTGATCGTGAGAGGTCATGCAGCACTCTGGTTATTAAGCCTTACACATAAGGCAGACTAAAGAGGTGTGTGACAAGGGGGACCTGGTAAAACATGGGGGATGTTGAAAGACTGTTGGGGATTTTTGATAGGAAAAAGGAAAAACAACCTCTACATTACATGAACAGGACACTTGAAAAGCCACAGAAATATCCCATACTTACTTTTATCTTCCTGGTTTTCCTCTGCTGCTTTGCCTTCCTCTTCCTCCTCCTCCTCAACCTCCTTCTGCTGTGCTTCTTCATGGTGGTCGGCAGCACCGACCGAAAGGCTCTGGCAGCAGTGGTTGAAGCCGCTATCCCGAGGCAGAGTGAAACTTCGGGGCTTTCCCCCATTCCCGTTCAGCACTTGCATCCGCTCACCCTCCACCAGGGGGAAGGGGCCGTAGTGGTCTTGCAGGTGGCACTTCTGGGTGGGCAAGGTTGACTGCCGCCGGTGCTCGGGGGACACCACGGCCACCTCGGAGAACACCGAGTCCTCCAGCGGCAGCGTCTGCAGGTAGTGGAGTCCCGAGCTCGTGAGCGGCGTCTCAATGAGGTCCTGCCAGGAGCGCCGCTGGCTCGCGGTCTTGCGCACCGGGGACTCGGTGGTGCTCCCCGCCACCTCCGGGCGGAACTCCTCGTGCGACGACTGCGACTGCGACGTCTCCGTGGATGAGAGGCGGCTGTGCTTGGGCTCCACGTAAGGGCTCGTGCAGCTCATCTGCAACGCCAACAATGAGCAACCTTCAGACCAATGCACACCGAGACCTACTGCGAATAACAGCCTCTCACTTTTCATTAGCACCGATGGCACCTGGTTCATTAATGAAGGCACAAACTTACCTAATTAACCTGCCCTGTTCCTAATGTTACTGCATACCCATGTCTGTATATGTCACACCTGTATGTCAAATACTGATACTTATTCATAACAAGTATCATTACTATGTCACTTAATCCATAAAATAAGCCAACAAAATGTGCAGAAAACTTTGCAAAATATTGTAAAATATGGAACTATGGAAGACTTAGAAGAGACGTACCTGGTTAATTCAAAATCTTAAAAATGCTATCCAAATGCCTGTTGTTATCCTACCCTGCTTTTCTTTGGAATCATGCTTGCATGACAGTTCTTCAGTACTGTCATTTTAAGATCTATAATTTTGTAAGGTAAAGTATTGCCTTCAAATTAAACATCATGAACACTCTCTTTCCCCTGAATTTCCTGATTGTTCATTCCAAAAACCATATCCAAGTAGATCCATTAGTTAACACTGAGTATGCAGACATGAAAGTTAAAATTGCCAATGGAGAATAAGTTAGAGGTCTATAATATAGTTTTATATCAACAACTGCTTCAAGAAAAAGGAAAAACCCGAAATCCCCTTTTTTCTAATTTATATTTCTCTGTAAGAGAAACTTACTTTTTCACAATAACAGAACACCTCGTATCGCTGTTTGCAGTACAGGACAGAACATTTTTATGTTTGCATTTTTCTGGAAATTCAAGTGTAATTTGTTACTGTAAAGCTTCACAGCACAACTGCTGGAGCCTTATAGAAGAGTCTGTGTTGTTCCTGAGGTAATAACATTTTCTCAGAAAGTTGATAAGGGGGTGGTGAGGGATTGCATGGATGAGTAGCTGTCCATCATGAAGAACAAAAAGAAAGAATTCTGTAACTTAATCTATTTTGTACAGCAAGTGGGATTATAAATCCCCATTCTCTACAAACCAGTGGAAACAGCAATGATGGCCACTGAAGTCTGCAACGTGTGTTACTTAGCAAATGCCTTAAGTCAAGCACTGACTCAAAAAGCACGGTCGAGTGCCATCCTGGGCGCATGCATGTGCCTTCTGGGTGGAAGTGGCACTTTGGGTACACATTCCTAGGGACAGCTGCAGGTGACTCACCGAAGGTGGCCGTGGGTAGGTGTCGTACGGGGGCGGGGGGCTGTCCTGCTTCGGTGTTGATGGAGTGTCAGCTTCCTCCTTGTCGCTCTCGCTCCAGTAATCTACAAGTTACATAAGGATCAGGTCAAAAACTGCCTACACATTTTGATGCATTTTTGTATCAGAGACTTGCTTCCACAAAAGCAACTGGAAATTCCTCCTGTGGTATTATTGGTAGTGAAATGCCACAATGCTGATGCCATCAACGGTAGCTGCTGCAATTTGGAATTGCCTTAATCCAAAGAAGGAAAATTCTAAACATTGTGGTGTACACTAGATCTAATGTCCCATTACAGAGATATTAAAACACAACCTGAAAATGAGCCACAAGTTTAACTCTTGTACACACCTTATAAATACAACAGGCATACAGAATACTCTTAATACAAGTATAAGACTTTCAAATATTTATACAGCCATAAAAATAATTATGATTGTATATGTATTGGCTGAAAAATACTGAAAATATTTTTTGAACAGAAAAGATTAAAAATATAGCTTTGCTAAAGTCTTGTTGACTGTAAATAACATCAACAAATGTATTTAACCAATTGGCAAATCAAACAGCTAGGGGTTTTTGGACACATGAATAATCAGTGCTATTTTTCTACCCATTTTCTCCATTATATTCTACCAGTTACAGAACTTTTTCAATTCAATTTCTAATAACAAACAGCTCTATTTAAGGTAAGACAGAAAAACTTTATGTCATATATGTGCTTCATAAAACAGCTGCTGCCCTGTTATCCATGCAAGAACATTAAGGTGATATGGTAAGGAAAAATATGACAATGACATTTAAGAACAGAGTTCAAAAAGAAGGATGAGAAAGTGCAAAGGACACAGATTTTGTGGGCTAAACTTAATGGGCTACAACGTTTCATTTTTTCAGGAAATCAAGTCTTGGCCAAGCTATTTCAAAGCGGAAAACACATGGAAGAATATGCCACATGGGAATTTATATTTATTCTGTTACCAATAATTTTTGAAGCAGAACAGCATCTAACTAAAAGGGCACTGAACCTTAATATTCCTTCCAAAAAACCCCTGTTTAACTGTTGACTCAGTTCAAGACAGACAACTCTTACCATTTTTGCACACTGTAAGACTTTGGCAAACATTTCTATTGTCACTTTGTTTCTGACTGCATTACCTTCCAGTATTTGGGTAAATCATTGCACGAGAGGACACTATAGCTCAGACTACTCACAGATTAATCACAGGCAATTTTCACTTCACCTAGTAAGTGTTCAACAAAGTGCATTGATTTACCACTCTCTCTTTGATAGATAACGAGAAAAAGATTGATCATTCATAAATGATCTAAACTAAAAATCCCAGCTGGCACAACATATAATTTTGACTTTAATATTTTTTGTTACAATTACTGTATTGTATGATCAATGATCTACCATATTTAATCATACTCAAGACTTAAAACAAACACTTACCTTTAAATGACACCATCTTGAAATAGGTGTCCCTATAGTTTGTATTCTTTTAGATTTTAGTAATGGTGAGGACAGCCTTACTTATCTATTTAATTTTTCCATGCAGTAGCAATTCTGTTTTTACTCCAAGCCTCTTGATTTGCTTCCTGCAAGCTTATAGCTGAGAAATTCTCTTTAAACAGTATAATAAATAAGTTGCATAAATATAGATTTTATGACTACAAAATAAAAAAGAATCCTAACAATTATATCTCTAGACATCTGCAAATAATTAATTTCTGGTGAATGAAAGACTAAACCAGTGAAAACTCTTTTTCTAAATAAATCCTAGTTTTAAGAAAACTTGTTTCCAGAAACTTAAAACATGTGAAAATACTGGCATGTAGGCAATGTTTGTTCCTATTGCAGCAAAGCCTAATGGTGCAATGTGTGGTAAGAGACCTGTCACAACTGCACTGTTCAGTGACATTTCTGCAGACTTGGAGCTCAACTGTTTATTCTGAAAGCAAAATTTAGCAGTCTCAGTGCAGGTTCCAATTTTGGCTAAAAATATGAAGGTGTTCTTGCTGTCAAATCCCTGTACAAGAAAACACTGTACGATGACGCTTTTGCACACCTTATCTCAGTCAGGGAATTCTGCTGGCAACCCACAGCTCGTCTTGAACATTTCTGCAGTAACAGGGGTCAATTTTCAGATAAAGTGTATGAAAATGGCCTCCCACCAACTTTTAAAAATGCTCTGCTTCTGGCAACTGACTCATTAGAGTCTATCTAAAACATGTATGATGCTATGAAACAGTTGCTGTATTTCTCTCTAGATTTTTTCCAATTCAGTGATGGACAAGCTCTGTGCATCAGGCAAATCTTGAAAGTTTTCTCAATGACTAATAGACTGAATATATTATATATAAACTAACACTGACCTGCCATTTCCCAAATAAATATATTCTGTTTATAATAACCGAGGGTTTTTTCCCTCTGATTTAGATGACTGGAAAGCCTATAACTTCTCTGTCCAAGGAAGTCCCTTGCTGTATTGCTAACATTCATTGTATTTCATATGAAAAGTTGATGGTATTTTTATAAAACTGTTCTGTACAGAATGT
Organism: Aleadryas rufinucha; assembly: GCA_013397815.1. Lineage (NCBI taxonomy): Eukaryota > Metazoa > Chordata > Aves > Passeriformes > Aleadryas > Aleadryas rufinucha. The sequence goes on from VZTH01004621.1 coordinate 285,512, forward strand.
AACATTTTATTCAGCAGTACACCCACAATTTGGTGATTCGTGCATCTCTGAAGCTCTTGAAATATATTTATGCACTTCAGATTCAGAACCATTCAACTTTAATTGAGACAGATTTGACAACTCCCGTTGAATGGTTTCAGAGGTATTATAAAGCTTTGCTGCAAAGGGCTGAACCGCACAGAAATAAAAGACCTTTTGTCAAATCAAATATGCAGATGACAATTGGTACAGTCACTGAATACAGAAAATTCCAGCTTCACAGTTTCTATAACTGCAAAAATACTTGATGTGATAGAGAGGTTTCACTTTGCTAACTTGATGCCTCTGCTAATTAGGGACACTACTGAGCTGTGTAACAGCCCTTGTGCCGGGAGCCAAGGAAAATCGCCAGAGGCATTAAAACAGTGCACAGCAGTGAGGGGGGAATGCGATATTGCCTCCCACACTAAACACAACTAAGCAACACAAAGAGGGTACAGTTCTACCTACCTGCATAGAACAAATCAACATGAGTGAATGGTGTTAGAGTGGTAATAAAGAACTCTGTCAGTGCCTGGGATATAATTTGCATAGTCAGTGGGGTTTCACTGATTATCTTCAATAGGGAGACATTTTAATAATAAGCTACATGAGGCCTGAATGCACATCATCTCATGTCTAGCTGGATCATCTGCTATTTTATTACTCAGTGATTTCTTAATAGGAAAAATATTTCTCCGCGTCCATCTGGATTTTGAAAGGTGTATCGTGTGTAATTGTGCACTGGGACAGCATTAGTGTAACATACACCTTTTCACTCACTGTCCCACATGGCATTGTAATTCTAGTGCCAACCTACTGTCAATAAAAATTTTAATTTGGCTTTGAATTTGAAACAGAGGATTTCCTAGAAGACTCGGAGATTCAGAGTTTGTTCACAGCCTCTTCAAGCAGTGACAACAGATGGTACACAGGTTCTTTCAAACAGGTTACTGTGGTGCTGCTTGGGAAATACGGATTCCCAAACTGATTTCCAGTTCTGGTGAGGCACTGAGAACACGACTGAAGAACAGTGAGCATTGCGCTGCTACACTGGGCTGTGTGAATGCAGAGGGCCTGGTGTCAAAAATGACATGAGTTTTTTGGGCCAAAACCCAGAATCTTTCTGATGAAGGCTTCAGAGCCACAGAATTAAAAAACAAGGTTTTGACTGAGCGGGAAGCAGGCAGACAGGCATCTGGATAAGCTCTAGATCATCACGACCACTGCAATTTTCTGGTGCCTGCTGCTAGGTACGCATGTTAAAAAGAGCATGAATTCAAAAGCTATCTGCTTGCCAAAGCAGACACTTGGATAGGAACACTTCTGTGCATCCATGTCAGTGGCAATTCTAAGAAACAGCCTCCACAAAACAATTGGACTGACCCTTTCTTTCTTCTGTCTGCAAACAGGATTTCCACTTCAACAGTTCAAAGCAAAGCAACTCATTATTTTATATATGCTGCTTTTTAAACCCTTGAAAGATTAGGCATTAAAAAACCCCATGTAAAATGCTGTAACCCTGCAACTCCAAGTGAAATGACAACAGGGCTGTAGCACACACTGCAATATAGTAAAACTAGTAGAAATCACAAAATTTAAGTGGCCTTAAAATTAAAGTCCTTAGGGCAAATCCAATTATGTCAACAGGCTTTAGAAGGATGGTTTTGTTCCCGAAACCAATTTCATGGACTCCTGCCCTCTGTGAATTCAAACACCAAATGCAATGTTTGGAATCTTTTTTTAGCTTGCAGATTCTTAAGTTTCTTCTGATAAGGGATGCAGATTCCTTGGTACCACACAGTGGAGCTTACTGGCAGTATATCTGCTGCTTTTAGCTATCTTCTGCAGCCTTCTCAGAAATAATCCAGTGTCTGCAGATCAGAGTCTGAAGGAGTTAATCAAACTCCTGACAGAGAAGGAATTCTCTAAAGCAGTAACAGTGGTACCCATTTGTGATTTGCTTTCAGATGATGAGAATGAAGCCTGATACACAGCAGGGAAAAGAGAACAGATGAACTTGTGATAAGAACTGACAGAAGAAACCAAAATAACAACACATTACCTTGCTCTTGTTTGATCCTCTCTCTTTCTGCATAGCCAGCAGCAAGCATGTTAATTCTGTTGAGCCATCTGAAATAATATTAAAAAAAGCAGTGATACCGATCCAGCCTCTTAATTTTTGGGTGCATTTCTAGCAAAAACAAAGCTAGAAGCATCTGAAGGAGATTAAGGACAATGTTATTTTTCATATCAGACAGCTGTTCTCTTTGATACTCTTATTCAAGGAATCTCCAAAGATCTATGATTTTGCTGCTGAACAAACTGTTTTCACAGCAAGAATTTTATTTCAAATGGAAAACCATGTATAATGTCAAACATCTGTAAAATAAAGGATTTAGAGATAATCAAAGAGCTGTTAAGTCTGCTGCTCACAGATATGCCATCACACAAATACTCCTGCTGTTCTGATTTCTTAAGAATAAATACTTTTCAGAGATTTAAGCAATATTTTAAGGCCTGAGTTGGCAACTTAGCAGAGGAACAGAGCAGAAAACAGCAGTAAAAAGAACAGGCTCACTCCCAAACAGACAGTGTGGTTTAATTGTGCCATTATGTGTTTTAGAGCTTACCTACAGTGCTGTGTACAAAGAGAAGGAGGCATATCAGAATTCACTTTTGTGTTTGTGTCAGACAAGTGGGGGGAGAAAGACAGTTGCTTCAATGAAATTCACATCTAAGGCTTTAATCTCAACATAGACTTGAAAAAGTGCTTCCATAAACTGCACAAATTAAAAAAAAACAACCCCAAACCAAACCATACAAAACCCCAACACCCAAACACAAAAAAAACCCCCAAAAACCCAAACCAAAACACAAATGAGCTACTGCTGCTCTCTTCTAGCAGGGCTGTCATGGCCAAGCACACACTGAACTGTCTGTAGCAGGCCAGTTTCAACTGTACTCTTCCCCCATGGGGCTCTCAGTGTATTCATTAGCCAAATGCTTACACTGAATCAGGTCCTTCATCAACGAGGCTTTAAACCACCATGGCAATCTCCCGTGGTTGTCCATTCCATGGTAAACCTGGAATTACTTGCTCCAGTCATCCCATAGTCAGGATTTGACAGGCCTGGTTTGCCAACCTACTGGCTTGCAATTTAACTGCTAGGGTATACAGAAAGACAACTCCAGTCAGGTTTGCGTTTTCTTCAGGAATGGGAAACCCCTGTTTCAGAAAACTCTGCCTGATGGATTTTTTTTTTGTGTAGTGCATGCACAGAAACAGGATGTTTCTCTCAGCAGAGGACATACCTTTGTAATGACTCCTGCATGCCTGTCTTCAAGACATTGCAGTGCAGGGCAAGCAGGCATCAGATCATAAAATACAGCTGCTTTCCTAGAAATTAACTCCTGTCATGGAGTCAGAGAACTATAGAATGCTTTAGGCTGGAAGGATCTTAACAATCTTCTAGTTACAAATCCCTCTGGCATGGGCAGGGACACTTTCCACCTACTGTCACTGTCCTTCCACAAACAGTGACCATATTTTTGATCTGTAAATCATGTTAATGGTCCATAAATTGTTGTACATTGGGAAGAAAGCTAGGGATTTACTCCTAAAATGATTGCAGAATACTTCATGTTATCACACAAACAAAATTTCTGCCAGAAGAATAGAGAAGCTGAAGAGGACACTTAGAGTTGTAATTGTTAGGAAGTGCCATACAGTTATAAAAATGAGCAGCACACAGGAACAGAAATCCAACTAACTGTGTCTCAGACAATGATTTCACATCTTCACAGCCGAAAGATGACCCACTACAAAGCTATCTTTTAGGTTCACATTCTTGATATGTGAAGACTCCTTTGGGGAATAAAGCTCAGCTGCCAGCTGAGCCAGCTCCGCCAGCTCAAATCAAAGGCACTGAGGCAGGAACCTCACCCAAAGCACTCCAGCCTTGTGCTGCAGAGGGACCAGCAACAGCCACAGACTTGGCTGTGTTCAAAGGGTAAAGCAGAACAAGATGACAAGCATCTGCTGTGTCGAATGGCATGGCAGACAGTGGGGATGGTGCTTTGCTTGCCTCTCGCCTATTCAGGATTTCACATTCTCAGTTCAGCTCCCAGTTTACCACCCTCACCTGCACTGCCAGCAGGGAACAGCCACCTACTAACCCCATCAGGTAGGGCTGCTGACCACAGAGTATTAGACAATACAGCTATAAAGGTTCTCCTGTCCTTCATTCTGTCCTAAACATGAGATAGCATTTCCTGGTGTGTTTGTTAGTGAGCTAACCAATTAAATGAACGAACACTTAACTCACAGTCAATTGATGCTGCTTACAGAGATGACAGATGACTGTTTCCAGAAAAGCGTTATTTCCTGAAAAGTACAATCTAATGAGAGCCCAGGAAATGTGTACCATTCTCTCACTCTCAGAGAGAGAGCAGAATGACTTCACCTTTAATGAATTTCTGCAGGTCATGATCTGTGCCAGGGTTGGACTATGACCTGCAGTGCCTGTGGGGTGAACAATGGTACTGATGTGGTTGTAAAATGTGAACAACCACAACTTTTGAGTAGTTTGCCAGCCTGGAAGCTAAAGGAAAGGTATTGACTTCTGCATATTTTCTGATATGTGGCTGCTAAAGCTTCTTCAGATATGGTTAGAGAATTAATATTATTCTAATAAAGCATGGCCAGAGTTCTGGTTCGTTGAAGTTAAAATTGTATGAGAAATCCAACACACTGGACTTGTATCAAAAGGGAAATGCAAATATCTCCTGCAGGATGGAAGAGGAGTAATACATGCCTGGATCACAATTCACTGGGGACAAAAGTTCCAATCATACAGCATACATACAAATGTTTCTTAATATGCATATTAATAGATACCAAGCCCTAGGACATGGGAAGATTGATATCTTTCTTCCCCTCAGTGTGCGTGTCCTGGTAGCCACTGTAACCTTTGGAGGGCAAGAGGCCAAGAAAACACTGCTACTTTACAGAAAATGCAGCTTTAATTTTCTTGTGAGAATTATAAGATCTGTTTCCTAGGTATGACAATAAATACAGTGTCACTGGTAACTACAGTAGTCATTCAGATTTCCTTTTTGTTTTCTTTTTAAGAACATTACATTCATTTCTTGTCAGTATTTAATGAAAACAGTTTTATGACACACAGAATAGGATTAAAACCCCCTGACTTTCTGCAGACCTGCAATTTCTGTAAGGAAGGATGCACAGTACTCTCATTCTCACAGACTAGTAGGAAACATTTTTCTATCTTATCTCACATTCAGGAAGTTGCAATACTTTTAGTCAAAGCAGGGTGTCCAACTGTCCTTAATCATAAAACTCAAGGCTATAGGATGAACTTGCTGTATGGGAATGTGGATACCTCAGAGTGTCTGTGAGTACCTGAATGCAGTTTAACCAGAATGAGGAGAATAACAACGAGTTTCTAAGCAACGTTTCTATGACCATAAACTTACATTAGCAAAATAGTACTTTGCATCTATAAAGGATATTCTGTCCTTCTTCTCACCCAGACTAAGCATGCTAATGGGTAAAAAGAACATTTTGCTAGTGTGACCATATAGACCAAAGGGACTTCAGATGCCACAGCAACAAAGTTCAGTGATTATAGCTCTCCAGACTCCTTACCAGCACAATGGTGTGGCACAGTCATAAAAGTAGTAAGAAAACTTGAACAGTGACAGAGTTACTTGAGATTAAAATACCCATTTTATGCAAGGAGATACACACAAACAAAAACTTCATAGCCTGCAAACTTTTTTTTAATATAAAAAGCTGAATAATTTTATACAAGGGATGAAGGAATTGAACCATTTTGAACTTTCAGTCAGACTATGTATTAGCAGTTTTCTGCTGTTGTTTCTTCTGCTTCACATATAAACGAAACTGAAATGACTGCCTGATACATAACTAGAATGTCAGAAACTTGACAAAAAAAAAAGAACATAAAATGATCAAAAGAGTATTAATTTAACTTCATAACTTCATTCTGCATTTTACTTCATCTAGGCTTCAAAATGCTTTTAGATAGGAAGTATTTTATTATCCATGCATTTGAAAGACTATTTTTAGTCACTTTTTTCCAATCAATTGAGCTAATTCAACTTTTGTGAAAGTGAACTAATTTTTCTAAAACATTAAACAAAGAGAAAAATTAAATTCTTTGGTGAGACTATGATGGCAACTCAAACGTAAGAATTTCAAGTAATTCCATAGGTCTTCACAGAGTTTAAATTTACATGTGTATAACTCAGATCAAAATTTTGTCAAGCTCATTCTAAAGGAATTAATAAGCACTTATTTCAAAATATGATTAGAAGACTGTGCGTAGTGGGAAGATAAAAATCTTTTAATTCCTGGGTTTTACACTATGCAATATATTTTTAAAATATTGTTGCATATTTGCTGCTGCTTTCTGATTACTGAACAATCACATAGATTTCTATCCTTCAAAAGAAGGTGTCTTGTCATACTGTCTGAGGACCTGCTGACAAGAATGATTTAGCTACTGCTGTTGTTCGGGATATGTCGTATATAGACCATGCTATTATTCTGTCTGCCGTGCAGCAAACTGCATTTTGAGTGACTGGCTTGACAGAATTATCAAGGACAGGCAAGCCTAAACTCTCACAAACAAATAGAAAGGTTTTAAGTTTTCTAACTGAGAAGAGACTTTTGAAGTGAGCCTCAGTCATGCACAAATTTCTGGAAAAATGTTAACAGACAGTTATGTCTAAATGAATGCAAGCACAATATGGTATCAGCATGCTTTTCCAGCCAAATATTATCAGTAATGCACTGGCAGTACCCTGAAGGTGCTCTGCCAGGTAAGTTGAATCTAGCACACAGAGGAGAGATTAATCCATGATTATAGGACTTGCTAACTTTTATTGATTCAGTTTTACCTCCTTTTTCCTCTCTTTTAAAAACAACTCTGGTCAGTGAGAATATCAACAGACATTATCTAAGACAGAACAATTCTCAGGTTGCAATAAGAGATTTTTGTTTGTGTCCTCTGTCATTTGATGAAAATGGCATATTATTTTGAACTGAATTAATTTCAGTTTATATTGTGAAAATAAATGAAATAAACCCCCTAACATTTGAATAAACATGGGATTCATGTTCTGATTTACCATTCAAATGAATTAAGAGGAATTGTGTTTATTTTGTGCTGAAGTTTCAATCTTTTTTTGTGAAAAATTGCACAAGTACCCCAGAATAGATACAGTAAAATTCAATACTCAAAGAACTAAGACTTTAGTCCTTGTTCTTTTTGAAGTGCTGAAATTTCCCTATCAAATTCAATACAACCAAAATTTCAGAATTCATGGAAGTAGAGAGAATCTGCAAAATTCATTACTTGTAAACCCCACTCCTTTTTCAAGACTGGCATAAAAAAAATGACTGCTTTAAATCTTTCTCCAACTTCTTATTCCCTCCAGGGCAAGAAACAGAAGGACGCCCAGAGAAAGCATCATGTGTTTGGGAGTATGTAAGGAAGCAGAGTTGGAGATACCTCACCTTTGCAGGTGCCACACAGCCAAAACCAGAAACCTGGAATTCTGAAATTGTGTTTGGATGTTGTTTCACACACTGCATGTATTTCTTTTTAGAAACAGGGAATCATGTTTCTAAAGATTTTGAACCTTTGCATCAAAAAAGGGAATTTTTGCATGAATTGAATCATTACCATATGAAGCCAGTCAGAAACAATGTTATTTTGCACCTATTTTCTGAGCAATTGAACTTAACTTTTTAGATTAACATGTAATTTACTATCATTTTGTTATTAGTAGCTTCAAGAAGTGTCACATTTGAGGAATGGGTCCTTGAACTTTGCTAGATTTCCTTACCTGTTCATATCATCTAGATGTTCAGCAGCAAAATAAAAACTTTTGATCTTAGGATGGCAGGCTTTGAATGCACTGTAGAGGAAAAACATAATTAAAAAATGTAATGGCACAACTCTTTTTTTTTTTCTGAAATGTAAGATCACGTGGTTACCAAGGAATGAGATGAGTTCATATTTCTGAGTTGCTGCATGCCCCCAAACAGTATATGAACATACAACTTTTAGGATTGTGCCAGTTTTCACCAAGTAAAGTGCTCTTCAACTACCCCTTTCTAAATAATCCTTGATCCATATGTGCATAAATAATTGTTCATCCATCACCTGCAGTGTACTGTATGGGGATAAAGTTAATCAGGTAGGATATAATTTTATGTATGAGGTAATTTTGCTGATATACGTATAGCTGTCAATTTTTTCTGAACAGAAAACTGACTAAACAATTAATTCAATACAACAGAAAAATTCTCAGTCCTTGTGATTTCTCACATCCCAATGACTTTGACACTACCTTTAGCAATAATGACTGCATTTCAAGCAGGAAAATGTGATGTGCTGATTGACTTCTGAAAAGCTGTCATAAATCAACACTGTGTTCATGAGGTCATCTTAAGCAACGGGCAATTACATCTCATCTTTTCTTTCCACCAAAGTAATCAACATGACTGGGCTGAGAGAATTACTGCATTTCATACATAATATGAAATAAATTACTAGAAAGAATCATTTAACTATGTTGGATAAAGATTTATGGTAAAGTACCTGAAGAGGAAATCTATTTGAAATAATGAATAATTTACTGTAGAGAAGAATCATTTTGAGAATAATCTGAAGGTGTCTCTTAAAATAAGAACAAAAAATGTAACAGTCCCAAAGAAAATAAGGAAAATTGCAAACACGATACATGATGAGCATCATCACCACTTTTCTGAGACACAATGGATTTGATATATACACATACAGAATAGAATAGAATAGAATAGAATAGAATAGAATAGAATAATTATCACTCTCTAATCCATTGTGTCTCAGAAAAATGGTAATGACATTCTTCGTGTGTACAACACTTGCAATTTTCAATGTATGTGTCTGCATGTGCACACAGATTTACACACATCTATGTTTCAGAAATCAGGCAAATGAAACTGATAACAGTGAAGTTACTGCTAGAGAAGGTAACATAACATTGAGACTAAAAGAATTTGTCAAATACATGACAGCATGACGCAATGTTATGCAAGTCAAAGCAGATGTAGTGACATCTGCTCAGTTTAGAAAGACATCATCAAGTTACTGAGACCTAAAACTGGACTTCTTAAAACTGTTACAGCATCTGTCATCTGGATTCTTAGAGGGTTTTTTCCCTTTATCTGCCATTTTTTTCCCTTTATCTGCCAAGCAAAGAATCTTAGTAACAACATTTTATGTGCTGCTATTCAGTTGACACCAAATCAAGTGAAACCAAACCAAACCAATTCAAGCAGGGTGCAGTTCTGAGAAATGAGTTGACTTTATGGTGCTGCCCCAACAAAAAAGAAAAAATGAAGCACTTTAGCCACGTGGCCCAAGGACACAGGACAATAGGCCCAAGCTAATGTATCTTTTTTTTTTAAAATGCAGTTTGTATCTTCTGCCCATTGAGACCAGCTTGACGTGTGGAGTTCATCCTAAAGAGAGATACAGATCATCTGATACAAGGTCAGTGCTTTCTGTAGAACTGTAGGTACTAGAAATCATACCATTTTACATTTGCACATGATGTTCTGCACAAATTTCAGCAATTCCAGTCTTGTTAAAAAAACTGTACAAATCATTAGAAGGCAAGGCAAAAAATTTTTGAACAATAATGACTCTAAAAATATCTCTGTGGGAACATGCACCTGTCACACTGCTACATATGCTTGAATTTATCTAAATAATAAATGGATTTGTTCAATGACACAAATCTGGGTAGCAGCATAAACAGGTGAGAAGAAACGTTGAGACCTTAGGTCATTTAACAAAAATACAACAAATCACTGTGATTCTTTTTTTTTTTTTTTTTACTCTGCCTCAGGACTGAAATAATGTCTCAGCAAACTTCGAGATGATGCTAACTAATTTGGAGTTACATAAAACATTGATGCCTGGCCATGAACTGGGGACCTTCTTATTTGGATGGTCTCTGTATTATGCTTAAAGCTCTTCACTGAGTATCAACCACACAAACACTCTCCAACCCCAACAAACAAATAAAAAAAATTGCAACCCCGAACAGAAAGGAAAAAAAAAAGAAGAAAGGAAAACTAGGAAAATAAAGGGACAGAAGCAGCCAAGCAGTCTTCTTGCCCATAATTAATTTTGGTCTAGTCAAGCACTGTGATTCATGATGAAGTGAAAAAATAGCCTTCTTTGGGCAAGATGGCACACACAACACAAAAAATTAATTTGCTTTCTCTGTATGAGCTTATTCTGTGATACAACCTCATGACAATTGTAACAAAGTACATTATGTCCCTGTTTTAAGGGAAAACCTTGCCCTTTGTTTCACTTTTTTAATTGTATCCTTGCATTATTTTTGAGCATGCTTACTATTTCTTGCGGCATTCACTGGCTCTGTCAATTTTAAATTCAGGTAGACTGATGAATCCTTCTGCTTTTTCATCCTGCAAAGATAGTTCCAGATATTACTGTAGCTAAAGTGTCAGAAAAAAACCCCCACCATGCTGAAAACTTACAAATATTTTCACTTGCCTGCTTCTTATGCAAGGAATATTAATGTCTGCTCTGCTCTGGCAAACCTCCCACAGAAGTCACTGGGACTTTTGCCAAAGTAGCAAGACAGATCTCTTGGTATAAAATACAATTTTAAATACCCAGTTTTCTGAAACAATTTCACAGCTGAACTAACATTTGAAAATATACAAAATGACCAAATGTATTCAGTCAATTAGTTATTGTAATTAGTTAATTTTTGGAGGAAATGGCCTAATTAGTAAAGAGAAATGCAGCCTACTGAAAGAAATAGAGAAAAAAGCAATTTCAATGTGTGTTTATCATTTTTATGTATCACAGCTAAGAGGCTTCATCTACTTTCATCTCTCTACAACACTCAGAATACATCTGACCTTCCTCCCCTCTCAAGACTTACACATAGTTTATTTTATCAGCTACTCAATCTCCCTTGACTTTTCACAGTTTGAAAACATTATTTATAATAAGCTACTATTACATCAATAACACAATCTGTTATTTAACTACTCATAACTTTGCATGCAAAATTAGTACAGGATCATAGAAATGAAGCTGCAAAAAACCACAAACGTGTGTGAAGGAATTCCACAAAAATACATCTTTTTCTAAGAATTCAAATAGTTATTTACACCACATATGTAGTCCATATGATTACATGCCTTCTTAAAAATAAATAAAAGGCACAAATCAGCATATAAAACTGGAGCTAGAGTCATTATGTGGAAGGTACAGGGTTGTAACAGGTTCTGCATTAGCAGGTATTTTAAAATCAAACACTTTTTAGAATAATCTTGCTATTTCTTCTATGAATGGTTGCCTAGAGAAACAGAGTTTGGCAAGAGCAGTGTTGGCTTGTCTGTCCACCTGCCACTGAGGCACCCCCTACCAGCCTTTGAGTCTATTGGTGATGAGAGACACTGTGCTGAGGGAGCTGAGGTCTCAGAAATAACCAGACTCAGAAAATCTCAGGGAAACTTGGGACAGGGTGGGAGACAGAGGAGCTGAGAGCACTGCCTGCCCTCCGCACAGGAAAGCATGGCACGCGTCAGAGGTTCCATCTGCTCCTCTGGACCCAGCTGTTGACCACTCACTGCACTTGGAGGCATCAATTACTGCCCTGATGAAGACCTTGTAGTAGCCGAGGGAGGGAGAATGGAGAGGAGGGTGTTAGGGTTACTGATCTGAAGCTGGGAGCAAGGCACAAATGGAACGAGTCTGAGAAAACAGGCTCTGATAACTCTTGTCATGGAACAACTTGCTTTCTCTTTACTCAGGGAAAAGCTGAGGATTGCTTTGGAAAGATTATGTACAAATGCTTGCTGTGATTAAAAGAACAAGTTCAGGATAGAGTGCATGCAGATGTTAACAATGGTTTTATCTCAGCATATTTACTAATGAGTCTAATAGGATTTAAAATCAAGGTATCCTAACACTGGCAAAAAGCTTTGCTGCTAAAGCTGATATAACAAATGTGTACCAATGCAGGAAATGTTGCATAATCGAAGCTGCACACAATTCAGCTGGGATGCTCCCATGCTTTTAAGTTCAGCATATATGAGCACTGAAATTGTATCAAAAGCTACAAAGAAGGAACAACAGGCGAACACAACTGAGAAAACAGAACTATCTTCCTTAATTGCCTAGCACAGTTAAACAAAGAACACCAGGCTGCACAACATTAAAGTTTACTCTCCCATGACTAAGCCTGAATGACAGGATCAAATAACTACCTTCTTGCTTTCAAGGGTTTGAGGATAAATTTATTCTGAACTGGTGTCATGAGGACACAGAAAAATGTGTTATTTCTCCATGCAGTAAAAGGTGAATTGGAAGGAACAAGTATCTCCAAACCTTCATGGTAATTTTACCAGGCAGTTAATATTAATTTCAGTATAATTATTTGGGTGAATAAAGTTATTAACATATATAAGCACTGAAAGCATTGTTTTCCCTCTAAATCATGACAACAGCACTACATGAAGTATTCACTGAGACCATGAGTACAGATGTTTACCTCTTCATTGATATACCAATATAGAGATGTGTCCTTCAGGACAAACCAGTACTTTTTCCATTTCTGGGAGAAATAACTCTTGGCATCTTTCTTTTTCCAAAGCCAGCCTTCACAGTCCCCTCGACCAAGATCTTTACATGAGATCCGTCTTTTGCTTTTACCAGGAATAGGAGCTGAAAATGACAATGAGGTGATGTGAAAGCATTTGATTTGTCCACTAAATCAACAAGACACCTAGTCAGAAAGCACTATATATTTGTTTAAGAAAATGAAATAAAAATTTCAAACTCAAATTGCCATGAAAACCTATTACAAGCATTCTATTTTGACCACAAAGCTTATGCACGTCACCGTAAGTTAAAAGCCAAAGCAAATCAAACCAAACCACGTTCAGCATCTCAGAGCTCATATTCTACGGATAAGACCAAAAAAAAAAAAAAAAAGGCAACACAGAAAGAGAAGAGAGAAGACACTACAGAGAAAAGAAAGGCAAGACATTTAAAAATAAGAGAAATGGTTATTTGTAATTTTCAACAGATTAATATTTCACATCAGAATAAAGCACACAACATATAAATTCATGTACTTCCCACTTGGTTGCCAAATACAACTATTTAAGTACTTCACAGGTGTTCACAAACCTCTCTTTGCAGCTCCTTTTGAAACTAAACAGTTCCTAAGGCCTTTGTACTTCTAAATCAAAGGAGGAAAATTTACTATGATATAAATTACCTGAGAGTGTAGGTAATGAGCAAGTGCTGCAGTGAGGCATTACCTGAACACAGCTGGAAAAACCAACCCTGGCCCCAAAAAGGCTAGAGTCTAAGTATTCAAAAAAAAGATAAAAGCAGATACATGAAGGTAGAGGAGCATTAGGAAACCATGAGACATCAGTAATGGACTAATACATTCTGAACATGATCAACTGAACGGAACATTTTATTGGAGCTGACAAGTTACAGTTCCTCACATAATTCAATACCATAAAATTAATCTTGGCAATTCTTTTCCTATCAATACATGAGAACAAATCTATTTTTTACCTTTGTTCTTCTTTTTACTTTTCTGCTGTAGAGAAGACTGCTGAAATGTCTACAAGAAAATCAAAATGGAAGAAGTGAAAATACAATGTTTATATTTAACCACAACTTTATAATTAACAAAATGTTATGTGAAGTCATTGTCAGATAACACCAGCCAAGAGACTTCTAGGCCTAAGAAAAAGGGTAATTTTAGTTCACCTGTTCATAAGGTTGTAAAGCAAAAGCACACTTAAACATCTTGAAAGAGACCACCAATTAGTTTCCCAAAGCAACTGTAGTTTCTGTCCAAAATCACTCTCCTTGTTCTGTTAATAAAGAAGGAATGTCTTGCTTTGGTTACTGTGATAGCGAAGCTACACAGCCCATGTACTTCTAACACATACACTAATTAAAGTATTCTTGACATATATATGTAAATATGCAAAATAACACACTGCCTAATGCAGGTGTGAAATATACAGTAGTCATTAGACCATCAGACAACTTTCTGAGAACCAGGCCTACTATTTTGAAAGGCACCAGTAAATTCTGCTAAATCACAACTGGGAAAAAGTCTCCCAAATAAAAAGTCTGAACTAGAACTAATTTTTCACCAAGTTTTAAGTGGAAGTATTTCCCTCCAGTTGATCCACGAACTAACCCATTGCCTTGGCAATGAGACAGGATGGAAGTTACTCCTTTATTTAAGACCTTAGCTTATTAATAATAGCAATACATATTAACACATTTTACAGCCATTTCTGTTTAAAAACTTTGACTCAGATAAGCACAATCCCCAGTGAACTAAAAAAAAAAAATTCTCTAATTAACCAGCCAAAATTTAAGACACGATTTCACTAGTTTTGAATTTTAGTTTTCTATAAAGGCAGATGAATGTTTTAGCAATAAAACTAAGAAAAGGCTACATTAGTGTCTGATATTAAAACTTCCTATTTCAGCTTACCATGAATCAATACAAAAATCAATACCTTTGTGCCACTTGGTAAAAATAAATCTAAGCAAAAGCACTGACAGCTCTGCAATCCCAAATCCTGTTCCTAATAGGTAAGACAAACCCTCACCCTAGTTTACAAGACTAGGTTCAATTCAAAGAGCATCTCTGGTTTTGCATATGGCATTTAGTGCTATGGCTTAGCTGACATGATATGGTTTGGTCAAATGTTGGACTTGATGATCCTGGAGCTCTTTTCCAACCTTAATGACTCTATTCAATTCTAATTTTCTCCTCCCTGCTTACCATACCTCTGAGCTCACGTGCAGCAGACTCAGCTGCGAAGGGATCTCTTGCCTCACAGCTGAGAGATTCTCGAGCAGCAAAAACTAACATGCCCACGGGGAAAAATTACCAGCAATACAATAATTAGGTGTAATTAAAAAATTTAACTGACTTGCTAGATGTGCTGATCCCTTGGAGACCATATTTGACTAAAGCTACTCCACTACACTGCCACCTCAGTGGGTCAAAATAGGCCTCCACTGGGAAGAAAAAAGGATCCCACTCGTTTTCATTCCCTCTTATCGTTTTCTTCTGCTACTGGTACCAATTAAATCAGCACCAGCTCTCAACAAACCAAGACAGCAACACCATCCCAACTTACATCACATGAAATATTTCAACCTGCAAAGGACTAGAAGAGATCTTAATGGCCCAGGAATAACAGAGTGGCTGAGCAGAAGTGTGTAAACAGCTCCCTCTGAAAATCTTACCTAATTCAAAGTGGCTGAAAAAATACACACACATAAAAATCCAAAACTTTAGCACTTCTCATTTCACAACTCAGACAATTTCATTCTGCTGGTTAACTTTTCTGCACTGTTATTTTCACAGTGTCAAAACTCTGCTCCATTTTCTCACAAGTGATTCTGAGAGCAGGTGAGAACAGTATGAAAAGCCTTCTCTTTAGATGTTTTGTCTGTAAATTGAACCTGCATACCTGAGTTCACACCTCTCAACTTCTGAGTCAGTTTTTGGGAAGAAAGGGTAATGAAAGGGTATCAGTTTTTAATAGGAAGAAAGCATGTAATTTAGATGTCTAACCATTTTTCCATACATTATGTTATACTGTAAAATAGAAAGTTTTTATTGAATTCAGTTATTATTCTAAATTAGCTCATTGAATTAAATCACAATTAAGGGCAAATTCTACAACTGAGTGAAGTTCCTGGGAACTATTTCAACTGCAGCGATTTTAACTAACACTTTGCATTATTTTACATAGACTTCAGGCTTCACGTTAGTTGACCCTTTGCAAAAAAGCAGCACCAGCTTTTTTCTTAACTCAGAAAATGTATATGTAATATAAAATATGTAATTAGAAAACAACAACAACAATGAACAAGTGAGGATGAAATCTAAAAATGCTTCTTCTGTTGCTTTTTAAGGAAATCATTGAATTGAATACAGCCTCTTACCAGTTGTAAGATAACGCTTAGTGCCGTTTTCTCAGTGGTGTCGGGAGGTCATGTCCTTCTTCCTGACCAGAGCAAGGCTTGCTTTGAAGCCAACACTGGATCCTGTTCTTCAGGGTCACCTCTAACCTACATCCAACTATCTCCAAAGAGGTAGATTCCACAGCTTCTTTAAGCGACCTGTCCTAATGTTGGCCACCATCATGTAACCCCTTTTACAGCTTAATTCTGTGATGTGGCAAATATGGAAATAATATAAATACTACTTCTTAATGCCATGAACCCTAAAAACATGGATTTACACCAAAGCAAGAAATTTAGTGGTGGTAATGCAAACTTGCTCTAAGATACTGTTTAAGCATTCGTCCACAAAGCCAGATTCAATGTATGTTCCCTGCATTTTGATTCTGATACATCTTGAGCTTTGAGCAACTGCTTTCCTAAACACCTTGTCCCAGTTTCCAAGAATCTATCTCTTCAACTAATTCTGAGAGCAAGCATGAAATGAAATAGAAAGCAGCATTTCACATTAAAGAAAGTTGTTACTTACTCAAAATGATGAGTAAAATGGAAACAAGACTGACACTGAAAAGATTAAATAGATGAGTATCTTAAGACAAGTGGAAATTGTCACTCCTGAAGAATATTTGAAACTGTTTAATCATATTCTGAATTACATGCTTTCCAGTCACCCAAAATACAACTAGAAAAACTTTCCATTACCCAAAAGCAAGGTGTCACTTGATGCTTAACATATATCAAAACCCCTCTGAATACACTGAGACTCAGTGAGTTTTTTAGACACAATGCTTTTCTCCTGTAATAAGTGATCTTTGAGCTTGTTCTATTTAATAATACACCTAGACTAAGCCCTTTAACAAATGCATGTCTAAGTAGAATATCAAAAAAACATTTAATGTATATGAAGGTCTGCCTTTCCTATTAGCAGCCTCAAAGAACATGTATTGTAAAAGGAATAAAACAGCATTTACTAAAGGGATTTTTGCTATGTTTCTGCTTTGGTGTTTTGGTTTTTGTGGGGGTTTTTTTTGGGTGTGTTTTTTTTGTTTGTGTATTTTTGTCTGCTTTGTTTTTCTCACAAAGGTACTAGTGTACCTCTATCTCTACCTTTCTGAGGTCTTAGCTGCACATTCATGAACCAATGGAGATTTCATTGTGCAAGGAAGAGCTGTAACAGTTCCTCTCTTCCCGCAACTGCTCATTACCAGACTTGCTATGTGGGTTGTGTTTACTTTAACAGTCTTCAAAACGATCGACAGAGTTCCCAAAGGCCAGCAGAAGACTGCACAGCTGCAAAGGGCAACCTGCCCCAGGGCAAGCCTGTTAGGATTGTAGCACAGCAATGCAGCTGCATTGTAAAAAACTTGCAGGTGAAGGCTCACACCAACCAGAGAGATCACCACTGGCCCATAACACTATTTGCTCTTTAGCAAGAAAATAATCCCATATTGGTGGTACAATCAATACTATCTGCATGCACACAATCACACATCAGCATCTTCGTATGTACAACACAAAATTTTCAAGATATCAGACTATCATGCTTTTGTCTCATTCTTGGAGTTATCCAGGTTTCTTTCTTGGGATAAAATATTTATTATTGGTTAGTACTACGACTGCTCTGTATCTGCTCAGAAGGGAAACAAGACTGAAAGTCAGTCATTAGTGTTCAGAAGCCTGAAAATGTATTTATTATTAACTTATTAATAGTAATTTCATAGCTCTCTTTGGGAAAATATATTTAAATGAAAGTATGAAATGATTTAATTTTCAATTAATTTGTTTCATGCCAAATATGAAACTTAATAAACTGATCTTTCAATACTAATATTAAATTGGAGTGAAACTGCTATCAGAAGAGAAGAATGTTTGATAAAACTGTTATGATGGAAGTTAGAAAACTTCTATTCCAGTTGATAGCTCACATAAAAGTAGAAAACAAATAGACTGGTTATGGAAATGATACATTTGAGGAGACTGGTTATGGAAATGATACATTTGAGGAGACTGGTTATTTTGACAAGATTTAAGAGACTGAGGAAGATGTCTAAAGATTTGAGATCAAGTTGTTCCTTACAGCTTCTCTAAGATCTAATATAAATTCCAAGTGTGACCAACAGAACATTACATCCATATCCAAAAAATAGATATATTCTAATAGTTACATAAACTCCTTCATTGTTACAAAATTTGTAGGTCTACCAAAAAAAGACCACAACTGAAGATTCTCTGAAGGTCTAGACTAGCCATAACAATTAGTACTAAATTGGACAGGTCCTAAAATTCTCATTCAACGGCTTTTTTGTTTCTCCAGTTTTCTTCAGAGATTTTTCACTCACTCATTTTAAAAAAGCTGGAAGACAGAACCTGGTTATGGAAAAAATAATATCCGATTCTTCTACCCAAATCTGAGCTCAGTCTGATTGGAAGGGACAATGCACATATCTTTATAGTTTTATTTAAAGCTCAGGTCAAATCCAATTTTTCTCAAGCTGCAAGTTAAGACACTAAGGAACTATTTACAGCCAGGCAGTTCCCCCCTGTCAGTGTAAGATAGCTTTCTCTAGTTTCAGCAGGGTAGCTTGTAACACATCTGATTACTGGAACTTTCCGCTACAGATGGAAAAGCCAGTATCTGGGAAAAAAATGAAAGCTGGTTCTGCCAATTATATGATTGATCTCTCACTTTGAGAGATAGTTCTCAATGCTTTGAGAACACTGGCAATGTTCTATTTTCACAGTTTTGATATACCACATACACATTTCTCTGCATTTGGTGTGTTGAGATCCAAAATTTCAGACCTAAAAGAGGAATGAAAAGGGGGAAAATGCAAACCTATTTATATACAATGTCACACTCTATGTCAGCATTAACATCTCATGCTTAAGGGTACTTGCGACAGAGGATTTTGCCAAAATCTTTTTTTTGTTTACCATCTTGTTTAGTCTCCATTAAGAGCTAATAACAGACAGGACTAATTATTTTCATGGATATTTGTGGAAAATAAAGATTTCAAAGACTGTGTTACAAAGACGCGATGAGGGAAGACCTCTGTCAGATCAGAAAGTCTGAAACCTGGCAATCAGCAGCAGAATTTCATTAATGCATTTTGCTAATGACCACAAGGAGAAAGAAACAGCATGTGCCTTAAGAGTTTTTCACTGTTAAAAAAGGTAGCCAGAGATCTTGAAGCCACCAACTTCCCATCTGCCTGTGAGGTAAGCAATGGCTATAGGAGCTGTGCAGGATGCTCTCCTTATTTCATAGTCTACAAGGGCTGATCATATCAAAGATGTCTATTCTTTTCATACAACTGCTGCTACGTCTGCTTATCCAAGAAGAATAGGCTAGCTAAGGGCAGAACTATGGTTGTCTGAAATGTGATAGCAAGCACAGATTTTCTGCTCAGGGATTCTTATTCACTCTCCCATTTCTAAATGTTTTCTTGTCATTTGTGGAGGGCTGTGTGGCAAATGTTACATTAGCTGGATACAACTTAGCAGTTGTGCAACACAGTGCAAATATTTTGTGCAAGGTTGTTAGCATAATGAATGAAAAAATAAAATAATTTTTTAAATCTGCAGGCTATTTGGAAAAATAATATACAGTGGTGCTGCTTTCCACCACCAGGGAAAGATCTTCTTTCTTAGCCATTAAGCCACAGGACTCTTTAATTGAAATACCAAAGCAGTAAAACTCCTGGACAACATTAACTTTAAATTAGAGTTCTCATATTCCCCCAGTCTTTTCGACTGACATTAACAAGGACTGCAGCAGTGTCATAGCTGCCTGAAGCAAATGAGGAAAAAAAGTTAAACTAGACAAGTGCTGTTCATTAGAATAATTTATTCTGAGATCATTCTTCTGCTCTACATCCTCTTTGAAACGTGTAATTTTGGTACCTCCCACACTACTTTTTATTGACAGTAAGTAATCTAGGAGAGAAAGGGAGGATTCAAAAACTGTATGTATCCTTTAATGGCAAAAGTTCAAGATGCATCAGTTGCTCCATCACTGTGTATGTTTCAAGTGCACACATTTAAGAAGGAAAAAAGAAACTAAACGATCACCTGTTACAGAACAGTATTTAACCCTTTATTTTGAGTTCTACACCACAGCAGTTCCCAGTTGAACCTCTTACTGAGAAGAATGGACCAGTCAGAAAAACCACAAAACAACTGAGGCAGGAAGGCACCCCTGGAGATCATCTTATCCAGCCTTGTTGCTCAAAGCAGACTCAAGTAAGAGAAGGTTGTTGAGGGCTGTGTCCAGCTGGGATTTAGTATCTCCAAGAAGAAGACTCCACAAACTCCGTGGGCAACACTGAACAATCTCCACAGTAAAAGTATTTTTTTCTTATGTTTATATGGAATTTCCTGTATTTCAATTTTTGTCCATTGCCTTTTGTCCTTTCAGAGTGTGTCTGAGACAAGTCACCCCAAAAGCATTTGAGAAGCTTTGTGGATACTTGTGCCCTGCTGCTATGCCCCTCCAGCAGATATCAAACTTTGCAATCTCCTCCAGGAAAA
This sequence comes from Aleadryas rufinucha, assembly GCA_013397815.1. Lineage (NCBI taxonomy): Eukaryota > Metazoa > Chordata > Aves > Passeriformes > Aleadryas > Aleadryas rufinucha. The sequence continues at coordinate 306,175 of VZTH01004621.1, forward strand.
ATCCTGGTTTGCTTAGAAAATTTCTGTGTTATTCATAGGGAAGGTAGATTTTTCTCTTATCCTTATCTAAACATTAAAACAATAAGACTATCCAAACAGACTTAAGAAACTTATTCTTCATCTATTATTGGATTAGAGAGGTGGTCTGTGGCACAGCATGGAGCCAATCCTGCATTTTCTCAGAAGAAAACAAACTGCTGTAAAACAGTAATCACCCCCAGGGCATTAACAACATCTTGCACCAAGCCCATGGTTTTTGTAGAGGAAAAATCATTAGCCTAAAATAAAGGTCCCATGCCCCCTTACAACACCTCGGTGCTTGCTTATGGTGAAGAGCACATACACCTCCTTCTGCAGGAGGAGTTCGCAACACTTCTGTGCCCCTCAGCGTGATCTCTTTCATATTGCTATGTCTGACTGTGTGACAGAAAAGTGCAGAGGATGTAGGTGCTCTGAGAAGACTGATTTCTGCTTTAAGAAAGATACACTATTGCAAGTTATTCTCTGTTAGCACTTGAACATCATATGCTTCAGTGAAAGAAACAGAAAACTCCTTCTGGCTTTCAACAGAGGGGAAGTTTTCATGGGGAAAAGAAGGCAAGAGCTTCTGTACATCAGGAATTCTACATTCTGGTCTACATTCTACATTCTGTAAAATTCATACCAAACACTTCCATTGCCCTTATGAATTAAGGCAGAAAAAGAACAGTTCATTTCAGGATAGAAGTCCCATTACTTGCTGGAATTCAGTAAAATTTTGCTAAGCATAAAATGAAATAGCCCTTTGCAGAAGGTGGGGAAAGATAACATTAGGTCTTTTTAATTCTGAGCTGGCTATGGTGACCTTATGGGTACAAACCAGCTTACAAGGAGTTTTACACATTATTCTAAAGTCAGAATTCTGTAGTGTTGGAAATGCTATCTACTTGGGTTAATCTGAAAGCAAAGGGATATACTTGAGAAGTGGACAAAAAGCAGTTATTGCTTTATGAAAAATACCAGGCTGCTTTTTCCTCCACAGCACAGTAGCAGAGATGGATTGGCTGACTCAGGGATCAGGCGCTAAGCAACAAGCACTTCTCTCCAGTAAAACAGAAACACCTAATAAAACAGCTTCAGTTCAGGAGCTGCAGTGCTGCAAAGAGCCATTTTCCTCCCAGGTGGAACCATACAATCTCCCATATTGTGTGTTAGCAACAGGCTCAAGGGGCCACCCCTGTGTAAGTGGGGTAGAGGAATGGGGCAGAGACTCCTGTGGAGTCAAAACCAGTACTTGGAAAAATCCCTTGTTCAGAAACAATGGAGCTATTTGTCAAAGCATTTTGATAAAATGGCACTCAGAAACAGGCATATGTGCTCCATTAATTCAAACAACATTTCCACCACTCAGTACAAGTGTTTTAGAATGCCGAATTTCATGACACATGCTAGCCAGTGTCCTTGGCTGAATGCTTTCATAGTCCTGGTACCTCCCTTTCCCTTGTGCAGAAAGGAGAGCAGAGAGGACCCAACAGAGAAGTCAGGCCCTAGATCAAAGTTCTCCTCAATGTGACACTCCCACCATATTGCAGTGGTAACTCACGCTGAGTCCCCTCTGTGCAATACCTGACATAAACTTCTCTGTTACAATGTGCTGCACTTAATCTCTACGTTATCAAAGGGGAATAACTGAGGGATGAAACCACTTGTTCTACATTAATAAAAAAAAAAAATCTCAACTGTGCTATTGTGACTGTACCAGCAACAGGAAATGTTGCTTACTGATGTACAAACAATGTTAATACCTACAAAGGCAATGCTCTTCTATCAGGTAATAAAAGCAGGATACAATCAGGAATGATTCTATGAAATAGATAACAGAAAAAAATACAGAATGGGGATATGAAAGGAAATTAGGAAATGTTCTGAGCTGAGAGATTTATTAGTGTATAGATCTACATCTCTACACCATATAAAATTACACTTTCAGACCATTATACTCTATGCAGTGAGGAATAAATCTAGACTGGCAGAGCTGGACTTGATGACCTTTACAGTAACTCTCTCATTTTTAAAGAATTTCCCAGCTTTGTCACAGAAAGAAATGATGACAGGGCTTTTTTGTCCCCTCATGGTCACAATGCAAAAGAAGGTAACAGAGAAAGTTTAAAACAAAAATTTTCCACAGAAGACTCCAATTGTGCTTCATGATGGACCATACACACCAATCTTACCTCATCTCTAGAGGATTTGGCTTTGCTGCAATAATTAACTCTGGATTTTAGTACAGATCAGAGAGTATATAGAAATAGATGTAAAATCTCCCATATTCAATACCTTCAAATTTCATTGGGGCAACCAATAAGAGCAAATTAATGGTATTAACTATTTCTTTCAAAGAGAAACAATGCAGATGTAAAAACATTCTCTAATCTGTGACAGGAATAATATACCTCAAGAACAATGCAGATATTATTCTATATAATTAAAAGAACTTAGCACTCCCTCCTGAGGAGACTATGTATTACTGTTTCACAAAATATATGCTTAAACAGAACTCAAATATAAAAGCTGCATATGCACATCTACTCTCTTCAGCCTTGAGTTCAAAGTACTGAGAGTCTAGAACAGGCAAAACAGATGTGAGATTACTGATGCACATTCCCAAGACAATTTTAGCCAAGCAGCAATGAAACAACAGAAACTATGCCTTAAATCCAAGCAAGTTGCTATCCTCTCAGCTATTGCCAAAACAGAAATTTTGCTGTTCATCTCCAACTTTTCTGCCAGGAGGACAGATGAGTAGTGCCACAGGTTGGCCAAGACTTCATTCAGCCTCCATCTCAGGAGGTGTTCAACACCCAGCTGGGCAAAGCCCTGAGAAGCCTTGTGTGACCTCAGAGCTGGCCCTCCTTTGAGCCAAAGACCAGAGTACAGAACCTCCTGAGGCTGCTCCCAGACTGAATTACCCTATTATCCTATGCCATTTATGCTGGTTTCTGAGGAATCTGGGTTTTGTTTTTCTGTAGCAAACTCATTAGATGCCTTTCTCTTGCTGGCATCTTTCGTCCCCTCTGTCTGACATTTTACTTGGAATTATGACAACTGGCTATCCATTCACCCAGTTTGTCACCTTTAAATGGTCCCATCATTAGCAACAGCAATTCATGCCATATCTGAATGCAGAGTTTAATACAGATGTGAACAGGACTTAAGTGAAAGAGATTAACTGTAATAGCAGAGGACTGGACCCAGGAGGCCCCTCTATTCCTCTATGTTGATAGCACTAATCTAAAAATAATACAAAGCCATCTTCCATTAGCAAGGAATTTATATGCCGTCTCTCTCTTTCTTTTTCTGTCAGAAATGCAGAAGATTTATTTTGAACCAAATTTTTACCAAACTCAGATGGAATATCAAAAATTACCTCTGAGCACAACAATCTTATGGATACGCCAGTCATTTTCCAATTGTCACAAGAAAGGCATATTTTCCTTATTGGTTAACTGTTTCATGGTTTTGATTGTTTTACATGAAATGCAGTTCACTTATGACTTAGATGTAAGTTCCTACACAGATTTTAACAACGTGAATTCTATTTCTATCACATATTTTGTGTCTGTTTCATTTGTGAAGTGCTGCATTCAAATGACAGGATACATACAGTATTGTTTAGATGGTTTCTTCTGGGCATTTAGAAGCTGGCCACGTCCTGGAACCACTATTCCAACTTGAGAATGTGAGACGTGCTGCTCTCCCATCTGAATCAGAGATATAAACCCACAAGTATCCAATGGAAGAAACCCCACGTGCCAATGTGTAGGCAATTCAAAGCTGCCCATGGCCAGTGGGACGATCGAGGCTGTGGGACATGATGGTGTTTCAGACTCATGGAAACAATAGGTAAAAATTTCCCATTATGTTTCTTTCCATTGTCCTACTTTCCCTTACTTAATTTTTTAAGTGTTGTTCTCTCTAAGTGTCTCTCAGAGCAAAGGGCTGTCTATACCTGAAATATACTAGATTAGGCTGATGAGAAATGGATACAAGCTTGTGATGCCTTCATAGCACAATTGCATTTTCTTCTCTGCACTGCGTTACATGAAACACTTTACCAGCACTTTTGCCTCTGTATAGACTTTGAGGCTTTTAAAATAACTCCAAAGCAGATTATTCTGTAACTTCATAAGCCTCTTCAGCTCAGTTTCTACTGCAATGCAGTGAGTTTCTTCCATTTCCACACATGTGGACCAAGTTACCACCACAGCCTTATTTCCTCCGTACATGTTCACTGATGGAAAAGGGAGCAAGGAGTTGTAGAACAGTCCAAACAACCCCCTAAGGCTACAAAAACTAAGGTGAGATGTGACCAGTATAACCTACAGAAGAAAGATGTCTTAAATGTTCCAGCCACCTCCAGAGAGGGATATCCTGGTGCTTAGCTTTTACCAGCCATGCTCTGCTGGACCTTCATAAACATACAAGTACTTGAGAAGAACCTCAGGCACCACAGCAGCTCAGAGTGTTGGACTTTTCTACTGAGGCACCCAGGAGCCTACTTGGAGTCCAGTCTGAGACAGCTATTTTCGAGAAGTCTAGACATCATGAAAAATTACAAGTTTTTCACTTGTGAAATTTCAATAGCATATGTGCTGCCTCTGGTTAAGGTTTGTGTTTTCCTATCTTTGCAGTAGAAGCTAAAGTGTGCACAATTGCATTTAGACTTTAAAGGGCTAACTTGTAACAAAGCAGTGAAGAAATTATTTTTAAAATCATTTCTTACTGTGGTAATTAGAGATTGAACTTTTTCCCAATTATTTCCAAAACTGTTCATTATGTTTATTTAATTTCTGGACAGTTACTTTAAATCCAGTGCATTTTCTTAGCTGGGAACATAAAAATGCCAATGGTTTTTAACTGGAACACAACTATAATTTTTTTACATTAAATAATTCTCAAGTCTTTAAAAAAGAGTTTAAAATTTCCTTTGCTGATGATTAAAGCATGTAAGTCTGTAATCTATCTGCAAGTTTCAGTATTATTTTAATACATATATTTAAATGGAGATGAAAGACCACAGCAAAGAAGTAACACTAATTCGAATATTAACAAAAATTATGGAAATACTATTGGAAAATATTCTTCACTATGCATGTAGGCTAAACTGGAATTTGATACCAACTGCTATATTTTTATTCTAATAACAATTACATGTCTAACTATAGACTATTGTGAAAACAAGGAGGAGAAAAAGAAAAAGGGAGCCTTGTTATTTAAATACTGCCATAGCTGGACTCCAAACATTTTTAAGAAGAAAATGTACCAACTCCATCTGTTGTAATGGTACAATGACATTCTAGATTTCAGACACCTACTTAAAATCTGTGCAACTGATGTTTTTTTCTCTACAAAATTCTTTTGTTTATTTGCAAATATCCATAACACAAAAATTCACCTAACAGAAATTCTTTAAATACTGTGATATTTACAATTATAGGAAACTGTTAGTTTTTCAGTGGGGTGGTTTTGTTAGGGTTGGCTTTTTTTGATAAATCATTTTTCAGTATGTAATGTTTTATAAAGAAGATTTTTGCAATAAATTGATAGGTAGCTTGCACACAAGTTTATTAGGAAATATGCACATGTTCTGCACTTTTTAAAAATTTTTTAAATAGTTTTTTTAAACTATTCTTTTTAACTATTTTTAAAATAGTTTTTGGGTACTACAATTAAAGGGTTTTATAAATACATACATATTTGATTCAAGAATTTTCATCAAAATACTATGTAGTTTAAATATTTTCACTTTTTACTTCCTTTCAGCCTTTCTGCACAGAGGAACAGGAGAAGTAAGGAAAAATCGACCACTTAAGCAGAGTTAGACTTCAAAGTTTTCAAAATCATGAGTTTTTGGTAAATTCTTCTCTGTATTGACAACACCTAAATACATATATTTTGAATTCAACTTTTAAACAGCATTTTCCTGTATTTTTTATGGAGGGGTTTGTAGGAGGCAAGAAACACCTGGAAACATGAATAATTTAAGTAGAAGTTATTTTGGCTAAAAGTTACTGCCTCCTTTCCAATTTTACATTGTTAGCTAAAAACTGATTTTTGCAATAGGTCCGTAAACAAATCTTCTTCACTTAAAGTATTCTCAATAAGATCACTGTTGCAGCCAGCTGACCCTTGCCTGGCTGATGCATCCCCACCAGCTCTGCTGAGAAAACCCAACGAGCTGAACTGGTACAGACACCTTGGGAGGACTGGAGAGGGGGACAACTGCAATTGTAACCCTGCTCAAAACCCTTGTCCTTGCTGCCTCACTGGCAGAGTAGAAAGGAGAGTGCCTGGCTCTCTGGGGCTGCTCACTGCAGCAAGTATTGCTGCTAATTATGTGATTGAGAGTCACCAGGCTGCACTTCAACCACATGGATGGTTATATGTTGCTAAAGAGGGAAAAAAAGAAGTTTGCTGAAGTTGTGCCAACTTAATTCAATTTGCAGAACAAGGACTCCAGCTGATCGCTTTTATTTTATTTTTCCCTTATTAAAAGTAAAACCGGAACATTAAAGATAGTGCATGTGTACATATCTACACATGTAAATTCAGCAGAATCCAGCAAAATTCAGCAAAAATGGTACAAAACCTTGATTTATGTCCTCCACCCATTACTCAGCGACCTGTTTCAGAGGCATGAACTTGAAGTGGCACATTTTGCTACTACATGTACCTTATTTTTAAATGCAAATAAAATAACTAAGAAAACTCCTCTAATTAATTAAACAATTTAAAACAGACTGGTTATCACAGCAAAGTGAGAAGTCGTTATTTTTCTGTCACTTTTCCTACAACAAGGAAGTCACTATGTATTGCTAAGAACACATGAACAAGTGAACATACACTGGAAAAGGCAAAGGAATAATGGGAGGCAGGAAGGGAGAAGAAACAAGGCCAATAATGTAAGTTTGTTTGTGTAGGTTGCAGCCTGTTGTATAGTAGGGAGTTATGCAAGAAGTAGTAATCTTGCTTACTATGACATACAACAGCCTGTAACCTGTTCTTCACATTGCAATGCTGTTTCTAGGCTAAGAGAAAGTTGTATTGATCCAGTTAGGAGCAAATTATTATCAACCTGATGCTGAACTCCTTTTGACCCATGACTCTTACCTCCATCCTGAATAGCCACATTATTTTCCTTCAACAAAAACAAAGCACAACACACCAAGAAAATTCCTATACAGAAAACATGATGAACTTGAGAAACAATATGTCAGAGCTTTCATCTCTTGCACCCCAAAAGTTCAAGACTATTTTAACTGCGCTGTTTTCTACTTACAGAAATAGATCACATTGAACACCTGCTTGCACATCAGATTAGCAACAGCTCGAACAGTTTGCCTCAGCTTAATAAAAACATTAACACTCTGTGTTTGTTTCTTTTACAATAGTGAGGAAGAAAAATAGAATGCAAGAACAACAACTTGGCTAGAAATCAACATAACGCTGGAAACAATTTCCAGAATGGGAAAAAAACCAAAGCAGTGAAGAAAATTTGTATGTGAGGATTCAGAAACACCAGAAGAGGGTATAAGAGATGTCTAGCACACAGACACAACACAAATTAGTTTTTGTTTTGCTATGGTATCAGCTATCACATTGGTTATGTTCAGTGGACACAAGCAAACCCCGTTCACCTTTCAAGGCCGCAACTGAAGTGCACCCTTGACCAGACAGTTTTTGATTGCAATGGCAGGTCAACAGTATAAACAAAACTGTTACAACCAGTGATTTTATGCAAGTTTAGTATCCTGACAGTCAGAAAAATGCTAGACTGCCATCATTCTTGCGACCACTTTAGAATATAACAATTTGAACCTGCTGGTATTTTACAGAATAGCTTTTAGCAAATAAACAACAACCAGACACTTCTACATTTCCATGGTAATTTTTTTAACACCATCCACTTTGTTTACAGCACAAAAAATAATAACATTTCTGCTGTGGTAATTTAATTCAGCAGTGTAGTTTTTTGATCAAAGATTTTTCTTTTCTGTAGAGCCATGTATAAAAGCAGCAGCAGGAGCTGAAGTCAGCATAATTGTAAAAGCTGCTTTTCTGCAGAAAACCTTCACAGTAAAAAGGTAATCAACCCGCTCACGTCAGTGGCTGTAAAATTCAAAAGGAAAGAGGTCTGGAATTGTAAGGGGAATTCATAATTAACTAGTGGGGTGCATTTTTAGTCCAAAATTATTTAACATTTATATCAATGGAGTCAAAAAAGAATGAAAACATAACTGAATAAAGGTAACACAGAATCAAAGATGAGCGAATGACACAAAACCTGAAGGCTGAGTGAGCAGCATGGCTTCTACTCCAGGGAATTCAGTAAAAGGGAAAAGAAAATAGAAGAAAAAAAAGAAGAAATTAAATGAGCATGCTTTCTATTTCACAGAATACGCACATTAAAAATACAATTTCAGAACAAGAAAATGCCACAGCAGACCCCAGATTCCTGGAGTTTCAATACTCCTTGTTAGGGACTTGGGAATCATGGGGGCCAAGTTTGAGGGTCCAGAGCCCTTACTCTCACATATTTCATATTTAGGGTTGCTTCAGAGACATAGATTATTCAGTAAGCATACCCAAAAAGTCATGTGTGACCAACCATACACAGTGTTATTGTATTTAATAACAAAGAATGCAAGATAGAAGCTTTTAGATTGGGAATATCAGTCTTGCAAGTAAGTTACTTGAAACAGTATCATTACAGAAAAAATAAAATTAAAAGCAAGTAACAAACATACTCTCATTCCAAGGCTATGCTTAAAAGCAGTAACCAGTCCTTTAAACATTTAAACAGAGAAGTAGTGAACAGGAAAGGTTATGTAACCTTTCCATGCAGCTCCTAGAAATTTTTGTGCTGTGCTGGCATATATACTTTAGGAAGAATGCTTAAGATATTTTAGGATTAAATATGAAGATTTGAAAGATTTATGAGAATAAGGAAAGGATATGAAAACACAGTCTTTGAAGAAACCCCTAAGAAGCTCATTCTTAGGCAAGAGAAGTCTACAAAATTATTTGATTATGACCTGGAAAATCCTATACTGGGGGATAACTTTGGTAACAAAAGATGTTTAAATCCAGAGGACAATGGTACATTTATAACTATGGCTGGACACAGAAGCCAGGTAAACACAAGCTAATAGGTGAATACTTTTATCAACGAGAGCAATCAGAGACTGGAGCTACTTAACAAGCCTGTTGGAGTGTTCTTTAGCACTGGGACCTTATACAAACAATTGAGGCATTACAGGCTCAAATTCAACTAAAGCCGTCTGGTAGAAGCTGCTCTTTACTTTAGGAAAATCCAGTAGCTTGTGGTATACACAGCATGGAGTCACAGTATTCTCTCTTTCCCTGATATTGTAGCAAAATGGAAGCAGTGACTTCTGAAAAAAACAGGAACCAAACCCAACAAAAACCTCCAGTTCTTTCACTACTATCAGAGCACTTCCTTTGCACTCAACTGATGTGCATCCAGAGGCTGCCATTTACAAATAATCTGAAATCTTTGTGAAAAACTGTAGCTGCTGATTGTAAAAAAATATTTTGTAATAGGAGAGACACTTACTTAGTGATCTTTAAGACACAATTTGAGCATAAAGTATGTTTTCATTGTCTTATTTGTTATCTGTCGCTTAATGGAATTTTACTGCAGACAGATACGAGTTCCTTGTGTGTTATCTGCACTCCCCCATTCTTTATCTGCTCACTGCACTGTTTATTTAAGATTTTAAGAAAAGTTCTGCCCAATTTCTTACAAAACCTTTGGCTCTGCTATGTGGCAAAGATGTATGTGCCAGAATACTCGAGTGTCATCACTACAAAAAAGAAACTCTGGTACTGCACGATAGCAGCCAGCTTCCAGAGACAGCATCAGCAATATTCAGCTGCAGAGGGCTGTAAATGCTTTGTGAAGGGCTCCTTCCCATTTCCCCTGGGACAAATCAATAGTCCAAGCTTCCTTTTTCTGTTTACTTCATGCATTTTGCTCCATAGCCAGTCAGCAGATCAATACTGATTTGTATTCTAAAGAATTAATAGTCTTTTTTTATTTTTATAAAGGAAAAAGCTCCTACTAAACTTTCAAATAGATGCTGAAGATTTAATGGCATTATAGAGAGAGATCCTTTAATGGTAATGATGCACAAGAAGAATTAGCTGATACTGGTGGAATTTGGGGTGTTAACAGTTCAAGTGTTTTGTGGATGGATATCTATAAAGTAAATGAAAAATGCTTGTTGTCAATTCTACACTTGCTGTTGCTCATTAAGTTCCATACCAGAGTTTTGAGAATCTTCCAGTTCCTGTGTGCATCATTTATTTTTGTACAGAATTTGGAAACTAGACTTTGTGACACAGGGAACCAAAGAAAAAAAAAAAGATGGTACCTTAAAATAAAAGCTTTTGTCACTGCATAATGTCAGGAACTTAACATATACTGAGAAAGAAATGTCACTGAGAGATGAGTATTCTCTCGATACATGGAAAGTGCTATTGGGCAAATGTCTTATCATATCTAAAATATGTTGTGATCTTCTGTTTTTTGGACACACTTAAGAACGAGCAAGTTACTGCAATTTTCCTTTTGCATCCCATCCAGCAGAACCCCTTCCTTCACATTTACACTTGCATTCCTGAGGGCTGTATGTTAAAAACAGGTACGTGCATTAGAGCTCCCCTTACCTCAAAGGAAAAACAAATGCCTTCCACAAGTTTTCCTGCCATTATCAGGCCTTTCAAGCACCTGTAGTAAAGGGGTTGTCTGACAACACTTAGCATATTGCAGTGACAGAGATGCTGGGAAGAAGGTTTCTAGCCATTCAGGAAATTGCTGCTACTTCCCTTTCCATCAGCAGCAAGTCAGTCAAGGCAGACATACCACACTACATTTCAAAAGTTCTATCCTATAGATAAAGGAAATAAAACACTGCTGTCCATCCCACATCTTAACAGCAAAATCAAGAATGCTAAAATATTTCTTTGAGACCTAGTTATTGTCTGAAGAATAGAAATCAGTGCAACAGCAGCAGTCCGAAAAAGGTTTGAACATCACTATAAAACCAAGACTGTCTCTTATCACAAGCAGAGAGCAATGACTTTTGTTAATGTTATTTTTACTCACATGGTACAAAGCAGTTTCTGGTCCAGGTGTGCCCATGACTTCTTGTCTCAATGACTCCATTTGTAAACTAGGCAACAGCGAGTAATGACTTGGACTACTGCTCTTGTCTCCCTTCTTTTTGGACTTTTTCCCAGTATCCTTTTTGCTATTCCTTTGAAACATGTAGTCTTCTTGACCTATTTTCTCATTGCTCATATAGCGAAGCAATGAATTTTCTATCGAAAGAAAAGTAATGCAAAATATCAATGCATGTAAATCCTGCTTCCAAAACATGCAATATTCTTGCTAAGATCTGCTGTCAATTTTAACTCTTCAAGACTATTTCGTTAACAAAACCCATTTGCTTCTTTGGTTCAGATATAATAAGAAAGAAAACTTTTGGTAGGGAAAACTCATGATTCTTAGTTTTCTGGTATATTTTAAATAAAGGGAACAAAATACAAAAAAAGTTGCACATCAATAAATTTTGTCTGGGAGTTTTAAAAAAATGAGCAGTGATGGACTTAGGATAATTTTTGGGGGTTTGCTACTTTTTTACCAGGAGTCCTAATGAATACAAAGGTCAACGGTGCCACACATTTCAAAGTAATGTGCTCGGAACGTTCATTGGAGATCATTCACCATATCATATATACTTTCCCTGAATACTCTTCCAGCATGTACCAATTTGTAGCTGAGACATCCTGACCCAGAAGCAGTGTCTGTCAATTTAGAAAACCTCAGCAGATTTCTCTTTCACAAAATTGTCTGGTTTTTCCTTGCATTAATGTGAACTTCTAGTATCCACAACCTCCTGTGGCAAGAGGTTCTTTAGCTTCAACATGAACTGCACCAGCTCATTTTCTTTTTAACCAGCATCTGACAGAGATATTTGATCTCTTTGCTCTTGTTTCAGATTAAACACTGACAGACCTACTTCCTTCATTCCACACAAGGTTTTATAAACCTTTATTATGTCCTGCTTAAGTTCCCCAAACTGATAATGGCCAGCCTGCTTAACTGACCCCAGTTTGGAAGTCAGTTCATGCATCTGATTAGTTTTTGTTGTCTCCTACACCTTCTTGAATTCAACTGTATTTTTCTTAAGAGACTAAGAGACTGGAATTGCACACACAAAGCGTGAGCAACAACTGACACAGCAGCATAAGAATACTTCTAATTTTGTCTTGTATTCTTTTCCTAATAATTCCTAAGTGCTTCCTTTTTTGATCCCTACTGAATATTTAGTTAATACTTTCACAGAAATAGCTGTCATTACTGTAACATCTTGTTCCTGGATGATAAGAGCAATCTCAGAGGTCATACTTTTGTATATGGAGATGAACCATATCTTTAGCTATGTACCAAGCCTCACAAACCAAAATTTTGAAGAACTTATTCTCTTTGATTTTGAGGTAAATCCCATGCTGCTCTAGAATGTTTTCCATACAAAAATAACTCTTAAAGACAAAGAAATGTGGTATATAATTCTCATTTAAGCATAAAAACTATTTATCAGTAGTAACCATACATTTCATTCTCTAGTATTATAAAATTAAGACCAGTTTCAAAATGGATGGGATAATACAGCTGTATCATTGAAATGCCAACATGAATTTAAGACAAACTGCATGGCTTTGCAGTCATGACTTTCTTTTGCCTGGCTAATCAACTTCCTCAATCCTAAAATAGACTCTGCAAAAAATTAAGCATACATAATAAAGAAAATACCAAAACAGGTTCACAAACATTTATAGCTAAGCAAGCTGTAAAATGATGTTGAAATATATAGCTTAAAGCAAGACAAAACCCATAATGCCTTGTATAAGATGTGTGTTCCGATCGCTTACCTCTCCTAGTATCCCTTTTTATTTTATTGGGATCTTCATAATCTCCCACCCAGTTATATTCTACTGGCATAGAAATAGGCCTCAGCTTCCCTGGAAACAGAGGAAAAAATCGAGATCATGCACCATAAGGCAGCATTAACCTCACACTCTTTAGAAGAAAGAACAAATTATGTGCTAAGCTGCTGCTCTACAGGGTTGCTTACGAAAGAGGATCCAGCGTTGCCTCTGAACGAGAGGTTAAGACAGGAGTTCTGTTTTCTTTAAAAAAAGCAGCTAAGCATCTATTGGATTTTTTTTTTAAGTTTAGAAAATAAATCCAGTGCCCTACAAAATCATCACGGGAGTGACGTCTGACACTGACAAACGCATTCAAATTACTTCAGTTTTCACTAAGCAGTATCTATTTTTTATTCTGGAAGCCTGGCACACACATGGGAGAACTGTTTTAAAGCATATGTGAATTGTTGGTAGCAGGAACTTGTGCATATCACTGAAGTACCTTCACAAATAGCATATTTGCTGGTGGGCTTACAAGATCCATCAGTGACTGAGTTAAGAAAGGAAGCAGAAAACCTCTACATATAATTTCTTTTGTAGCATTTCATCCACAGAAAGCAAAGTACATTATCATTGCTAAATTCACTTGGACTTCAGACAGCAAAAGTCAGAATAGATGAAGACTATCCTATCTTTTAAATTTTGATTGGAAGCTGCTGAATTGATTTTAAAAAATGCTGTAAACTATGATTTCTGTTTAGGGATTGGACATATACAGTTGGAAATCAGTGAAATCAGTGTGCTGTGGAACTTAGTGGGGCTACTTAGAGTGTTCTGAATTCTTTAGAAAGTTAAATAGTGTATTGAAATGAAACAGAGTAGCATAGCACATGGCATATTATCTGACGGACTGAAAACAAAATGTTTTCCCAACAAGATCAGCCCTTGCTGTTTTTAAAATCAATCTACCAGTCACAAACCCAAAAAGTGAGTAAATAATTTGATTTTAAAAGTAGCAAAGCTAAAAGTAAAAACTTCAAAAGTCTTGTAAATTATTTTAGCAGAAAATCCCTACATAAAAATCTTACTCCACATTTTTGAGGTTAAATCCATGATACACTGAAAAAAAGAGCCATGTTTGTAATGAAAACAAATACTCAAACATGTCTGTCTCTCTGCTGAAGCACTGTGTCCATGGAAAACACACCGATACCATGCAGGCAGCATAATGGCAGAAGTTTTTATTATCTTTTTAAAAAAAAATTGACCAAAAAGCTGTATGTTCTGTACAGACCACAGGATCAGGTCACAAATACATCACTACTCAAGAAAATCACATATATTTTAAACTTTTCACTTATCATTCATTTTACTATTTAGGGACACATATTTAAGTCTGATTGAAGCTGGTGAGATTTAGTGCACACAGTTACGAAGTCATTTCCTGAGTGGGGATGTATTCGGCTCATGTTTACTTGATCAGAAGCAGCTCTCAACAGTTTCTTTTTCTAGAAATAAAACTTTCTTTTCCTTGTGAGGCTGAACACACAATATCTTATTAACAGGAACCGCACACCTACTAAAATAGAAAAGCTACAAAATTGTGTAAAATCTGGTTGTTATCAAAAGTAACAACAAATTTTCTGCAAAACCTTCAGCTGGTCAAAGTACCTGCTTTTGTATCTGGCATTAAAACTGCAATGATCAAATTTGTTTATTTCCTTAAACTCAAGTTTCATTTGCTTGTTACCTCTCCTAACAACCTTGTTTTTAACTCCCGTGGATTCCCTAATCTCTTTTCCGTGGCAAGGACACTCAGGAAAATTTTCATCTTGCATGTGAACAGAAGCTTTCCAAGGCCAATTAGCATCAACTACATAACAGCTAGAAGCCAGTAAGAGCATGAAAGGGAAATATCTTTGTTAATATTGTCAAAAAAAGTCAAAAGATTCCAATAAAGAAATTAAAAAGGGCCCTATTAGCCTCTCATGAAGGAGGACTGAGAAATTTTTTTTTTAAAAATTGACACCATCACAAAATTAATGATAAGTAGATGTTAAAAACAATTATCTCTCTAGGCCTGGAAACTCTCTTTGACCTTCTTTAATGGGTCACCATAAGCCAGAAGAGTGTTATTGTCATTTTCCAGACTTCTGTGAAACCCTAAGGTCATGCCTACCCACAAACCTTATGTTAACAAATGCCATGTGGGAAACTTTAGAAAGTAATGCTGAAATGGTAATATTTTTAGAAAATACACTTAAATGAAAATGGACTTGAATTCATTAAAAAAAGAAGTGAGATCAAAAGTGAAAGGCTGTAAAACAAATGTGTTAAATAATGACTAATTTTCAGTGGAGTCTTTGATCCATGTCTTTATGACCCTTTCTGCTAACAGAAAAAAAAAGGCTAAAGAAGCTATCCTATAACAAAATAATGGATTCAGCAGTGTTTGAAGAAGAACTGTGTTCTTCTTCACTCTGGACAACCAGTATTAAAATTTAATGTCTGGAACAGTGAGTATATCTCTGTTAATGGAACTGACTGCAGACACCAATTGTAATAGCTGAAATACAGAAGTAATAAAATTGATATATTAATTTTGAAAACTTAGCAGTTATTTTGCACAGAATGGGCATGGTTAGAAAACACTTGAAAACAGTCTGAAATCAAAAGGATACTGAAGATTTTTCAGCAGGATGGTGTACTTGTGTAGAAAGGGTGCATTTTGTGAAAATGCAACCTTAAATGTTGTGCAAGCACATTGCTCCAGGTCCTGAGGATACTTTACACAGCTCAAGTTCAATTTATATCAAGGTTCCCAGGTCTGGAGCTTGGCTGCATGATGTACTAAATCTATGCTTCCTCATAAATTACATCTATTTTCTTCACAAAGGGATATGATGACAGGATTGCTATAACAACTCTAACATACAGCTTGTGCTCACTTTAAAAACTGAAGTAACATAGCAGGTAGGTTGAAAAAATAATCAAGTGTGTGCTCAGCTAATACTAGAGCAGTCAAAATACCTTTTAAATGTGAGATTTCCTCTTCATTTTCTTCTACAGCCTAACAACTCTATGTCTGTACAATTTTATACTTGGCAACAGAAAACCAGTTCTCCCAGTCCAAAGCTGAAACAAGTCACCATACTAACTAAAGGAAGAGTTCCAACAGTTTAAAGGGTAAAATAAGCTTGAGTACAAGGGTTTGAGCATCAAAACTCTCACCAGGAATTGCTTCCGAATTCTCATCCTAAATAAGCCAAAATCTAAGATGTGGATGTAGCATGAATACACATGAGAGTTAACATGCAAAATTCCTTCTTAAACAACCTATGATCCCAAATAAAGAGGAATTGCTATATGTAAAAAGCCACCACTTGCAATATAGGAAGTTACAGGAGGTTAATACAGTATTACCAAAAAAAAGGCACACTGTCATTAGTCATACTTCAATTCTGAGACTAAAGAAAAATTAAAGAGTTTTAGAGAGCAGTGCAGCATGAAAGCAGCATGTCATCTCTTGGTAAATCTGAAGAGGTTTGATTGTTTTTATATCTAGGAAATTTTTCCAAAGCTGAATTCCAAAACTTATTCAAGTCTTGCCCTTATAATGAGAGAACATTTCCATTCTGTATTTTTAGTCAAAAATATGAGTTCTGGTATTCTGGTATATGCTTTTTTTTTTAAAATGATACTGAAACATAATCTGGAAAGCTAAGACGATAGAAAAATAGAATTTATATTCAGAGAAACCATCAATTTTAAACTGGTCTTACCTACCATAGCAAGTTTTTTTTCTTTTCTGTAACAGAGTTAAGCTCTTAGGTTGAAATTGGACTAAAGTAGTATTGAATTCTTAACAAAATCAATGGCCACCAGAAATATTTCCATGGTTAAAAACAAAAGCAGATGCACAAAAATCCTAAAATCAACAAATGGTGATTATCTTTATGAGATCAATGCCATACCATATGTCGGTGTGCTCTCTCTCCTTCCAGGACCGCTTGTTCTTCCTTTCTCATATTCATAGCAGTATAAAACTGCATCTTCTTCAACCACATTAAAGCGCTTCCGATATTCCTGGTCCAGAAATGAGTTTGGAGATTCAGATCCTGTATGAACCGGTTTGCCCACTATATGTCTGCCAACATCATCACAGGGGAGATTTCCCTTTTCATCCCTTTAGTTAAAAAGAGAAGTTTTTAATATATAAGACACTGATTTTTTTTAAACTGTGAATATTTCAATAAACATGGGCCTATGTCAATATTTCATACACTGAAACAGATGAAATCCACCCCACATCAGGATCACACAGCATATATGCATATATATGCATTTATATGCCAGTTACTTCACATGTCTCTGTTCAATTCTTTACAGATTTATCCATCTCATTGGTTTCTCTTGGAAAGAATTATAGAAATAAAATTGATGTGCAGTAACTCTTTTTATTTTTCTTGTTTTTTCTGGAATATACCTGGCATTTTGTGATTTAGGGCAGAGGAATAATGTTGGCCTTACATTTTTATACTTGCATTTTTAAATACATTGGATAGTTTTAAGATATGGCTACATGGCAAGCATCAGCATACTTAATCTGGTTCCTTACACTTTAACCCCAGATCAAGAAGAACCAGGCACAGAAGATGTACAGACACCTGACATAGTTTTGCACAATCATTTCAGGTCTAGAAGTTGTATAGGTACATCCATGCAGTTTCAAATACTGTGTGCAGCACCTCCTTATCAGCTGCTATCCCAGGACAGTGCTCACTTTGCAGTTTGTGTCAGATCCCCAAGATCTTTTTGCTTTCCTGCACCCCTGCCCCATTTTTGAAAATGGAAATTACTCAAAGGCATCAAACAAGAGAGCAAGCTGTGCTGGGTTAGGAGTCCTTTCTTGCACTACAAGAACCAGGGCTCATCTAGTAAACGTGCTGGTAGAACTGTGCCTGAAGATGGATGCAAAAGATCTGATAAGACAGTTATTTCTGGACAGCAAAATGCCCCAGAGGTAATCAAGAGAGAAGCTGGGCCATATGCTCCTGTTGGACTCCTTCAGCCCTTGTAGACTCTCATGTGAGTTCCAAGCTGGTCAGCTGACCCCTACTTCTCTTGGCACCTTGAGCCTCCATCTGAAGACCAAGCAAAGCCTCCTCATGGGACCCAGGCAGCCACGAAGGATGAGAAAAGGCCATCCTGCCTTGGTGTGGCAGTGCACCATCACAAACTCCCACTGATCACTACACTCACTTTGGCAAGCTGCTTTCTCAGAGCAGGGATAGTGCTGGCTTAGTGAGGGGGGCTGGTGCAGCCCCTAGAGGGCTGTGGGCTCTCCTCCAGTCACAGAGAGACTTTTTGTGGTGACAGAGCTGGGGACCCCAGCAGGTAACATGATGGAGACCGACATAAACCAGTCAGATGCTAATCAATGCTGCAACCACCATCAGGGGCTGGCACAAGGAAGGTGGGGCAGCCTGACCCAGAGGGATCTTTACTGCAAGCATGGAGTTACATACAGGCAGGCAAACACCTTTTGCCACAGCAAAGGATAAGGGCTCCAGATCTCACCCCCAAAGGTACTTGATAAATATGAACAGGCACTAACACACAACCAGCACTCCTATGTAAACAGCACATGGCAAGTGTTGGTCCCTTTTTGTCATGCCATCCACATGAGGATATGTCAGCAGCTGTACTGTCTGTGGGCATCATCACCAAGGCTTTGGGCTTTACAATTTACATCAAAAGTATCAAGTCCTTTCCTCTACTCCAGGAACAAAAGGAAGGCTTGTTTGTTTGTTTTTTTTTCCTTCGGAATGGCAACAATAAACTGAGAAACAGATGTTGAGTAGTTTGATAATACCCAAAATACACACAAGATTTAATACAGTTAATCATGGACAAAAAACCTGATGAAATGCCCAAACAAATTATTCAGAAACACTGCACCCTATGTGACAGGTGAAATCAAGAATAGTCCATTTGGATTAAGCTGATGAAAAAATTCAAATGTACAAAGCTTAATCTCTCTACAAGATTACAGCTTGTACTAATATATATTATAAGTTTTAATCAGAATTGGTCCAAACTACTGCATTATCATCATGATTTAAGAGACGTTATTAATAAATACTCAAAATCCATTTGGAAGATCTCAATTTTTAGAGCAGAACTCAAAAACTGAAGAGTAGTGAATGTTCAACAAAAATACTTTAAAAAATGAGGACGCACTTCTCATCAATAAAAGTATTTTTGTGATGGTAAACATAATCAGAAGCAGTACAAAGGTACTAGTTCTTTGAAGATAGTATAGTTTCAGGAGCACTAGGTCTTTACCATATGACTACTGCACTCAAAGAGAAACACACCTAAGACTATGTTTTGGTTGGGTTTTTCTTCCCCCCAGCTTTTTTTTATGTTAATGGATTAGAATTAAATACTTGGTTCTTTTCTTTCAATTTTCTGAAAACCATGCCCTTAAAATACCAATGTGAGCATAACAAAGTACTGTTATCAGGGTGAAAAAATAGATATTTGATTCCTGTGCACAACCCACGTGTCATGACTTTGAATGTTTTTATTTAATTAAAAGAAAAAAAAACAGCGACAGTAAACTAGAGTATGTGTAAGTCTAACTGGGTTATACATGTCACATTTGAAATATCTTTTTTTTTTCTCTGAGAAGTAGAAACCAAGCCAGGTACAGGTGAGGCAGGGATAAGGAAGGAATATGGGACACAGCTTAAGGCTTCACAAAAGGCTTGTGACTTCCTCATGAAGTCAAAATTACACTTTAGCCCTAAAAGGTCTTTCAGATCTCTGAAGAGTAAGAATTTATCATAGAATCACAACTTCTTCTTCCCACTAGGCAATTTAATTTGCCATATACCTAACTCTCGGACAAGCCCCTGGAAAGTCCTGTCAGTTATCAGGTTATATATCTTATTAACTGCCTAGAGGAGTTGCTGATAAGAAAGTGAAAGAAAAACTCAGCTACAAGAAACTCAGGTACAAGAAAGAACACGCTGCCCTTATAACCTTTCCAAGAAAGGTAACTAAAAGAAAAGCAAGAAGTAATTTAAAGACACATTAACTGGACATATGATACCCTGTGTCTAAGAATATGGAAACCTTAGGAATTCTGAATCCTCTTAAATACATTCCTAGACTTCTGGGTAGCCACTTTTGTATTATTTGTAGGCCATAATTCTCTCAGAATTTTAGGAAAGCAACATCTGTGTACATTATGGAATTATACCAAATCATTTGTGGCTGTGTAAAGGTAGGCCAATGAATCTGCAAGGAGGATCTGCTGCTCTTCTGGCTCAGCAAATCCAGAGACCTGGGAGAGACAAAAATGCCTGTTCCAGGTGGCAGGACAGAGTAGCAGGTATATTGGCAGGAAACAGCATGGTCACTGCACAGTCTAGCACAGTGGCCACACTAAAACACAAACCCGAAATTTGCTCTAATACTATCTAACCAAATATATCTAAAAAAGAAAACACTATGTCACGACTGAGTTTCTTGCATTTAACTCAGACTCCCTAATCATCATGATTATTGGGCAAAGGGATGGATATGAGCTCCTTTCCTAGTTACAGATTCAAGGTTTCAGGTAACTTCTGCTCTTCTGAAAGACGATGAGACTGTTGGAGTCAATTGATTACCTCATATTTGATAAAATAGGGTACTGAACCTTCTTTTCTAAAGGCTACTGTCCATTTTGTAGACAAGATACTGATTCAGAACACTGTGGGTCTGATTCAACACATCTACTCTTAACAACCAGTTTACCTGCAAAATACAGCATTAATACAGTATTATCTGCAGGGCAGACTAATGCATAGGTATGAAAAGAATGGTCAGTTACTTCTCAAATATGTTTTATATCAAATTGTACCGTGAAATGATCTTTTTTACCTTGGAACATAAGGTTCTGTAGGAGGAGGGGGTATGTAGAGATCCTGAAGGGCAGAGCTGTCTCTTTTTGTAGGTGTGCTGATCGTGCTGGATGGAGTAGCAACACTGCTTGTAGGGCTTCTAGGAATAAGAGGCTAGTTCAAAAAGAGAGAGAGAAATAATCAAGATTATCTTTATATATTAATCAAGATTATCCTTTTATATTATACATTTTTATTTGTAAAAGTCAAAACCAGACTATAGTTCAGAAAGCTAAAGAAATAGTGAGCAGTTCTAATGTTTTGTGTGCTTTTAAACTGACTAAAAAACCACTCATGCTAAGAAGACAGATCTATGAATGGACATGTATTGTGCTTATAAAATTGACTCCTTTGAGTACATCTTTTTCCCTTTAGCACAGCAAGTTTATTGCCAATGCCCATAAAATCAGTGATCGCTAGACCTACTGGTGAAATCTTAATGAGTAAATAACATACAGAATCCAGTTAATTTCTTAATTAAACTAACATTGTAAAGAAAAAGTCTAGTGTTTACAGTAAAAGGTGCAAGTAGGCATTAAATTGAATGTCAAGTCCTCCCATCTGCTCTACAGCTTAAGAATTAACTGTAAAAGCTTCAGTTTATGCCTGCAGATGCTGTTAAATCAGGTACTGCATCCTCAGAGCACACGCACTATGAGAGAATCAACTTGAGATTATTATTATTCTTCATTCCCCTGGGCATACTCCTCACAAAATAACATTTACTCACAGGTAAATAAACTGTACCCTCCTTACAAAATAATCATGCATTCTAGCTATCATTCCAGTCCAGACAGGATCCTTCCTCTTAATCACATCTCACTCTCTATCTCATGAATTAAGCACACCTTTTTCTTCCTTAATTTAACTATCTTTATTAAATCACTGTAGGGCCGAAAATTATAGCAAGATTTTCTAACTCTCTACACAGATGCAGAAAAATCAAATGAGAAAAAAAGTTTGATTGTTTTAGTCTACTTAATAACATGTCTGTCTAAAAACAAAAGCCTTGTGTGGCTTGGTTTGTGCGATAGCTAAACTCAGGCAGAAGAAAAGGAGCAGAACAGCAAGTACAAGAGTATTTTTATACACCCTAAAAAGAATCTAATATTAAAATATACTAAGATTTGCTTAGAAAGAGTTTTTTCTCCTCCACCTTTTTGGTAGTTTATCCCTTGAAGAAAGAAGTGCTGGGATTGAAGAGAGTTCACTATATCTATAATTTCTGGCCTTAGTAACTACTTGAAGACACAAACATTTCACATTGTACTGATGGCAGAGAAGCTCTAAATGTGGACTGAATGGGTGCATAGAAAGATCCTTCTCCCAGAACTATTAACAATACTTTCTGACAGATCAAAAGGGCATTCTTGTGCAGAATAATCAGTTCTCAGTTTTTAGGTATTAATCTTGACACTGTAGCAGAAAACCCCAGAAGTTTAAAGCGAGAAGACTGTCAGAATGTTGGCCTTTCGTCAGCTCATGATGAGCCATTCAAATCTGTGCCTATCAAGTCAAGGCCCCACCACTGTGTTGCTTTTTTACAATCTGCATGTAGGAACAATGAGTATCACTTAGGAAACTTCATCCTTTAGCCAGTTACTGCCTTGTTTTAGGAACAGAGCTGTGTTAGATGTTATTTATCTCTAACACAATAAAATGCATGCTTAAAATTTGCTTGTTAAAACTTTGCAAGTCCACCTTTAGAGCAACTATAAATGGACACAAGTTTTCTGGTTTTGAATGTTCAAAATCTGTTTCCTATGAACAGTGATACTGCTTCATTCTTTCCTTGCTCATTAGACTTAATGTGAGTATTCTACAGCTAGTCCAAGGAAAGACTGCCAGTATTTACAGGAAGAGAGGGAGAAAGACACACATAAAAAACCAGACAGGTAAAAGACTTTACAACCACTAAAAACAAGACACGTCTGCAAAAATAAGAATAAAGTCGGTGGTAAAAACAGGTCAAAAAACCCCAAAACAATTAAAAACACGCTAAACATCTCCCCTCCCTCTTTCAGAGAAACAAAAATCTTATCCTTTAAATTTTCATCTGTGACACTGTAGCCATAGATGTTCTTGAACCACTCACTAAAACAACACTGTTTGTTACCTTTCTGATACTTTGCACTTCTGTAACAAGAACACTTTGTGGCTTGCTGGGTAGTCTGTTGAACTAATTTTCATTGTAAACCAAGAGGATTCTGCAACCTAGATCCTGTTTACACTTGTTAAACCCAAGCTGTTTGCTCATGGGTCACACCAGCAGAAGCACTGAGAGGAACATAAACTGTGTAGACGGCTTTGCTCTTCTCTGTTTAGAGGAAGAAGACAACTCTCTATTTACGTTCATGAAAAGGCAGGTAAGAGGAAAAGGGGCCTTAGAGACTGGAATGGTGGCAGTCAATAGGAGCTTATGGTTGATGTTATGCAGGGAAAATCATACTCAAGCAAAAAATTATCTGGACTTACAAGGGTTTGATGTGCCTCTGTTGGTCCTGACAAGCTGCTGGAGGGCTAGAGGACACAGGTAAATAATTTCCCTTGTGTTACAGCCTAGAATACCTGGCTGCAACTATTTAAATTCTAATGATATTGCCCTAATTTCTGAAAAGAAAGAAAGAAAGAAAAAGTCTGGTATTACACACAGCCCTGACATACAAGTCAGTTTGTCCTCCAGGCAATTTGTTGGTTGATCCTGGAAATCAGTTTGGGTTTGTACATCTTTGACAAATATTTCAGTTTATCTTTCAGCACAGGAAGGAGGTTAAAACAGTGAGTGCAATAGGAAGAAATGGTGTTCAGTCTAACACAGAAAGCCACAAGTTATCCAACTTACTGAAGGCAAGTGTTCCCCTGTCAGACACTTTCAGAGGTGAAGACAGAATTGTAACTGGGGACACTCTGAATGTCTGTATCCCACAGGACAGCAAAGTGAATTCACCTTCCCAGGGCACCTGGACCTCCCAAGGGGATAGAAATCCTAATACAATCCAATCCAAGTGGAGGTACAATCCTGTAGGATTGTCTCAAAACATACTAGGATGTCTCATATATTTTTCATATTTCTTTAGCATTGCCAAATTCAACTCTCTGCTTATTTCTCCAGAAACAGAAAAACTGTCTAACTAGGAAAAAAATGGGAAATCCAAATTTAAAAACAGGTCACCACCCTTTTTTTTTAAAGAAAGTATTTATCATGACTACACCAGTAAATCAGTAGGTCAGTAAGAATTTTTACATGGTAAAAACATTCAAATGGTCTTTCCTGATAGTGGCCCAATACACTGAGAGCACTGTTGTAACTACCACCTTGTGCTGTGGAAGTTCAGCTTTCATTTTTATATACAGAATTAAAAATTCTTCAGACCCCTCTGGTTGAAAAGAAAGCCTTCAGAACATGGTCTAGAGGTATGGTACATCTACATGGCATTTTGCATTGAAATTTAGAGTCCTGAACTGTTCACTTCAAGCCAGTCTGGTTGCCTGCAAGTAACCAGCACATGTAGCTCTCAATTTCAATGGCAGCCACTCAGTGGGCCACACGCAGGTGCACTGTACACAAAACCACATGCAACTCCAGTCAAGTATTTCTCAATTGGATGCCTTGGAGATCAGTGATATCACTGAATTAATTCTCTTCCAAGGACTAGAGATTCTCCTGCTGCAGTTCCTTTTGGCAGGCTGGCCAGGGCAAGTGGGATTGCTGAAACAGCAATAAAACTAGAACATTATCAGGTCTAAGGAGTTGAATACTTGGCCCATGGGAAAAGCCTGACAGAGAAAGTTTAGAAGTTACATGAAGTTACATTGAAATTGGAACAATCTAAAAAATGTCCCACAAATGAGCCTGCATCAATCTTAATCCACAATGACAGACACAAAATCTGTAATTCAGTATATTTTGAAATACTATTTCTCAAACATTTTGAATGCACCACCCTCCATCAGGCTCATCACTCTTCATGGAGCCTTCCCTAAACTGTCACTTGGCTGGAGAGCAGGGAACTGTCTTTACTCACAGCAGCACAGTTTCTCTAACACCGGGAAAAAGGAAATCCCTGTAAGTACTGACTGTCAGCACCCCTCTCCTTCAGAAGTTGTTCTGTCCCTGGTTGGCTCTACCCTGTGGTCCCCACCTCCCTCTTGCTAACAGGACCTACAGCTGCTTTTTGTATCCCCAGTCGTGAAGGAACTGAGAGGGTGTCCCAGTGAGCCAGCACATTATTTTTGATTTTTCTATCTAAACAATGAATTTAATCAATATTTAATATATACTACCTAAAATTCATTTTAATGTTTTTTAAAATTCTTTGAACCTTTCATTAACGCCCTCGGAAGCTGCAATATAAGTTTGAGAAACATTGTTCCAGAAAAAGACATATAATTTTTCAAAATACAAGCAAAACTAAAACAAAATTTTAAATTACATTATCTTTATACAGTATTTGCATCAGTAAGCAGATTTTACTGCCAATATATTTTTCATATTGGATCAAGGTTACAATAATACATTGAACAAAATGTTTCCAATAAAATAAACCTTTTATAAGAACAACCATGACACGAAGTAATGAGATTCTGTAACTGATTCAGAGTTCATTTTAACAGTGCTACAAAGAATGCCCAGTTCCCATGCAGTTAAAAGATAACTAAGTAATCTAAAAGCAAACAAGTTAGTATTTTATTCAAATTTAATAATTAAAAAGTGTAGGATCATTAGTTCTAGTCATAAACAATGAAAACAGTATATAGCATTGTGTCTAGAAAGAGGCAATATAATCAAGTAAGAAAATATATTGAATAAAAATAATAAAAGTAGCATTTTCTTTCAAACAAAGGACTTGTTATTGTTGCCGTTGCTCCTTAGGAAAATGAAAAGCTGAATATTTAATAGTAGAAATATGATGCATGTCTAATCCAAAACAAACTGTTAAAAAAACTACAGATACTGAGCTGCTGGTGATTTTATAATGGTACAATTTAATCAAACACAAAACAGTACAGCAAGCTATTAAGATATACAAAAGGTGACATTTAAAAAGGCTTGGCGAAGGAGGGGTCAGAAGGCTTTTTTCCAAGTCAACACATCAGATGTGGCTGGCAGCTGGACCTGCCCCCGCCTCACTGCCATGAGGAGAAGCCTTCTCACTGAGGCTGGCAGGTGCATCCCAAATTAACCATGTGAAGCATGGCACATGTTGCTCTAGCACTCCTTTTCTGTATTGAAAAAAAACTGGGTGAAGAGTCTTCCACACCGTAATAAAGTCCATTTTCTTTCTGAGTAATGAACAAAGCATTTTCCAGAAGGCAAAGGAGGACTTTGCAGCTAGGTTCTTGTTAGTGTGATGACAGCAACTTACACAAAATTTCATATGCTCTGAGAATCTTCTCTATTGAACTTTCCACCCTTATTCAAACAGCACTTCAAGGGGCCTTCCTCTGAAACCTCCCCAAAATAACACAAAGTGGAAAGGAGAAATAAAACAGACAATCTAGAGCAGAGGACATTTATTTAAGTTAGGTTTTGAACCAGACAAAAATTTGGAGAGTTCAAAGATAAAGTCACCTCTATGTCAAGCAAGAAAAATTTTAAAAAATAAAGGTTAAAGTAATTGGTTTGTTCACCATATTCAGTAGCAGTCAGAAATACAAATATTGCAAACTGCAATATCACACAATGGATCAGACTATCAAAAAAGTAACTGAAAGGCAAATTTAGTAAGGTTTGTCTTGCAGGCATAACATCTTAATATTTATGGTACAATACCATATTAATGAATACTTTCAATTGCAAAAGGCAACCACTAAATTCCCCAAGGCCACAGCTGCCCAATTCAACTGTTATAAAAGCAATAACACAGGCTGAAAAATCCGTTGCCTTCACAAATTTGGACATGATTCTAAAATGCATCATGGGAGAACCTTGATTATCAGTAAAAGGTTGGATACTGATGGATATTAAAACAGACAATCAACGGACTGAAAACAGGAAAAAAAACCCAACCAACCAAACAGCACTTTCTTTAATCAGGACACAAAGGGGAAAAAAAGGAGCTTTTTATTTCTGTACTGATTGACCTTAGAGCTGGAATTAATGCACTTGTAAATACAAACTCATTATGTAATGGTGCATAGTATAGCCATAGGCTAATTGTATTATTTTATTGTAAATCAAGCCATTCAATTTCAGTTTCAGGACTGCTTCACCAGATTCTTCTTCTTTCCTTCTCTCCCCTAACCTTTCATATTTATTCTAAGGTTAAGAATATTTATGAAAAGAATAAATATTCTGCTAAAAGGGAAAAAAAACCAACTCACAAAGAATTAAGAATTAAAGAGTTATGTAGCCTGCATTTAACTGCTAATTCATGGCAAGACTGATATGCAAAGGCAGAGCTGTTCAAAGTAAACAGATGAAAATTCTAAGAAGCATTTATGCCAATTAAAAACCAGTTAATATCTGAATGATCTAAAAGCATTTTCCACACTTGGAGGCCGTGAATGTTTGGCTGGCATATGGCTAGTCTGGACCACTAACAACGGGCAGAAAGCTCTTAAGCATTTCACTATCAGTGTATAATTTAACTCCTAGGATGCCCTGTCACTCACACACAAAGTAGCTCGATACACTGGTAGTACCTGCACACTGCCTGAGCTGGAAGACTCATTGAGCACTTTCCCAGCTCACAGGCATATTTAGTATCTCTCCATTAAGCCTAGCTTGCCATGTAGCTGCAAATGGCAACCTTCATGTTCTTATACACAAGTACTGACTGAACAAGCAGAATGTAATTTACCAGCAATGCCTCCACATTATTCACTTTAATTTAAAAATTAAGTTTCAGAGGTTCTCAATTTAAACATCAAAATGTAAATTTTAATGTAAATGTGTCTCCTAATTTAATACACTGAAGTATTTACCTTCTACAGCTATGGCATCAGCTGTTAAACATATTGATCAGTGGGATGCATACAAAAAACTCAAGTCTGATTTTGTGTCATCCTCCTTAGGATGTTTGCCCAGATTAGGGCAAACTTCCACCTTCCCACCTCACTCATCACAATATGATTAGGTTGTGACACCACATTTTTCCTGTGTTCACTTTATTTACAGAAACAAAAAGACCATAGCAGTTTTTTTGCTGATCCTATTTCCCATTTTATCAGAATTTCATCCTCGTATCTCACTCTATAATCTTTTGAATATTTTGCACTTTAGCAGAATTATTACTGAATAATAATTTCCTTACAGCTTGGGTCTGCTGAATAATACATATAGTTCAATTAACTCAGCTCTGGGATGACAGCACAGTTGTAATGTTCTCAATTATTTCAAGACATCCTGATATGGGAAAACAAGTTACCATAACCTCCCCTGCTTGCAAAGGTGACGTTAAGCACAGCTTTCCCTTATGGTTTTTTGCTATTTGCTATCACTTTCCTCCCTCTCCTCTCACATTACCTCCCAAACTTCATTAAAGAATAGCCCCTTTATGTGAATCAGGAATGTCAGAAATTTCAGACCAGCCATAGCATCAAATTGCAATTGTTACACTTACAGGTTTTCTGAACATTTTTTTTTCCAGAAAATTCGTTAAATTAACATAATTTCTTCCTATTTTTACAGCTATAAAATTACACTGCACTCTGACTTCTTTTGATGCTTCTTATTGATAAAATATACAGTACTGATTTCATACTTAGGCTACATTAAAACTTTAACATCGGCTGACTTTTAACATCTGTTCAACTCTGCTCTGCATAAATCAACAACAGAAATTTCCACATTATGCATCTTCTGAAGTTTGCCTGCACTTCACCCCGGAGCTTTGTCCACATTCTGCCTACTTCAGAAAACTGTTGTTTCTCACACTAAAATTATAAATTACAACAGACACACATATGCCCACTGCACACATAAGCGCTGAGGTTCTGGCCTTTTCCTGGTGTCGTGTTTGATAAAATCAGAATAATATCATCATGATACCAGAATGATCTCTGCAATGTTCAACAGTATCTCTATTTGTGTTCATATTAACCTTGAAATATTCATATTTTTCATGCTAACAGCAAGAACCAACCTCCCTACCCCAAATAGTCCCATTGCCCCCTATTCCCCAAATCAGTAAGATTACAGAAAATCACTATCTAGGGTTGGTGTCATCCAGTAAAGATAATCTACATTCAAGCCAGCTGTCCAGATTCCCTTTATCATCAAGTGCAGAGAAAGAGGCATGTGCAGGGGCAAATCCACCATCTCCTAAGACAGATCAGTCAGAACAGGCCAAGATGAATGAACCAGTAACTGCTAATGCATGTCTGCTGGCCAAAAGGAGTTTAAATGAGAAACCTGAATGACATGTAGATATTTACACAGCAGATCTAAAGTTAGATCAGTTGAGGAAGACCCAAGTACCTGCCAGAAACTTTTGATGTGGGGTCCGCACCTTAATTATTCTGGTAAAAAATGATAAAGTGAAGCAAAATAGAGTATTTAGGAGCATGGCCCAATTCACCCAAAGAAATACCAAACTCACCCAAACTCAGGATTTAGACTGAAAGCATTTGACCCCTTTTAAAGCAATGATGTGTATTTTACATTTGCATTTATATTCTCACTAAAGCTATGGAAAAAATGCAGCCTTCAAGTATAGACAGTCGTACACTCACATCATGCATCCAGATTTGCAATTTTATCTTCAGACACTAATTTCTGGTTGAAAGTTTTTGTCACATGTGCAGTCAGTTCTTTATATCAGAAAGGCCAAAATGTCTCAATCATTTAAAAACTTAGTTTCAAAGACTATAATGCATTTCACCACTATAATATATATTTATACACACACACACATATACACACATACATATGAAAGAAGTTCTTCATGGCATTAGTTCTTCCTATGTATCTCTTAACATTTGAAATGGCATAGACCACAAATAATGGCAGTGGCGTTTCCATATCCCATTTTCCTTTTGTCCAAACTTTGAGGAAGTCTTTTCTCTTCCAAATATATTTAATTTCTAATTAGAATTTTTAGTGTGGTAATAAAAATATCCCAAAGAATGCACTCTTTATGTAAACAAAATAAATTTCCAAACAGTGCTCTATCTGAACTGAATGGAAAAATGGATTATTTGTTGGTTCCATCAGTTGGTTACATGCCTTCATCAGTCTGAACATAACTTTTATTTCCTAAAGTAATCCATCACAGTGACATTTTATCCTAGAGTTAAACATGAAAGCTTTAATGAAACCATTCCATGGCTTTCAGCACGTTGCAGGCTTACTAAAATTACGTGCCCAGCCAGACATCCTGTGCTATGGCTCCTTATGTGCAAGCCTTCAATCTCAAGGACAACTTGGACACAAGTACAACTTTATTTACATAAGGAAATTTTGATGGTTAACTGGTTTAGTGAACACAGTCACCTTATAGATTTTCCAATAACTCAATGAGTGATCAAACTGAGAACTCAACCATTTTTGTCCCCTCTTTTTTGAGGTTATACTGTACTGAGATCTTCACAAGAAATCAAACTAAAATTTATCAGTTTGTGAAGTATGTTTGTCTCTCCTTAGCTAGAAAAAATTATCTGAGGCTACTTTTCTGCACTGTAGAACACTGGGATGATTACTTCTTAACTTTGGAAAGTTCTAACAGGTTTAATTTCAATTAAGCCTATGAGAACAAATTGCAGAGAAATAATTTCAGAAACAATTTTTCAAAGTATACAAGAGTAAATCTATATGCTGCTGAGGATGAAGCACAATAAAGCATCATTGAGATAATCTATAGTTAAAATGATGGTGTATGACTTATGATTAAGCTTCATTACCTGCAGAGCAAGGGGCTTCCATCTCATATTTTTCAGTAAAGCTGGTGCTGAGGTAAGCATGCTCTGAGGTCGCTTTTTCAAAGTTAAGATAACACCACTCGGATCCTCTCGTAGTGCATTCACCAAATTTTTCAACTGCCACCCCACCTGGTAACCAGTAAAATCATTACAATAAAATTGAGGTACAGTATTCAATATGTAATGTTCCCTTTTCAAATAAGATTAGCAAATAACATAAAGGAGGGTATATATAATCATAAAGGAGATTAACTCTAGAAATGTCAGAGATTAATTACTGCATAAAAATCACATAAACTAAAATAATTATTATAATGCATTGAGATGTATATGCATCACTTCGGGTTTTAGAATTAACGAACTACTGTTAGTTCACTGCAAATGCACAATTAAATCTCAAAGGGTTTTCAATCTTATCTCTGGTACATAGACTTTAGAGATTAGAAAGTTAAAAAGCCCTGGCTTCTGCATTGACAGTTCATTTCAAAACGGAGCATTTTGCACTTCGTAGTTACTATTTAAAGTCCACAAGCCACATGTAAGAATACACTACTACTCCTAGCAGCTTATGCAAGCACAAACCAGTTCAGGAAAGTCTTCTACTCTTCACACTGCTATAAAAATGAAGTCGGAATCACAAGGCCTTTTTTAAAACAGAGCTTCTTTCATGATGATTTCAGAAACAAATACAGTAAATCAATGACAAAAATGCAGTCCAGTCACTATGTATTAGCCCAAAATAAAATTTTTCTAATTTAATTACAGCATTTTGAACTATTCTAAAATTAAAACCTTGATTAAAATGGAAAGCAACAATTCTCTATAAATACACAAAAGAACTTTCTGAATAATTTAGCTTGCATTTTTGGAAAAAGTACTTCAAGTATTAAAACATTTTAAGTCACGACAATGGTTTTAAGTCCTGATTACTTACATATAATGCCTGATTACAAGGTACCTATTGTGAAATGCTTTAGGATATTAAAA
This sequence comes from Aleadryas rufinucha, assembly GCA_013397815.1. Classification (NCBI taxonomy): domain Eukaryota; kingdom Metazoa; phylum Chordata; class Aves; order Passeriformes; genus Aleadryas; species Aleadryas rufinucha. The sequence continues at coordinate 337,974 of VZTH01004621.1, forward strand.
GTATGCTTTTTCAAATTTGGCACCTAGACTGGCAATACATAGAATCATACATCCCTTCAAAATCTTGGCCTGTAGACTCAGTGATTATTTCTATAAATTTCACAGCTTTTCTACCTCTTTTAGCTCTGCCCTTCACCTGCCCCCCACTAAACAAACAAGTAAATTTTTCCTGATGTGTAAAGGATCACAGTTATGAATATTTTCCTTCTTTCCCAACTTGTACAAGAACATTGTCAAGAAGAACATTACCCAGCTGAGAAGTTGAAAAACAAAAATCTAGAACTCTGAAGTGATAAGGTTACTTTATGTCATATCAATACATTTGAAAAATCAAATTGGCAGTGTGAACAAAGAGCACAGATGTTCCTTATCACTGGTATAGTGCAATACAACACAAATATATATCTGTTACCTAAGCTGAAGCAAGATAATCACATGTAGGTTGTTCCTACTTGCTTTGTACCCTGCTCCCTATTACACCAAGCCTCACTTTGTTTAGTATCACTTAAGAACTGCTTCTCCATACAAGCACGCCACTTAAACCAACACTGATCTTACCAACAACCCTGAATCACAAACATGGCTCAAATCTCATCATCCTTTCTTCAGCTCCTGTGAACCTACCTGTCTTGTTTCCACCACAGCAAAGCCCATTATATGCAGGATGCAATTCCACAGTAAGATTATTGTATGCAAAGAAAAAGGGCATTGATAACATGCATCTTTATAGAATATTTTTCAGTTTTCACAGAAGACTACCAAGCATGTTGAAATCCTTATTTTCAGTTCCATATACTAGGCATATGGCTATTATACTTTCAATAAAATGAAACATTAACTTAACCAACTCCAGCCCAATTCCCACATCCCACTGAAGTCTCCATTGTGTTTCAACAGCATCTAAACAAAAGATCTTCAAGTCCAAGCTTTGTGTGTAAGGACAATATGATTTTATTAAAAAATACCTTGCTATTTATAATACTGTTTTCTTACTTTTAGAGCCTTCCACCACTGCTTAGAAGTAATATACCCCCCATGGTTACATAATGTCACTGTGGGCATATGCGAGGATTCATTTGCTATCCAAAAAAAGGAATTAATGGCCTACAGTTCATGTAAGCTATCCCTGTACCTAAGCTACTGTACACTGTAATTCCCTAATGCAACAACTGAAGAGAGATTTCTGGAGCAGAATCCTTCTGTTGAATAAAGCAGCACAGGAAGCCTTGAGGAAACATGATTTAACCTCAGTTACGGAGTCAGGATGTAAAGTTCTTCCCACTTAAGTTGGTAGGACGCTACATGTGAAAAATGTACTTTAAAGCCATCTGTTTCTCACTGAAATAGCCAGAGGAATATAAATAAAATCGAGGCTTTTTGGTTATGCTAGCATTTTAAAAATTATTTTAAATGCACTTTCATACTTTGCAGAGATAAACTGTCTCATGTATTTGAAATATGACTTACATTGCAATAAACGGAAGATTATCTAGTCTCTTTATGAGAGTTAGGGGGATTAAAGAAAAAAAATCACTTCAAAGCACAAAATCTGATGTGTTTAATTTAGAAGCTCATGAATAAAAACAATTTAACCTAATTTTTCACAGTGAAATTCTGAGTTTACTATAAATTTCAAATGAAGTTCATCCTGTGCTTTTATCTAGTTCCCCGACAAAAGTTTTCTGGCTGTTGAGACAGGCCTTGGTGGCTTCTCATAATCTCAACAAAAAGTACTAAACTGGCCTAAGAGGAATAAGTCACATAAGAGACAGTCAACAATCAATTGAAGGAAATCAATGTCCATGTAGGAGGCCTGTTTTTCAGTTCCAACATAGTTCAGATCCTCTCAAAATTCATTTTGACACCAACAAAACAATTTTATTTGAGGAGGTCAGGCTGGAAAGAGGAAAAAGTAGTGATTATATCTGGAACTGGAAACTCTTTTCAGAAATCCACTTCAGTGACATGCAACCTACCTTTAAGTGCAATTTCATTTTATTCTCTATAACATCTCCTTTCTCATTACCATACTTCCACTTCTAATCATCAAGTTTTTTCGGCAGAATTTTCAAAGTTCCTATCATACACTTTGTCTTGCCCATGTATTGCAAAAAGGGACAGTAATAACAGTTTCAATACTGGTTTGAAAATTCAACATATACGTAAAGAGGACTGTATTAGCAGACAACTTTACTTACAGTAAAATAATCTGAGCAATTAATTGTGAAAACAGAGCACCATGCTGACCAGATGCCCATTTTTAAGGGCCAAGAAAGTTGCTGTTGCTTTCTTTGACATAAATTTACATTGTTAAACTAGTGCCATCTAGAAGCAGCAGTCAGGGGAAGTGTCTTTGATGGCAGCCGAAGCCCAGTGGCAGTGCCCATGGGCAGTGAAAGCTGGCTTTCACTGCCCATGCCTGAATCCCTGCTGGCTGCCTGTGCAGCTCATGGCCACAGGCAGGGAGGGACCAGGGCAGGCACTGGTGCCCTTAGGAGCTGTGATGAGCTGGTTTTGCCTAGATGACAGCACCTCTGCTGCAGGAGTCTGCCAGGTAAAGGAGGGACAGAAGGGGTAACCCACGTGTACGGACTGATGGCCCAAGGCCAGATAACCGTGCTGCGGGGTGGCATGGGCAGGGGTACCACGCTCCCAAAGGGGAGGGCAACACTGCAGAGACACAGGCCTGCAGGCAGGTGCCTACAGCATCAGCATCACGCCACCTCCACCTTTCTCATTCATTCCACCACTACATGTCCAGAGACTCTCAGATCCAGAGTCACCCAGGGACACCCAGGTTGCTTCAGCAAGACTGGCACACGGGAGCCCTGCACGGCCCTAACACATCCTCCTCATCTCCTTGCCAAGCACCCACTAACCCAAATTGCAGGAAGCTTTAGCACGGAGTGCTGTTAGAGGTCCCCACCACTACTTGGAAAAAGAACATGCCTCCGAGCAAGCTGAGATATATTTTAAAAGATCTCTATGTTTCCTTGGCTTTCAGCAAGTACATCTGGATGACAATATTACAACAGTCTGAAATTAAACTTTTATTTTGAATTCCTATTCTAAATTGTCAAGAATTTAACTTTTAAATAATTAAAAGTTGCTCTTAAATAGTTACTTTTTTCCCCAGATGAATCTATTTCCTCCCTTATGACAAGCTTAGAAGATTGGCAATAATCTTTTTTCTGAAAGTAAGCATGACCATTCATTGACTCCTTTTTCACACAGCTGCACTCAAGACAGTATTCCCATACTCCTGTGCTCATTCATGAGTACTGCTGTATGTTATGATCCAGAAAGGAGATCTGTAAAGTATTAACATACAGGCAGCTCAATACAATTGGATGGACTTACACCAAATATTTTTAGGCTATGAAATAACCTCCAGTCTAAAAATCTAGGACTTGTATCCCCAAAGAACAGCTACGCCATTTAAAAGCAGTGTGCAAACCCAATACCCAGTGAAACTGCATCATTGAGAGGGTGGAATAACAAGCAAATGGTAAGCAGAACAGAGTCCATATTTTTGCAGGCATAATTCTATTCAAAGGGTGACCAAAGTACCATGAAAGTTAATGAAAGCTTTCTGCATCCACGTAAAGAAAACTGGGGTTTTTTTCCCATTACTTTAATTATTTCCTGACCTGCAGATTTGTAAAAGGCAAAAATAGTAATATCTTTACACTTTTGAAGGATAAATAACACCTTCTTGCTAAATATAACCTGTTAAGCCATTTCCTATTTTCTAACTCTGCGAATATGCAAAATCCACTCTACTGTCTAATTTTAAGAAGTTATTGGACTGGGAAGATAACCAAAATGCTTTTTCTTTCAAAGTTGCCTGTAATTAGTTACATGCACCCAGAGTGCTTTGACTCATCAACATTTCAGGCTTCAAGCTTTTACTCATTTTTTAGCTAAAAAATCCTGAACAATCTCTAGGAGGGAAAGCGTATTCACCTTAAGAAATGGATGTTCTTTTAAGAACTTCCATAGTGGACACCATCTTACATTTCATAAAAAAAGAATGGTGCATAAGTGCATAAGAAAAAAACCCCAACACTGCACTTCACGTAACTATCAAACATAGCACGTAATTAAGCAACTCAGAATCTGACAAGAAATTATACAGCATCGTGCTGCTAAAATTAAGAGACTGATTTCCATGAACACTGGCCAGAAATGAGGACGGTCAGCTGGTAGCTCCATGAAACAAATGTTAGTAGCAAGTATCTTCTTCCCTTCCCCCAGCTGCAGATGCCTGAAAAGGCCAAAAACTAATGGAAAGCCATAGGTCTTCTGTCTCCAGCAAATATAACTGGTGAGGAAACCACAAAAGGATGTTTGCAGCATGGACTACCACAGAGATGAAAGCTGGATCTGTATGTGGTAGGGGAAGCAGTGTCAGGAGAACAGTAAATGCCTTTTCAGGGATTTATCCAAGTTCTTAAGCTAGTATGATAATAGCATTCACACTTGCATGATGGTTTTCTCCCAAGGAGGAGAGGTTAATAATATTGTGATTGCATAGGCTGCAATTCTAATTAAAGAATATCTTGGCTATATTTAAATCAATGCAATTTTAATTCAATGTTAAGTCCGTTCTTTGCATCCTTAGACTGTCACTGATCACACTGCACTGTATCACTGTCTGAAGTCACAACACCAGTTTGTATTTAAAGCATGTTGAAGAAAATCCCATCTTTTACTTGAATAATTCCTGGAATTTCACTAAAACTTTTGCTTACTACCACCAAACCATGAAATAAGTGATTTTACATAAATTTTTGGCTATGTACACTAAAGATCACAATTAAGAGACTTTCCCAAGAATAAACAAAGTTAGGATGCAAATTGAGAGTTGAGTGCAGAAATCACTGCCTCTCATTAAGCTGCCCTAAACACATTTCCTTGCCAGAAAATGTATCTGACCCAGAGCTTAATTTCTGACTGATTTTACTACCTTGCTCCTTTTAAGTATTTGCACAGAGAAGTACCACCATAATTCAACAAACTTGACAATATTAGCAATATGACCACAGAGCACCTCGGTATAGGAGGCAACCATCTGTATTTCCCATGGGGAAACTAAAACTTGATTTATCCAGGAACACAGAATCAGTTCTGTATTGAAGCTTGAACACTGTTTAATAGCAATGCTTACCTTTCATTTTGTATTGATACAATCAAACTTCAGCTCAGAGCTACCCCATTGTTTTGCTTTTGAGTCATTGCTAGCACAACATCCTAGAACAAATAAATGGGCATATTTGTTGGAAGAGCAAAGACTCCAACTTCATGCGTTTGATTATATATTTTACAGACATAAACATCAGTTACTAGGTACAATTTCTGAGGAAAAATGGTCTCATTTCCCCATTTGAGGGTATGGCTCTAAAAAAATTGGGTCGTTTCCAGTTCACTCAGATTTGGTGTACCTCTGAAATTCGAAGCATTTTCCTTTACTTGAGTACCTGCAGTGACTGGCTGTCTCCAGTGTGGTAATAATAATGCATCTGTCTCCTCAAGCAGGAGTACAGATAACCAGAAAAGACAGGTAATGGCAATTTGGAAGGTTTTCATTCAGCCTTCCATCCACTTGCAGAACATGGATCTCAGCATTATTTATCCCCAGAGGGACTAAACTCAGTCTTTCAAATGCTAGGAAGGTGTCTTAAGCACCAAGATGTACATAATTTCAGGTCAAAGACCTTCCATGGGGGCAAAGCACTGTGCTGATGGGACTATGCAAATATACACCCCAATCACACAACAGGCAAGAAACCATTAGGTCCTTGCACTGGGATACGGGAAATGAGGGTTCTGGTCCCAATTCCCAGTGATCACTTTTTTTTGTGTAACATAAATGCAATACAAACTAACACATACTGCAGAGAATAGGGTCTGAGAGCCACGTTGTGATGAGCAAGGCCCTACCCCTTCTTCAGCAAAGGCACAGACATTAACTCTTACGAACAAAGTTGCTGCCACCAGAGTCCTTGCTTGGCCTCATTTCCAAGAGCTTCCAGGGAATATATGGAGAGCCCAGGTGTCTATCCATTTCCGCAGGGCTCTTGGTGAAGGACATCTCCCCAGCCTAAGAAGAGACATTTCAGCATCCTTGGGTGGCCTCAGGTGAGCGCTCAGAAAACTCAAGTGCTGATATATATCTAAGCAGGCACAGAGAGCTGGTGGCACGAGCTGGAGGCTCAGGCAGGATTTAGGCAGACTGGGTCACACCCTGGTTTCTCACAGATTAAGCTCAGTATGGATGTGGATGGCTTCCCCCTTCCTCAGGGCAGAGGAATAGCCAAGTTCTCCACATTTCATGCAGCATAAAGAATGTGCTCCTCAGGAGTGACCCTGCAGTATTAACCCCCAGCCACATTTGCCTTACAGGAACTCATTTTTGTGGCCCTATGCTTCATCTCACAATGGGAATTTGAGCACTGTGTGTGCATAGCATAGTCTCATATTTAAACTCCCCAAATGCTTGTCCTGGAATTAAAACAATAAATATATGTAAACATACATGCATACACATATATAAATAATTTTTTTTCAAATCAGATTTACACTATCACAACTTAATAGTTTAGAATGCTTCCAGTGAGTCAGTAATTCCAACAGTCTTTGACACCCCCCAGCTTTTCAGTGTATAAATAAACTACTTGAGATCCCCAGATGCCCTGCAGCTAAACAGTGCTGCTACCCTTGAAACAGATGTTTCTTGAGACTGAACTCATATAGTGGAAATAAATTAACATGTACAAAGAAATTGTAAAAAAAAAAATCCTTAAGGTCACTAATGACCAAGCAAACAAAAAAAATTCTAAATCCAAAATAAGCCTTCAAGTGAGCCACAAACTTATGCAGCATCACTTAGCTAAAGGAAGGACTGGGATATGGAATTAAAAGAAACTCATAAAAAAGTAGTAATTATTTAGTCATAAGAGATTTTTTTTTCCCATTTTACTGCTATTAAAATAATCAGCCATACACTATGTACTCTGTTCAGGCCATTGAGTTGTTTTAATCCAATACTGAGTTTTTTAAATAAAAATTTACGTATTCAGAGTACATCAATTCAAACCACAAAATTTCCCTTCAATTTTTCCTCCCATGTGACACAGCATTAATTTGTTTTTCTTACTCTTTTGATCTATTTTAACAACAACTATCACTGTTTTATCCTTCCTCACAGTTGCCTTGTAATTTCACCAGAATAAGACAACAGATTATGCAACAGAAGATCAGGCTGGAACCTGAATATCAGCTGTGTCATGTACACAGCTGCTACCTGCACAAAGCACAGAAGGATTCAAAATTATTCCATCCCAACTCATATGTGGTCTGGGCTGTGCACAACTGTAACGTCAGTTTTGTTAATATGCACAACTTTGAAGACTTCCCTCCTTAAGTTTTCATCATCTTTTCTACAGTGTACTTCCATTTTCAGCAACCTCAGTTAAAAGGAAATTATCAGCAGCAGAATAATACCTGCCTTCCTTTCCAAATACACACACCTGAACTTATAATAACAGTAAGCCTTTTTAACCTGTTCTTATGAGACAAAAAGAGTATATATAATATAATATAATCTGTATTCTGTTCTACAGGCATAAAAAAATGAAGGGACCGAAAACTCTAATTCTACTTAATATCTGCTACATGGCATAAAAAATATACTCTCATTATATATTCTGGAATAATCATTTCAACTGCAGAATTCACAGTATTCTCACTATTGAGAACATACTGTTAAAATTTTAATTTAAACTGCCTGCAAATACAAATTGTACCAAGATTTACAGCCAGTAGCAACTACTGAGAAGACGAAAATAATTTTTATCAGGAATTTATGCAAAAACATTTTGGCAGCATATTGTCTTTCAATATTTATGTTGAAAATATTAATACCATTTACAGCACCACTTAGAGGATGTTTTTTCTATGGAAATGCTACCATGTGGGGGGAAAAAAACCAAAACAGAAAAAACCCTCTAAAAAATAAAACCATTAAAATGCATCATCTTCCAGTGTTTTCTGTGCAGAAAGATGAATTTAACATTTAGGTCTCAAAAATGCTCCACAGAATAGTGCAGCAGTTTTTAGCAAACACATCCTCAGGAGTATAGCCATAAGTATAGCTTGTATAAAAATACCAGACTTGGATATGTACTCAGAAACGTGGCTATTGCCAGTGGTGACACTCTGAAGGCCCACCAGTGACACTCACAGAAAAAGTCAGCTGGTGTCTGCAGAGGATTTCTGACTACAATTACACTGCTTTCAAAAGATACTCTGGTGCCTTAAAGTCAGCCCAGGTGTGTAGTCCCAAATTGCAGTTTTACAAAGCAGTCTATGTCCTTAATTACAAAAGAACTTCTTTTCCCCCAAGAAAAAGAATGTAAGAGCTCAATAGTCTCCTGAATGTTGTTCCTATATGTTTATATAATCACACAAGTGAAGTACCAGGGCTCAGTAACAGCAGAGTTGTCCATTCTGGGGTATAGCCAGGACAGGAAAAAAAAAAAAAAATCTGTTTTTGAGTGAGCTGTTGGATGCAGCAAATGGCATTAGATGAGCAGGACCACAATCAGCTTGCAGGGAATACTTCTGGAAATACAGTGTATGGCTACTGAAGCCATGACTCAGTCATATGAGATGGTGCACCTCTTGTTGCACCAGCTTCTTCCTGAAAGGACTTCCTGAATGGACTCGTACAGCAACGTCAGCCTTTCAGTGCTTGACTGTTCACAGCTCCATCACTGCCATACCAATCCCACAGATGACGTTTACCATGCCCAGCACATACTCTAGTGCACCAAACTGCAGTAAAGGGTCGGCATCAGGTGCTCTGGAGCACAGATCCAAGAGCACACTGCATGTGGGACGCCAGTGCCCAGGTCACAGGACCAAATGTGCCATTCATAAAGCCAGAGGCAGTAAGGAGTAGTTTCCACAACCATTTGTGACTTACAAGTGACACTGACAGTGTTCCCTTTCCATTCTTGGGCACAGTCAACCAGGTTTAATGCTTTCAGCTAAGATAAACAGGTTGACTTCAAATTAAAGTAGGAAAACTGACATAGTTTAGTTCTGTTATCATCTAGGAGGCAGGTAGCAGCTGAACAGCAGCAGTGGCTTTCTGCTGCACCTGGAATTCCATTGGAGCATGACACTGGTGTGCTTAAGTGTGGAAATTTAATAAGGAAAATTATTTAAAGTTTGGCAGAAACATGATGCAGCATGGGCTGGCCAAAGCTGATGCTGGTTTAACACAGATGTGCCAACGACTCGTTTGTTAGCTGTTCTGTCCTGCCAGAGACAGAAGTGCAACTGCATGGCCACACTGACACACCACACTATTTACATACGAATGAGCCTGTGCTCGTCAAAGTGGTGTGTGCTCCACACATCAACTCTAGACAAGCCCCAGGGATCAACAGAAAAGGGAGTCCATGGACGAGAGCATCCAGCATTCATTCCCACGGGGAAATGAAAGATCATGTTCCCTTACACATTTCATTTCTGCAATATGACACTTCCCTGACATGCAATATAAAATAATTTATTTCTGTGTGTATCTGCACATCTATTTAAAAAAAGATAACATAAATAACACCATATAATCTCAATACAAATTCCATGGTAAAGGGAAATTGACAAAAATATTTTTTCTTTTGAAGGGATCACAACAATTTAGTTCCTTTCTCAGTACTACACAATACTTACAGAGATTGTAAAAACAGGACAGGGAATTATACTGGAATTTTGAGAGCGGGGTCAGAGGACAGATTACAATTGCCAAGAAGTATGGACCCCTTACCCTGGCAAACTACAAAGAGTTTAGGACAGAGCCCTACAGAACCAGGTTACTTCCACAAAGACTTCCATGAACATTTCTCAATAGTCCTAAAAAGCTTTTAGATGTAAATCTCACTCATCTTTAAAATTAAATATTTGTGTTAACATTTACCAAACCTTTACAAACAGAAAAAGCCCAAGGTTTAGGAAATTATTAAAAGCATGATTTGGGAGCTGTTCCTCTATCTCCTCTTCCATAAAAACACAATGCATGACAGCAACAGAAGGAAACTGAACATAAAGCTTATTTCCCTTGAACTTTTATGAGCTTGCTGCACTGTTTTTTTGTTCAAGTCAAGCATCATAAGAAAATAAAAATACTGTTTTACATAAAGATGTTAATGGAAGTTGTATAAGGTGTCAAACATCTAATGTTAAAAGCTTGGACTGACCCTGCTGTCCCCTCATACTATTCCAGCCCACTTCCTCACTAAGCCTCTTTAGAAATACTGCCTCATTAAAAGCCAGGTTAACAAGGCCTTAAATGAAATACCCGTGTTCACAAAAGCCTAGCTGGATCTGAAACAGTGCAGAAAAATAAACAGAAATATTTGCAACATCATTTTTCTTCTTAAGAGGTGTTCTGTTTTGTTTGGTTTTCCCTCAAAACAAGAAGCCATCTATTGCAACCTCCATCTTGGATACATACACTCCAGAGATTCATATGCACCCCAAGTTCAGTATTTCCTATAAGCTGGAATTTACCATCTCCCAGCAAATCCTAAGACATTCTGTGGAAGTTGAACTCTCCTCACTGATTGTACAGTGAAACTTAAAAATCTGTTCTCTTATTTTTCTAAACAAAGATTTAAGTTAGGATGTGTATCTAGAAAGGCATCACACTCTTAAGTCTATCCCCTTCCAACAAAGCAAGGTATGACCTTGTAAATGTATCTGTCATGTTTCAGAGGAATTTTAGCAAAATCTCCTCTAGGTTTTTGTACTGTAAATATGAGTTCCTGTAAGTCAATTATGTGAACTTGGTTTGACACACTGGAGTTTCCACAGTAAGAAACCTGCTGTAAAAAAGCTAAGTGTTATCTACCACAAGATTCCAAAAAAACCAATTCCAACTTATAAGTGTTAAATACATTAAACCTACCAGTTTCTACATGCAACAGATTGATAATTGATCACAGTCACCTATATTTTTTTTCCATCATCAATATTTACAAAAATTCTGATGAGTTTTAGCCAACAAACACAAATTTTGGGAATGCACATCATATCAACGGTGTATTCCATCCATAAGCCATCACACTTGCATTCAAAGTATATGCAATGTGCCAAATATGCCTCCAAAATAAAGAAAATACTACACAAGAACTGACTGTTAATCAAGAATTCTGTATCATCCTGAGTCTGTACATCCCTGTTTTCTGCCTGAAGTATTTTCTCTACTGTTTTATCACTGATGCAACCAGAAAGAGTATTATGGAGAGTACTAGTTCATTTAAGCAATAATATAGTCTCCTGCACTTTCAGTTGGTTAAAAAAAGGACTATCTTGAGCCAAAATAGGTTCCTGAATTATACGTGGGCACTAATATGAGTGCTGCAGTACATTGCAAATTCTGAAATATCAGAGTAAGGAAAGTGTTTCTGCCTGTTTGTTTACACCGGAAATATTTTAGACACACAGGCTTTTAAAGAAGATTAAGAATGGAATTTTCAAGGAAGTTTAGGAGAAGACATTGTCTAAATCCTTTGAATCTTAATAGAGGAATCAGAGAATCATTTGGGTTGGAAGGGACCTTAAAGATCACCTAGTGTCAAACCCCCTGCCATGGGCAGGGACATCTCCACAAAGCCCTGTCCAACCATGGCCTTGAACACTTTCAGGGATAAGGCATCTGCAGCTTCTCTGGGCAACTTTTTCCAGTTCCTTACAAGCCTCCCAGCAAAGAATTTTTTCCTAACATTTAACCTAAACTTGCCCTCTTTCAGTTTAAAGCTATTCCCCTTGGCCTATCAATAAAGGCCCCCGTAAAAGTCCCTCCCACTCCCGCTCTCTTGTAGCCCCTTAAGGTACTGGAAGGTGCTACAAAGTCTCCCCAAAGCCATTTCTTCTTCAGGCTAAACAACCCCAGCTCTCTCAGCCTCTTCTTATAGCAGAGGTGTTCCAGCCCTAGGATTATCTTTGTGATGTCCTCTGGACTTGATCCAACAGGTCCATGACCTTCTCATGTTGGAGGGAGTTACGACCCCTAGTTACAGAGCTAAGTTATTTAAGAACAGATCTGTCCTGTAAGGCAAAACTGACACAGAAGATTCACATAGCTATTTAACCTCAATAAACCATTATTTAAAGAATAATTTTCTGAACATTAACTTTTCAATGACTTTAGGCCTAACCAATTTTTTTTTTATTTTAAAAATTTAGAAAATATTTACATTCCAAACATCCTGCCAGCAACAAGTGGAATAATCCTGTTATGCATGTTTTCTACCAAAGAGCAAACAATCAAAATAATCACTTGAAATTCTTTGATTTCACTGCCAAATGAAATACTTCTAAGATTAAGCATCATTACAAGCAGAGGATGTCAATAGACAATTTAAAACTATCTGACACCCAGTATTAGGACATGCATAATGAAAATCAATACAAATCACTTAACTATTCTCCTACTTTGTCATGCTGCTTATTTGAAAGCCAGTGGGCTTTCTGGAAAAGCAGCCTTTTCGTAGTTATTAAAATGTGATTCTTGTAAAAAGTATTATCTAACAAGTTGGATTTTTAAACCAATTGTATGGAACTTCTCCTCCTTTTATTTGTATTTATTTTTTTAAATATAAAGTACAAAAGACAGACATTAACTTCAGTTTGACAGACAAAATACACTGAAATAACTGAAGAAATTTTTTTTAAAAAAGGCTTTAATTCTAAAAGAAAATAAAGTTAAGATTTTTATATTTTTTTACATTTTGAGTCTTCATTGACAAGACATCACCTTAATAACAGCTACACGTGAATAATACTTCCCTACAGCTTCAGAATTAGATATCTAAAAAATTTAGTCAGTTATTTCTATGGTCAATACTAGTGAAGTAAGTATGGTGAGCTACATACGATACCTACGGTAAGTTACAGGGAGCAAGCTGTCCTGTATTTGCAGCTGGTGAGCAGTACATCAAGTGTGAAAAAAAATCAATAAATAGTATAAACAAAATGTAGTGTATTCAGAATTATTTATCTCCTAAGCAAGAGGCGCTGTAAGGAATAACACGTCTTCACAGAAAAACAGATTCCTAGACCTGGACAGTAAATTCCTCATGACAGGGGCTGGAGTACAAAAGGATTTACTTAGACTCTTGTCAAATTCTGCAGAATCTATAGAAAAAATGAAATATTGGGGCTTTATAAATTGAAGAGTGAATGAAGTGTACTTTTGCAAAGGTAACATGGGAGATACTACCACATTTCTAAGAAAATCCTAGTTGACTTTCACTGTGGAAAATCAACATTAGAACACAAGAAAATTACTTGTATACATTGTATAGTATCAATGATGACAACTATTTAAATGATATTGTTGATACAACAAAGAAAAGCGTAAGTAAATGTGTGATTTAGTCCATTACTATACATACTCACTTCACCATATTAAACTAAGTTTGTCTTAGCTCCCTGTGGTCCTATTCCCTGGAAACACAATCAATACTTTTTTCTGTGCCTCAGAAAATACTCCACTTATGCAAAAGCCAAGACACCCAACTCCTACATTAAATATTCCCTCCAGCTAGGTAGGAAAGCTCATCTTAAGGCTAGTCAAAACATTACTGTTAGTGTTAGGGATAAGAATCTGAGCTTTCCATCAAATAAAAGCAGTGTAGATGTGCTAAGAAAACTAGAATAAATACCTAGCCAAGTGGAAATTTTCAAGTTGACAAGGCAACTTTACAGCATCATCAGAAATTGTTGGAAAAACTAGCTAATGTAAGTACTGAATGTTTAATGATGGGCTTCTTCAGATGTGTATATATTTTAATAGCCAAAATAATAATGCTCTAAAATGTTTTTCAAATGAAATTGATGTCCCAAGTTCCATTAGCGCAGAAAAACAGAGAAATTAGTCATCAACTGTACATGAAAAGTAATCATGGGATACAACACTTATAAAGAAGCTATATGGCCAAAACAATATTAAAATTCACCCTGACCTGCTCAGATTTATCAAATTGCATTGCATAGCTCAAAAGACAGCTTCTCATCCATTAAAGTCCACACATGTACAGTACATTTCATTTCAAACTCAACTGGAGGGTATAGTGAAATACTACCCTGACCTGTGAGGAGCCAACATGATGTACAACAGCCTAAAGCTGGAAGTGGAGCCCTGTGTGCCGTGACAAAACACAACCTTTAACAAACGACTGCTGCACTAATAACAACAGGACAGGGCATTTTCTTCTCTGTTAAAATGCTCGCAAAAACACATGTAACTAATACCATATATTGACTTTCACTACTCTCAAGAAACTTCATACTTTGGAAAAAGAACAGCTGCTTTGTATACTGACAGTCTACTCTTTTCTGTTACTTCTTACTTAGAAAAGGTAAATTCATTTTAACAGTTCACTAATCCTAAATAAAATCACCAGGAACTAATAAGTATCTGTTCCCACAAAGAGCAATTTGCATGGTGTTAGTTTTCTTGACTATCATATCTGAAAGTTTTGTTTAGTTTTAAGTTTCCAAGTTTAAAAACCTGTCTTTAAATTAAGTCAACCATACTAGGTACCTCTATGGGAATTTCACATGCTTGTCTTCTTAAAAAACACACTCTACACGTTCTGGTATGTCTGGAAAGTAGTAAAGTTTTCCAGCTTCCAGGAAGTGTTCTTGATCTTAAACCCACAATAGCACAATATTTCCAACTCCCTGCATCCCTTCAACCCAAAATTCCCATTACACTTAAACCAACTGTTTATTAACAGAGCATGGGTAAGAAGAAAACAGCCTAACAGATCTCCCAAGCCACAGCTATTTAGCCTAACTTGATATCTCCTGTAATACTCAGATGATCAGGGCTTAGCTTAAGACTTCAGAAATATGTGGTTTCAAAAGAGAAAAAGAAAATTTAGATGCTAGAAGAAATAATGATTTATAAAATAAAACACAATTTTCTACACATTTCTTCTCTACACATGCTAATGTGCCACAACACCTCTATCTCCAATTGACACAGAACGTAATTATACATACCACAGTTTGGTGGTTAACTTGAATCACTTCATCCCCAGCATGGATTTTCTTGCACCGATCTGCAGGTGACTGAATTTAAAATAAAAGAGATGATCAAGAATACAGGTCTTACCGGTCATCATCTCTCTTTCAGCAGTATGATTGCTAAGCTATGTAAATCAGGTTAGATTGATAATGACATTTTACTGTGAAATAAAGAATTAAAGAAATATTTAATAAATCAGTTTGTTCATGTTGGAGAAAAATGATATGCACTATTCTACACAATAAAATCACATGTTAAGAAAGGTGTGAATATATACGATAACCAAGTCCTAAGGATTTCTTTTGAATTTCATTCTGACAGAAGGATGCTTTAATCTGCCTGACACCTCTTAAACCTCAAAAGTGAATCTTTGGCTGACTTTTGAACCTACCAAGACTAACTGGCAATTCCTCATAAACAAATGTCATAAAATTGTCTTTTTATTCTACAACATTTCAGTATGTTGCAGAGAGCTTCAGTAAATTACTGTTCTGCAAAGAGCACATAAGAAGAGATTAGGTTAGGTACAGCCTAGGAAGATCAAGTACATTAATGGTAACTTCAGTTTTGGAACATTATTAGGGTGAAAGAAATGCAACCATCATCAAAATCCTACTATGATCACACTTTCAAGAAAGCAAAGTAGTTTTGTACTTTGCTTTTGCCTCAAAAAAAATCTCAGTAACAACAAAAAAAACCAAATAAAAATAAAAGCCACAACAAAAAAAACTCTCTTCCATAAAGTGAAAGTCCCCAAAATTTTCCCTTCTTTTCTCTTTACAGTAGACCAACTGTTTGCTGAGGGGAATATCTCTAAGTTTAAAGGAAAATAAATTCCTTCAGTTTTTCAGAGAGTCACACTTCAATTTTTCTCACAATACTGTGGCTGCCAGGAGGCACTTAATTGACTCCACAGTAGAAGGTGAGACTGACAGTTTGAAAAAAAAACCCCAAACGAAACATGTTGCTGGAGAGCAGATTTCAAAAAAAAAAAACCTGCTACAAATTTTATGTAAAGGAATGAAATGAAATTAATTTTCAGGTGAGATAACAGGTCATCTAAAGAAAATGCTCCAGGCCTGAAATGCTCCAGGACTTTTTGTAATAACCTATGTACTACATCCCCAATCAAAACACATGTCCCATAGCTAGGCCATGACTTTTTAGTTCAGCTGCACGTAATTCTTGGCCTAAGTTAAGGACAGTGTTCAAATGAAAGATATCCAAGAGACACAAGAGGCTGAAAGAAGGGTCACTCACAACTAGCAGACATTGTGCAGAACATCCTAAATCAAACTGGGCTGGTAAGAATTTCATTTTACTTAATAAAGAACAGCAGCCTTGACATTTTGGCACTATTTAAGCAATAACGGTATTGGCCAAGTGACTTGGGGAAAAATTTTAACACTGGTGATTATGTCCTAATAATCTGTCTTCTGTCTGCCACTTCACTGCCCACACTTACTCATTCATACCTCTAAAATCTTTATAATCCTCCTATGTAATACAGCTCTTTTAGCTCAAATGTAGTTATACCTAAGACTTTTAAAATGCAAATGGAAGTGAATCCTGTGTCATTACCCTTGAACTCTTCAGGACTTTATTATGATACATCCTTTGCTTTACAGTCTCTCCAGCATTTGCAGCTTAAGTCTTGACAAAACAGGCATTTTGTGTAGCAGTTTGCCAAGCCATTAAAATATGGTCTGAGAATCTTCATACTGGAAAAGCCTATATTAAAAAAGCCTCATTTCAGTTATGCCTCAAACACAAGGTGAGGTAAAAATCCTTTAAAAAGAAATGTCAATGTGGTCTTATGAAGGGGTTGTAAGTCCTGTTCCTTACTGCTTTTCCCTCTCCAGTAAAAAACAGACCTTGCTGTAAAATAGTATCTTTTATCATGGCTGTTTAGGGAAAATAGAGGAGAACTGATAAGGTCTTTTTCTTTTAGATGTATATGCTGATCATTAAGCACAGAATTCACTCATGAAGTCCTACTAGGAGGAACAAAGAGTGCCACACCACAACTGTATCTTCATTAGCTGGTAATTCGGTTCAACAGGGAGTTGAAGAGATGGAAGCACCTGTCACTGAAGCTCACACATCAATAACTAAAAGCTATTCAGAATCTGCTTAGGATTTATTCTTTAGAATAGATTTATTTTTGTCCTTTAGGCTAAATGTTGTCTTCTTCCTATTCCCCTGGTGTACCCACACTGTCTGATAATCAAGTTTAGAGCCCCTGCAGCACAACTGCTGCATGCCCACAGTGGAGATTTTGGTGTTATTTCTTCTGAAAAGTCTCTCTTCTCTGCGATCTAAGGGTACCATGCAAAGCCAACCAGATCACAGTAAGTGGTGACACTGGGAGCATGCCCTTCATAGCCACATTCCTGCTGGAGATGCACTGCATGCTATTACTTTAGAAAAATTCTCTTTTTTATTGGAAAACCAAAGGACAAAAATGGTCTTATTTGAAGGACACATTTGGTTTGTGAATTAAAAGAATCTCTCCAACATGGTCTAGAAGGGCTACTCAACAAGAAACATAAAATCTTTTGCTGGACCAATACACCCTTTAGATTGTTACTTCTAAATGAAAGACAAATGACAGAAACTGGAAAGCTCAGCCTGCTCTAATGCTACAGGGCCACCAGAGAGAAGCCCTCACAGGGCAGTGACCCGTGAGGAGCACTGCTCTCTCTCAGTCCAAGCTTCAGAGCTCAGCTGCTTTGATCTGCAGGGCTGATGTGCTGAGGGAGATGACTCCTAATGCCGAACAGCGGGATCCAAACTCTAATCGGCTTTGCAGCTGGACATCAAACACCTCAAATGCCAGACAGAAAAAGGAGAACTGTCTTTACAAGACTACTCTCTTAAATTAATGTGGAGAGCACTGCCACGATATTGTGTTTAATACAGACATATGTTCTTCTCCAGGATCTTTCAGACAAAAAGGTCTGTCATTGTCTCACTTAGAAGAGCAGATTTGGAAATTAAAAGGACATAACATTTTGTTCAAATGGAAGAGAATTTGGATTCTTGTTTCCTAGCAGTTAAACTGTATTGCAAAGAGCAAACATGTCAAGACCAAGCAAGCAGGTCAGATCACATGTGTAGCATCGTGATCTTGTTCTGGCCATGCTGCTTAGATCTTTCTCTTCCCATCTACCAAAATCAAAACTCTGTGTGTGTGTGGTGTGCGTGTGTGCGTGTGTTAAAGAAAGCAGCTAGAAATTGTGTTCTTAAAAGCAGGAGACACCCTTCTTTCTCTAAAGCACTACTCATTTTCACAAACGCTTTAACACACAACGGCTTTTTCCCTTGACAACAGAGTGCAGCTTCTTGGTCTGCTGTGAGCACCTCCAGGGTGTCACAGTGAGTGAAAGAGTCAGTAACAACAGCACAAGAGTCATCATGACTGAAGCTTCCTGACATAGCTTTAAATTATATTCATGAATCACAAAAGATAAGAGTTTTGAGGGAATGCATTAAGATTTTATTTTTATCTTTGCCCCTGGGAAATTAAATCCATTAGTAAGTTATGGAAAGAAATTGCTCCTTCTTTAATTTGAGAGATTCAACTGTAAAAATTGTTCTCTTTATTTCATATATTTTCTAGATTAAGCTCAACTGTAGTTCTGTTTGGTTTGTTTAGTTTTGCTAATTTCACTAATGATGTCTGTAGCTATAGGCCTGACTCTCTAGAATTTTTATTTTCCTTGAAATTCCTTACATTTTCTTATTCCAAGACAGGTGGCATTCACTCTACAACAGTATTATCTATTGGTTATAACCCATGGATATCCTGCCCACAGCAGAAAACAGAAAGGAAAAAGGCTATCATGTTGCAGCTCCTATGAAAGGATGAAAATAATACTCCTATTTTATTGAGATGTTAACAGAACCTTGCTGCAGATCAGATGCAGCAGCTGTAAATGCCATGTAGGTAGTTTGCACTTCCCACTGGGTGACAGAATAGCATAATAAAACAAACATTTCTGACAGCTTCATTTTAAGAAAATGCCATCAAAATGTTTGAAAGGAATTGCCTAAACCATTATGGAACAGTTCAGTGTTGTTTAGTGATTGTTCCACGTTAATTGAAGAGCATGGACAGAAGTCTTTTCCCCCAAAATTATCATTTTGCTCAACTCTTAACAGACAGCCAGTTCCCTAAATACGGTGTACAAGGAAAGGAGGTTGGATTTCAAAGGGTTTTGAAAAGTAGTCTATTATGTTTCACTTGCTTTTTAATGCCTTCAGTGAGAATTAGTACACTGGTAATAAGTGTTCCTTTCCATAGGCATTACTCAGAAGTTCATGCAGAAATACATGGTTATTTGTCAATGTGAAGGAATGTCCATTTCCATGCACTCATTTATTACAAAATGAAGCTTGATAGATGGAAAATATAAAAGCTGTTTGTCTAATACTGCAGCAAACTCCAGCATAACAGCCTGAACATAATATAGACATTTATCTTTTATTCACAGAGCAAAGTAACGCCAAGACAGCTGCTTCCTGTCTTGATCAACTAGAGCATTCTAGGTGTCTTGCAAGAACAAATCAAGACTGATTCTCCTGGTCCTTAACTGGGAACAACTCTTTCAATTCTGAGGTAAACAAGCACAAGCATTTCTGCTGTCCAACATGCCATTGGTCCTTAACAGCCAACTAGCACAAGTTTGCAAGCAAAATGTAGTTTGTAGCAAAGGGAAAGCATTAACCACAGGTAAGGTCAGAAAGGCTTCCAGGCCTGAACATACAGTATTAACAATACTTACATTTTCTGTTGTTCCAGTAATTACATGAAGACCATCATATGTTGACTTAATGTACATACCCTAAGAAAAAGACATCATGGGAAAGAATTTTTAAAGTGTTTCACAAACCATCACCATCCAAACAAAACTTGCATATCTCTTAAAGAATCTCTCTTTCCTTTTTGCTTTATTTAAGATTTTTGGACTTTAATGCATGCCATGAGGAATTTGTCTCTGAATAAGAAAGTGCTTTTTGATACACTTCAAGAACAGCCCAAAACCATTTTGGTCCTAATTAGCAATAGCAAACTAAAACATTTACCACAGTTGTGTCCATAAATACTCCCCAGTTCCTCTAATACAATTCTTCAACTACAAATATAACAATGCCTGACAAAAAGCCCCAGAATTAAAAATTGCCTTAGTACGATCAATATGTCCATTTTGCTTTGAAAACTACATTGAGTTTTAAAAGATCTGGAGTCTTCAGTAGGCAATGCTGCAAATACAACTTTCAAACTGCTAACCAGTGCTTGGAATTGAGCCCGCAAAACAGCTGTAAGACCTTCTCATAGCCCCACTCATCTCAGTGAATACTTCAGCTATAAAACTCAAAAACAGCTGAAAACTTCAACATCAACTTTGTTAGCTACGTCACTTTTTTCAAAAAAATATGAAAAAGGAGGGATAGCTTATGAACAGACAGAAGTTCCTGCATGGGTAGTCCAAGACAGTGTCTCAAATATGCCTTTTCACCAAGCCTTAATTCAAACATCTTAACAGCATCCACTATGACACCAAGAGAAGGAAAAAGCAAAGATAATTGGCATATACTGAGCATTCAACAAATTCTGAGGAAACTCCTTTCCCTCAACCACTTTACAGAAAGCAGGTAAACATTGAGCATCTGAGTAAACATCCTCTCCATAACCTACTTTATCTCTTTTTAATCAGAGTGCCACTGAGAAGTCTGTTCCTAGTTACGGAGCCCAGTGCACTCACTGGTGAGCAAGTATGGTAAAGAGGCAAAGAAGACATCGAGTTGGACTAATCTACATTGGGACCAGAACTGACAGACATTTTGGTAGCAGAAATGAGGAAGAACACCTCAATCAACAAAGCGGTTAATATCCCCAGTAAAGCAAACCAGGGACTGCCTGAGTTTCTCAGTACAGGGGCTCAAAAGTGAACTTCTATTTTGTTTTGCACAATTACATAGTGTTAATCACATCAAATCCAGTTGTCATGTTCAGCTGCCACAGCTAGAAGGTAACAAATCCAGAATCTACTTATTACTACACAGTCAGAAACCCCTGATATCATCCTTCTGCTTCCAGCTCCTCTATATACCTTCAGTGATTTGTCCATTGATTGGCTCCATCACACAGCTTTTGCTTAACTCAAATATAGAATGGCTTTTTCATACATTTATCCTCACAACACCCCTGTGAGGTAGGGAAACACTAATATACCATACATCTTAACACTAATATACAGATATCTTACAGGAAGCACAATGAGCCACACAAGAGGCTGAGATATGTCGGTATCTGTTCCTTGGTACACACACCTACCCTCAAACCACCACCAATCGGGGCCTCAATCCCTCTCAGGATCCCCATCTAAGTAACTGGGCCACGTCCCCTGCAACATGGCAAGAGCTAAAATCACAGTGACCATGGTGACAGGAACTTTGAGTCAGGTCCCCACACAGAGCAATTTCTGAAGAAAGCCACATCTTTATTTTTACTGACAGTGAGTTACTGCTTTCAACCTTAAATATCAGGGTGAAAGCCGAAAAGTCTCACACTTTATGGTTACATAGTGTTCAGTTTTGTGCAAAGCATTATTCCAAAGGACAGTAAGTTCATCCAAGTGTGCTACCATTCCAGAGTACATTTCACATCCAATCTAGTCTTTTCAACAAATTTAAAAGGCTTTGAAAATGTAAAAGAGAAGAAAGAACTTTTGCAGAATATTCATTAAAGGCCAGGATCAAGTTTTGCGCACATTAAGAGAGGGAAGAAGGAAGCTGAAAAATATCCACCCTAGATTGTATTTATTCCATATGTGCAAAATTAATAAATGTTACATTAGTACCATGTCACATTAATTTTGCAACAGCCAACACAATTCTTGTTATAAAGCAGCTTTTAAATGAGGAGAGGTAACATTTCGCAATACAAAAATGAGCCCCTTTCACCCATGTTTCTGAACTCCTCATTTTAAGTGAGCAATATATGGGAAATGGTACAGAGAAGAGAATGTTTCTGGCTTCCAAATGTTTGATCTGGAATGGAAATAAGAATACCACAGACATTTACAAGTTTTCCTCTCTCTGCCTCCTTGTGGCTGCACATTACTAATAGTACTTTCAGCATTCAAGAATACAGGGGAGATCAGTGTGTGCTCTGTCCATTTGCACTGAAAGAAATTGGTAGATACACATCTTAGGTATTCAAAGACAAGTCCCTAAGAATTTACAAGAATCAATTACACCAGATAAAAGGAAAGATAATTCAGCTTATATGACTAAAATAACCATAAGATAACCAATCTAGTAATCAGGAATAAATGTATGCCTAGATTAAAAACCAAGTAACTCAGCTTAATTACATGAGAGATTGTCCTGATCAATTATGGGTAGAGTTCTAATTTCAAACCAATCATTACAATTTATCTTGGTGATTAAGTTAAGGGTTAGAAAAGAGACCTTTTGGGCTTTTTTTCTTTTTTCCTTTCTTTGTTTTTGTTTGTGGGTTGTTTTTTTTAAGAATGAAAACAGAATGTGATATATTTCTAAAATATTTTATGCAATGCTGGATGAAAAAGGAAAGAAGATACTAATTCCACTTTATCACATATATAACTGAATTTTTACTTTCACTCCATTTTCATGGAGCCCTCCAAAGTTGCATGTGCCCCTTTAACCCCAAACAGCTCTCAGAATGCTGTTCATAACTCTTGCCCAGCTCTTCCAGTGTTCCAAACAAAAAAATTCATGAGAAATATCAGAAATAGAATTACACTGGAATCCTGGAAAGGGAGTCAGCAGTGCACTTTAATCAGCTGTCACACCCTGCTGTATCTATGATTTGTATTTTATGACTGATTTTTACATGACAACCTTTTGTGTTTGCTTCAGCAGGCAAAAAGGAACCCTGAACAATCACTCTCATATTCTGATGAATTTAACTTTGCATTCTTGAACCCAGCAAGCCTGAAATCATATCACAGTCACCTACCTTACTGGGATTAAAATGATTATACAGACAAAAAACAATTTAAACTCAAGATTTTCCTTTGATACAGTTCTCTGATATTCTGTTTTATATTAAAAATAAAGTAGAAAGTGACTGTTGCAGAAAAGCTATCCAAGAAAAACTTGGTTTCCTGCTTTTTGTCTAAATACACTCACTGTTTTCAGTCAAGTGGCAATATTCTTAAGACTGTTTCATGGTAAAACATACTACCTAAGCTAGTCAGTTTTGTCTCTTTGTACATCAGTAATGCAAAAACATACAAAATTAAATTCTTCTTACTGATACAGATGAAACAACTTGCAAGTCCTCAAAAAAAAAAAAAAAAGAAAAAAAGAAAGGATTACACATTGGAGCATGTTGGTGATTGCAAAGTTGACCACATTAATCCATTTTAAGACTTTTTAAATAACTTTCTACCATGACAACTCTTTTCACCCTTACTGCACAGCCACTGCAGACTATATCTCTTCCCCCAGCAGCACTCGCTGGAGAACACACGAATGCAGCCAGTCACAAGAGAAAAGGATAGAGGGAAAACAAAAAAGGGAAAAAAACAAACAACAAAACCAATACCAAACCCCATTCAAAACATTGCTTTACCCAGTACATAAGAGGTTCTCCACATTACACCCTAACAACATCTTTTGCTTGAAAGGTTGCTTTAGTTGCTTGAAAGGTTAATATTTAGTCTTAGGTGTTAGATAGTTTTAATATCTATAAGACATGGTAACACATTTACTCATTTCTTCTGCATTCAGGTATTAGTCTGACAGTTTACATTTACCTCTGACAAATACTTACGTTTCCACAAGAAAAGACCAAACACAGTGAAAGAACTACGGGTGCTGATTAAAACACCCTGATCATGCTCCAATCTTTTTTAAGTTGTAAAAGCTTCAAGTATTTTCTTAATTCCATCATACATTTACCATGAGTTTAAGGAAATAGCATTGTTTTCCAAACTTTTAGTTTCCTTCTCTTCTCCTTTCTTTTTTCTCTCCCAGATTTACTTTAGCTTCTTAGCTATTGAATTTGAGACGTCAGAAATTCTGTTTAGGATAGGTGACAAAAACTCTTCCCAGTTAGCAGCCATCCTTGTCTTTTCTCTTCTGCCTGATGTTCTTCCATCTTTATAGAACATTTTATTTAGTGATTGGTAAAATCAGCACAGAACTGTCATGTGGGTCAAAAATCTACAGGAAAGTTGTCAATAAACCATTTTTCCACCTCCATCATTGCAGAAATCCTGGAAGAAGGTCCAGAAATGATTGAGCTTCACATTTATCCCAGCATTTCTGATGTGCAGAGAATATTCACAACTCCAAGCTCCACCATCAGTTCTTAAACTGACACCCTCAGCACCCAGTGGGGCAGTACTCATGTGCATTCACTGTGTCTTAATTCAAAGGTGTTAGTTTAAAAAGCAAACAAACAAAAGCCCAACAGCCCAAAAGCATATAAAGCACCAAGAACCACATGACAAAGGTGATCTGTTGGCAAGACTGGCGCTGTTACAAAGGGAATGGGATGGTTTTCACTCTCCCAGCGTGAATCCACCATCCTTGGTGCCTGCTCTAGAGAGCTCACAATCTAAAGGAGACGGCACAATGCCGAGGCAACACAATAGTGGCACACAGGAAAGGATGAGAAGAAAAAAACATTACTGTGTCAAAACGGCATTGTATCCTTCTAAGGCTTGTATACTGCATTTTCCTTTTTTTTTTAAAGAATTATTTTTATGAAAATGACATCAAGACCCTGCTAAATTGGTTCACAAATACATAAAAAGAAAAAGCCCTGCCTTGAAGAGTTTCCAATTTACACAGACAAGACAGACAGAGGGTGTAAAACAGAGACACAGAGAGAGAAAGAGATTCTCTCATCAGCTACCCAGCAGGAATAGACCCATGAAACATATTCTTATTTACAAAAATACCATGCAACATTTCTTAGTCCCTAGGAGTTCATACCAACCTACAAGAAGACTTAAATGAGGGGGAAAAAACAAAAAAAAAAGCCAGCCACAAGACAGAAATAAAAAAACCAAAATTCAAGTTCAGATAAAATGACAGAACTCATAAAAAGGTGATCAAGGGAAAGGGGAAAAAGATTTCCTCATTACAGTAGAAGAAAGAGTTTCAAAAGGTTGACTGCAGTGAGGTGGTCCAGGAGTTAAAATTACAGGAGAAAGGGAGCAAAAGAGAGGGAAGAGAGAATCCATGAGAAGCTGAAATCCTGAAGGACAAGTTTAAAATGGATTCAGAGATAAAGAAGAAAGCCAGTAGAGGAAGGGAAAACAAACTGCAGACTAAAACAAAGGATGGGGCGTATTTACTCATCCAAGTGTCTGGGGTTTTTCTCATATTTTAATTGCAATTTTCCAAAAGAATGGAAAATGAATTTAGTGTACAATTGCTCTAAATAACTTGGCATACCAACTTTGCCAAGAAAAACAAATCAACCCAAAACCCAGCAACAACCAACCTGCAAACCAAAATATTCTTCAAAACTACAACATCCAGACAACTTCAAAAACCTGCTGCAAAGAGTACAGCAGTCCTCCTTCAAGACTATCCAAGAAAATGGAATGAGAATAAGCTTGGGCAGAAGTTGCAAAAGCTATTTCTTTAGACAAAAGATGTTCAACTGTATTCTGATCATGTTCTTTACTACCTCCAAAAATTATGGGAACAGATATTATTAATGATGTAAAGTCATACATCTAGAATTGTTACCAGTGTTGGCTTTTTCCACGCGGAGAGTGTTGGATACTTGAGTAAACAAGACATCAATGGTCAGCTCTTGAACAACAAACACAGGATGGCTGCATTAGGAGCCTTTAAAAGCACCTGATTAAGAATGCAGAATTCTTGCAGTAAAATTCAATGAGATAGCTCTGGAATAACTCATAAAATAGCTTTATATCCCAGAGATACTATGAAACGTTTTCCAGAATCTGACAGGTTTTGTGCATAAGCCCACACAAACTTCTTGGTTGAGTTGATCTTAGCAATTTAAGTCCCTTCAGACTTCAAGATCCTAGAACAATCTGAACTATTTTCCAGAAGCTGGTATAAATGGCAAGAACTTCCTACTCAGAACTTCTCACTCATTTCTCCCTGTTCACTGAACTCTGCATACTTCAGTCAGCCTTACAAAATACTTCCCTGTTGGCCCAGCTGCATGAGAAACCAAACTAGCATAAGAAATCAAACTGGTTTTAAACTTTAAAACAGAAAAGGCTAAAATGTCCTATTAATTTTCATATATACAACTTATTTTTAAAAAATCCCTTTCTCATCCTGGATGATGGGTTTGATTAACTGCGTACTTCTTACCAGCCCTTCACTTGGCTTGATGTTTGTAAGCTGGATCACTTCAAGATGGGCAGACTGGGAAACCAGTGGATCAGAAGAGAGTGAGATAATGTGATCACAGACGCCAGAGAGAGTTTTACACTATGAAAGAAAAAAGAAAAGAAAATGTCACAATAAGCATACCATTGCTAATTATTTGAATGTCAATATACAGATTAAACCATCACTTATTTCAAGTACATACAAGGCAGAGGGGGAAAGGCCTCAGGCAGCAATAGAATACAAAATACATTATCTGTGATGACCCTGAACTAACAGCACCAGACCAGGGAAGAACAGGAGGCAAATGCTTTTGTATTTGAGCAGAGACAAAGAGGGGTTCCCATGCACTCTGAGGGAAAGGCGCCCTGGTCAGGCACACAGTGAATGTGTGGTGAGCTCCAACCCCCACCCTACCCACATCTTTTGCAAAGACAATAAGTGTCTCAAAGCCTCTTAATTTTCAATGAATGTGCAGATGTTCAGCACAGATGAAAATCAGGCTCTTAATGATGTCAGGTAACTCCCATTAACTCTGAAGTTTATTCTATACTAATAAAACATGCTAATTTGGACTGGGTTTCTCATGTTCTACAGCTGCCAAACCTGATTTACTATTGCAGACATAAAGATTACAATAAATAACCATTTCACAATAGGATAACTCTTAAATCAGTTATTGTTGGCAGCCTCTGCAGCAAGACAGAAGAAGTTTCTAAAAAGACTGAGATAGTGAAATTGGTAGTGTTTTATCTCCTGATCTTTCACTCCTTGAACACCCTCTTCTCAGAAGCAGAAAAGCTGTGAGGTTTTCCTATCATTCTCTGTAAGACAGTAATTTTTGAAAGTTTCAATGTTTTCCAGGAAGCCCCCTTTCTGCAACTTCAAACAATTTCTCTGTTCAGGGTTTCAAACGAATCTTTTGTCAGCAAATTCAAGGATAAGAACATTCTTCTGGTCCCAAAACTGTGAGTATCTCCTAAGTCAATTAAGAACCAGCTTAACTGCTCTGAAATTCAAAAGATGAAAGCTAACCAGTCTCCTCAAATGACTGAAACACAACTGCACACAACTGTTGCACCCATCAATCTTCCAAGATTCCAAAGTATAGTTCTTACAGTAAGAAATATATGCAATAATGCTATGGAAAAGTAATGTAAAACTGGATATAATCTCCTGCCAAATGACCATTTTAATTCCAAATGGCAAACTACAAATATCTCATATAAAAAGGAAAATTTTTAAAAGTGATAAAAGAAAAAAAAAATCCAGTGACAGTGACATCTTAATCCTGTTACAGACCAGTACACTGAGATTTTTCTCCTCTTAAAAGTGGTTACAAACAGTTGAAAGTTTAGGTTTGTATACAGATCGCTTATTTTATTGAGCAGTAATGTTTCAGAATGAATAAGCAAATCAGAATCAAATGGAAAACATAAAAAAAAATTATATTACCAATGTGACCTTCTTCCAGAAAAAATACTACTTTCAAGCACAGCCACACACACCACCCTTCTACTTTTTCATGATGTAGAATCATTACTGAACAAAGGAAGTCAGGAAATGTATAAAATGAGGTTAAGAATCCTTTACCTGAACTACAAAAAAGTGAAAAAGAGAACTTTATTGAAATTTGGGCTTCTTTAATGGCTTTTAGCCACATGAAAATTGCTTTGAGATGACATTTTTAAAAGGTAAAATTATATAAAATTACATAATAAAAATGAAAGCTTAGATTTCTGTTTATTTGGGTTTTTAAATACAGTTTTGGCATGTTATTTCTATTTTCATCTTGTAACTGCACTGACAATTATTGAAAAATTGCTTTAAAAAATTATATAGCACTCAGCTATTCAGGCAAAGTGAAGAGACCCACATTATAAATTATTCTCTGCAGATGAAAATGGAGTTTTTCATATCTCTTTGGACTCGTATTCACCCACCTATTCTTCCTATTAATCTCCTCTAAACCCACTAAATTTATGGGGTTCTTAGCAGTTTCAGAGAAACTTCTTATAGTGAATTACATTTTTTTCTCCAATTTCCAACTGTTGCATTGCAGAGGGATGCCAAAACACACAGAAAAGGAGTGTTCCTACCACCTAACACAAGGTATGACATTTCACAGATGTGGCTCCTCATTAAAAGCCATGTTCTCAGCTTGCTAGACAGATGATGGGGAAAGGAGAGCAGTCGGGTAAGTCCAGGGTGTGGCATGGAGCAGAAGCCTAAGCTGAGATGCATTAAATATCTCCCTGGAGCAGCTGCACTCCCTCTGCCTCCCCACGAGAGGGGTACAGACAGTCTATACAGTAATGCCTATGGTGATCAGCATTCCAGGACAGTTATACTGGTTGCAATCCTAAAACAAGGTAGTGTGAATATTCCCCAAGAGGAGCTCCGGGAGTATTGAGTGCCAAAATCACAAAGTTGCTAGGATAAAAAAAATCTGCCATATGCTTCAATGCATTTCTAAAACACTGTTGTCTTTCGGGTCTCTCAGCTTTCTTAGATATTCCCACTGCAGTCCAAAAGCACGTTATCCCTATAAACACCTGTAAATATTTTCATTAAATATTCCTTGGTTAAAGAGTTGAACTATAAGTAGCATCAAGTACCTATCTGGCTTATGTTAAAGACACATTTTCATGAACTCTCAGCTTGTCCAGAGAGAGATAGGACAGCAAGGAGCACACACTTACACAGCAGATACTCTCTCCCCACTGCAAAGGCAGGGTACGTGGGCCCTCACTGCAAACATGTCCAAAGGCTGACACAGACAAAATAATACATTTTCCCTTGCCTTTAGTCTCAGGATCATCTCATTCACAGTCCATGTTGATAATATGCTAACCAGCATAAATCGGCATACAAACAAAACAGTCTGTTCACCAGGTGCATGCTCCTCCCCATTAGACATCCATATGGAAAAATACCTTGGACCTATTCAGTGGATCAGGGCCTTCCAAGGCAAAGATGCTGCCACGTGGCACTCAAAGCACTCACACATTGCACTTTTTCTACTCATTTTGTTCCTAATAATTTATGAACACATTATTTCTCAGCATAATTACTCAGGACAATCTGTATCGTAGACACATATTTTAGTTCCACTAAAATCAGATGGTAGTCACCTTTTCTCTCAAATGGTACTTTTGGATGCTTTGTAAAACTACACTTCTGGTTCTGAAAACATTGTTAACAAGATCAGGATCCTTTATCCTTTGTAGGTGTTGATTGCCTGCTGCAATGCAGTATTAGTTACAGTAAGACACACACAGGAAGCTGAGCATCTAATTCCTCCCACAAAAATCAGCAGGCATTAAAAATCCCCAGCCTTTTTCAAGCTGAACTCAGTTCCCAGTGTGCAAGGTATCTGCACACAAGGAAAGGATTTGTCCAGGCCAAAAAAAAAAAAAAAGTTACAAAAGATTAACTGAGAGAAACCAATAGATAATTACATTTTCTCCTTTTGTCACATGGTCCCTGTTCTCACAGGAAGCCTTAAAGCAATGATTTCAGTTCTCTTTTGCAGTAACTCATCACTGCACTTCAGTAATAAATTCTCCTCTCTATTCAAGTGACACACTTATAATTGCAGATTGAAGCTACACCACAGTCTTTATGCGCAGAGCTAAATGACTCAAAGGAGAACAAAAAATATCACCACACAGCACCTCGTTGTTTGGTAGAAATTCAAAGGGAAACATTATGTTTCCCTCAGTAGGCAACTACTTTATGCCTCAGAGCATGAAGAATGACAGATAATACTTAGTTTCTACCTGTATTTTTGGACTGTAAGGTACAATTTCCAACAGCTTTTCCACAATTGCTCCTTCTTTCAGCCAGGTGGATGGGGACCTAAAGGTGACTAAATTAGATTTGCATCTGTTCTGATTCTCTGTGGCTACTCCCAGTTTTTCTGGGAGTAGCCACAAAAAAAACTCCTGTTTTTTCCCAGTTTGTGCTGGAAAAACGTCTGTGTTCTGCAGCAGAGTGAAGCGCCTATGGACACAGCTTCGGGGGCCTTCCCTCAACCTGTCCATCTGCCGTCTGCTCAACTCGGGCAGCTCAAGGGTCACCAAGCATTTCTGGTCAAGCAAACAGACTTAGGTTTGTCCCTGTCCTTCATTTTACCCTTCATTTTCCCCTATCAGGCTAGTGACCAAGCTTAAAACCTATCTTGCCAATTGTATTTTTAGTATTTTATAGTATATTTGCAATACTGAAGCATCCTGGCTTAAACAAGTTGCCAGGACTGAGGGCAAGAAAAGCACCAGCCTCCCTCATAAGCACACTCGCCTACGGCATTAGAGTGAGGGATAGGAGACCTGTAAGACACATGGACTTTCAAGACTAAAAGTAAGAAAAAACGTCCAGGTAATGTTAAGCTTAGTCTGTTATTTTAGTTAGTTACGGCTGTCCAAGATGAATGAAGTCTAATTAATTCAGCCAAACCAAATAATTATTAACCAATTAATTTTAGTCCAAACCAGTTGTTATGCTGTACAGAGTACATCAGTAACTCCAGCAGTCTTAAAACCAAGTGGGCCTGAATATGCACTGGTAAATATATGAAGTTTAAACAATGAACTATATTATTTTTGGATGCAAAAAGAGAAGTTTCTATTAGACCGAAGCTTGTTCAATTCACTTTACAAGGTACAGACTCTTGAAAGGCAAAAGGTGGTTACTTTATCTTTTTTTTCCTAAGACTATAAAAGTGTTATCTTTGACAATGTATTTTTAGTCCATTATACTTCTATAACAAATATTCAAATATAGTGGGCAGGAGCAAATTATCATCACTGTGGTTTCAGCAAGGCTCTTGTAAAAAGAGAACATTCTGATCCATTGCTTGTTCTTCTTTTTTTCAACTTAGTGATTTTCTTTTAAATTACATAGCTCATTTTTTTTTTCAAAAAATTTTTGAATATTAGCTTCCCTCTGCAGATCCACTTTGTACTATTTTCCAACTCAATAAAATTGTATTTTCTTTTTGCAGGAAATGCAGCCTAATTTTTAAAAAGTGAAACTCCTTAAGAAAACAGTCTTTTTTCTTATGGAATTAAACAAAAAAAGTTAAAAGAAAAATTATTAAACTTTTTCAGCTAACACTTATTATTAATCTGACTGGAGCCTGGCTTCTACTTTCTATAATTAGTTCTTCTAGCTTTGCTCTCCATTTAATACTCCACTGCTTCACATGCATTAATCTGTACTGGATATTTCCATCACATACAGCCTTGAACAGCTGGATGGAATCAATGAATTATTCTTCAAATGTTTTAAAGCTCCACTCAGACTTTTGCAACAATTAACTTATAATTCCCCAATAAGGAGATATAAACTGATAGCCTTTTAAGTTGAGCAGTTTTCCAAATATTTTATAATCTCAAGTTAAATCAATATAAAGATTTTAAATACAAACTAGCAAGAGCATACTAATTTTCAATTTTGAAGCCAGTATCACACCTATGGCTTATCCTTTCCTATTTATGCACAGTGTATTATAAAACCTGTTCTTCTGAAATTAATATTTTTTATTGCCATCTACTTCTGTAGGTATTATTTTCTAGTGCTATTTATTTCTTGTTTATATCAAGAAATTATTATTAATATTATTATTATTATATAATTATTTATTTATTACATTGCTTAGTTAGTAAAAGCTACCCTGGAAAAAAACACACTGAGAAATGAAGTGGCAGAAATATGAAGCATTTCTCATTATTCATGAATATTTCAGAAATATCAACATTTTAATAAGCAAAACCCAACACATTATTCCTGTGTGGTTTTATGTTTCTTATTCCACAGAAACCAAGTGTTTCTGTGAATGAAGTCACAGGAAAAAAATCCAAACACATTTAAGAAATGTAGTTGTCTTTAAATTAATTTTTTCAACACTCCTACAATTCTAGGACAAAAAATTATAGAACAAACATTTTTTTCCCCAGACACACTTTGAAACTCCTTTTAGAAGAAATAAACAAGTTTAAGTAGGTAATTTCTTCTTAAAACTTCATAATTTTTCAATCAGACCTTTTTCTTTTAGATACATTTTATGTGTTTAGTTGAATAACACAGATTAGTTTACTACCTAATACCATAAGTAATAATCAAAATGCTTTTTTAAAGTATTTGAAACTCAAATTGCTTGGAGATAACAAAAGAATTTCTTTCTTGAACATAAGCTGAAGCTATAGAGTTCCGTCTCCACAAAATAACATTTCTTAAAATGAAAATACCTGAAAAGCTAGCATGTGAATACATTAAATTGACTTTGACACATACTGTCTGTGGACAAGGTGATTCAGCAATCTCCACATGCACACCCACACCGTCACCTCTGAAGGAAAGAGGACATTCATTTGCTTTTCAAAAAAAATTAGTGCTGTTAGAATATGAGCACATGAACTGTTTTTTGACCCCACCTAATTAAAGCAAACCAACCAGTCATTTGAGGATCTTGCCTTCTTCACCATACTATAGAGGAAGACATGAAGACTCAGTGATGGGTTACCTTTGGAGGTTTCCTTGTTTGCACTTCACTAGTGGAAGGATGGTCTCACATCTCAGCTGTGCTCACACACCCTCTTGCTCCCTGATTTGGCACAAAGCAGGCTCACTCCAGGGGAAACAGGGCAGCATCCCCACAAGAGATGTGTGTTTACAGAACTCCAGCCCTTGAACCACAGCATGAGTCCAAAAAAAAACCCCTTTTCACTCTGTGTACAATGGAGGTGTTCAACCCAGAACACGGGTACAACATAAAGTAAGCCACTGGACCGCCAACAGATAATGTGGACAAAAATCTACTACAGTGATCCAACAGTCTGCTCCTAAGGTGGTAAATATTCTGGTAACCTAACAAGTAAGAGCACACAACTTTTCTTTAAGTTTTATATATATATTTTTTTTTCATTTCTGTAGCTCTAGTTCTTTTTTACTTATGTAAGAAAGAACCCTTAAAAATTGACTTCCATCTTTAGTAAGAACAATACTTTGCAATAATGATTTCCTTATGCTAATTACATGAAATCCTAAGTAAGTAATTTCCTTTCACTTTTTTGAGAAACTTCTTTCCTTGTGTCAGGAAGAGAAAGTGGTACATGAAATTACATGGGATGAGCCCACAGGTTTGAATGGAACTTCTTGTCTAAGCCACCTCAGCAAACCCAGCTCTATGTTTATATTTGATTATTCAAAGGCAGCTGGATGGGATGCTGGTCAAACACCACTTCAGACGGGAAATGGACTCTGAAAATGGACTTGGGATAGCATGATCCTGGGATTTAGAAAGAGAGAGTTTACTTTCCCTCCCTACAGTATGTGTGCACACGTCCTCTCAATCTTTCCTAGTTCTCCCAGCATTCTCTACTCAAGGTTCCTTCTACGCCTTTCCCAAAATTTACTACTATTCTTTTTGTATCAGAGAACCTTATTTTTACTGTTGGATTGCTCCCCCCCAGATTGTCTAATGGGCTAAACCCACAACACCTTTTCCTGTCTTCCAAGGAGAAGGGTTCGAGGGAACTGTGACTGCTTTCAATTCCCATTCTATCATCAACCTTTTCACCTGCATATGTGAAAAATTACCTTTCAAACTGAAAATATGATCTCAAAGGCCATTCATTTAATTATTTAGTCACAGATTTATCTCTTTCACCAATTGCTTTTGGTCAGCCTTTCCCCATTCAAATTCCACTGATCAGCTGATATGCAACATGGTCAGAAATGACCCAAGTTAAATGTAATACATATAGTCACGTTTAATCCATATATAGTCATGTTTAATCCATGTATGGTTGTTTTTAATCCACAGCTTCGCTACGACATTCAACGCTCTGCCTGTGTTCATGTTTCCTTTCAAGCTTCAGAAGTAATCACAGAGGGTACACACCTGTGACCACAATGAAGTTACTGCACACTAAAGAAATAAACCTACAAGAGTCTGAATGATGTAAGATAACTTCTGAAACCTGTCTTGATTCTGTGGCCTCATGTATCTTAAATTAATCCCTCTCAGTGTCTTCAAAATTGTCTATTGATGACTGTATAACATGATGCTTCATCAGCTCTAAACTCTGGCAGCTCCCTTTACAATCCTTTCTGCTAATTTGAAAAAGCCATATACTGCATATAGAAGATGTCAGAACTCTCAGCTCTTACAGCAGACAACAAGCATGCTTTGAAAACCAGACTATATATATACAGATTTCAAACTTATAGCACTTCAACTTTTGTCAAGATTACAAAATATTGTAATAAAAGACTTTATTACTTAAATACTTGCAGAGATCAACCTAGCACAGATGACCATGTCAGCCTCACTAAATTTGCTAATTCTTTATGTCTCACACATGAAAAAATGTCAGTGAAACTTAAAAATATAAGGAAACTTTCTATTCCACATCACTGTGAAACCAAAGCATCAAAATCTTACAGAATTCAGCCTGCCAAGCATTTTATATGGGTACACTATGAATAAAATAAATTACAAATAAAAAAGTATTTTAAAATTTACCTAAAGAAATGCAGTATTTTCTTGCTCAAACTCTGGTAATAAGAACAGTAAGATATCAAAACCTACCTGAATGTGAAATAAATTAAACTAATTCATTACTCACCCTTAAAGAGACTATCTTTACTTCTAACTTTTAGAAACAAACTGTGGGTTAACTTAATACTCACTAAAGCTCAGCCACAACATGAAACACAATTTAATACCTAAAACTTGGTATTAAAGGAACCTTGGTATTGGGTGCAGCTCTCACATAAGGTTTACTCAAGCTTTTGACTCTCTATGCACCAGCCTTTCAAATTCATCACATTTTCTGATTCCCTGGTAACTTTCATCTGCTTTATTTACTATCAATAGCACTACAGACTCTGGGAAGACAACATTGTATTTATGCTGAGAATTCAAAAGGAAACATTGCCTTAATTTTCCTATCATTAGGCTATCTCCAGGCTCCTATGGGGAATAAAGCTGTATAAATGAAGCTATATCACTAACACAAACATATATGATTTCATAGAAGCCTAGCAACCATCTCTCTCTCTCAAAAAAAGCCTTTTTAAAAAATCACTCTTCTAATCATGGTTTACAAATAACAGATGGGCCTGAGCCAGACAAACACAAACCCTTTCATAGCTCCTGACCTATTCACAAATAGTTCCATACATTCACTCAGTCATACCCAGTCTAGTTAGTTATCACACTGGCACTGCTTACATAAAGAACAAAACACACAGCTCTAAAATTCTGTGTGGTCTATACAAAATTTGTTATCAGAAATCCAAATAGTACTCACCACATGAAGAATTTTATTCTCTGTTTCATATACTGTGCAATCCTGAAAAAGTAAAGCAGAAAAAGCAGGTTAAATTGGTACAATCATTCTGCCTTCCTTGACTTATCGTTAAAAGAACTGAACTGAATTGCAAAGTCTCTAGGATGAAACAAAATATTTCAAAGACTTAGAATGGAAAGAAAGCTACCACTGAAATTAAAGGAAATACTGGTAAATGTTTATATTCTATTCACTAGTTCTTCTTGCTTCCTTCCCTGAGGCAGGCAATACTCTATCCACTTTACATACTTTTGGCACATACCAGTTAGTCACATTTATACCAGACAAGTGCCTTCCACCAGCCATCCCCAAGCATGGACAAAAATGACCTGCTTCTACTGATAACACTGGAAAACAGAGGTACCAGCAACAGTCTTCAGGGACTGAGATGAACAACTCTTGCTGAGCTGAACCAGCATTTTTACATGCTGCTGAAGAAGGGAAGGAAAACCTTGGTGGAAGGGGAAGAAGAGTTGATTGTTTATAACACACCGTGCAACAGGAGGGAGGAGAAACAGCGCACACAAAGCACAAAGGAAACTTTGGCACACACAGCCTGCTGGGACTGCGTGTACATTCTTGTTACCTCATGCAGCATGTGAGGCAGCTTCCATAAGCAAGACTAACAGATGGGAGGCTGGGACTGCAAAAGTTTTTCTGACAGTCTAGAATCTTAGTGGATATAAGGAAATGGAATTACCAAGGCAGAGAGCACATGAAATACAACCAATATTGGTGAAAGAACTAGTCTTAAGTTCATTCAGACACTGTAACTTCATGGTAATTAGTGCAAGCTCTGTTTAGAACAGATGCTTCATATCCTATCTAATAAACCACACGAAAAATGTGACTAATTTTTCATGTTTAAAGTCTCATTTTAAAATCAATTTATCCTGCTAGAACATCAACTTTGTTATATGCAACTGTTTCAAAAAAAATGAACTTTTAATCCATGAAACTTCAAGTGTTACTCAGGCAAGAAAAGCCAATGTGTTCTTAAGCTTTATATAAAGCCACCTCAGCAGAAGCAGCAGGTTGATCAGGGAGCATTTTCCTAATAACAGCTGTTGGCATTCAGGAAACATTTGCCAGTAAGTACAGCCGGAAAGAAAATCTAACACATTTAATTATATGCAGACATCAATGAAGTATTTGCAATCTTAGTAGCAAAACACGCACTTCATTGTTGTATGTGGGAGGGCATGTAACATTTTCAATCTGGATACATCTATTTTCTGCATGGTTACTTATGAATCATTTTGCAAAAATAGAAGGAAGAGATTGCAACATTTATATTAAAGGAAAAAAACTGCTTTCAAGCAGACATAGTAATTTCATTCCTAATAGGAAGAGTTTACTGTAAGTTTAAACACTCAGTGTAAAGAAGATACTGTTTGAGAAGTCTCACTACTAAGGGAAGAGGGATTCTGGGTTCTCAAATGCTGTAGGGGGTTATTACAAACAAGAAAGCAGTGAATAACAGAGAAATACGGCTAAATCCTTGAATTGAAACTCGCCCACGATCATGAAAGAAGCTAAAGAAATATGCTTTTTTCTGACAGACCAAGATGACACATATTAAAAAAAAAAAAAATTTCTGGATCCAGAAAAGATAGCAAAACAAGTGGAAAACTTCTCAGGCATCCAGTCTATTAATATATTCACCCTGAACTTCCCTCCTCAATGCAGAGTTCCCTACAAATCCAGGGTCTGGATAGAGGAATTGCTAAACGAGTTCATCACATAGAAACAGAAGATTGTTGATACTACATCTTCATATTCAGGCAAGAGAAAAATTAACAGTTCAGTAAACCACAAAAGACAGAAAGACTGGAGGACAGCAAATGCAATGCTTAGGTAAGAAAAACAATTCCAAAATGCACTTTTTCCATACACTATTGACATCCAACTAAACATAACTCAAACATGAACTCTGGGAAATGTGCAGGAATGTCAAGAACCATGCTGGCACAGCCCAGAGCAGCCCTGAAGTCTAGGAGTCAAATAAACCTAGGAAAAGGTCACCAAGCTGATCCCTGCAGCTCATTTCCACTTCCTGCAGCCATCCCTAGAGATGAGGGCTGAGACTGCTTCTGAATGACCCCAGAAGCAAAAGCCACATGCCACTTTCTGTCACAGGCAAGAGTTTATTTCCCCTGTGCTGCCTTGCGCTTTATCTTCAAGCAAGGGCTGAAGACAACTGTGCCCACCCTCCACAAACACCCCTCGGGTGGAATGGTAGGCTGACTGCTTATTACTGGGGGCCTTTACCATTTACAGTTATTGCTTTTTCATACTCCTTCATTTCAACTAAAAGAGCTTAAAGCACTTGAGAACTATAAAAAGTCTCTAACTATGCAATTAGAAATAAATTTTTATTCTTAGCAGCATACCACCCACACCTGGAGAATGGCTCTTTCTTCCATACAAGCCTGTATCTTACTCTTGAAAAATTTTCTTTAATATCTGTTTAACTAGGGCTTCAAAACATTGCAATTAAGGCAAGAAACAGATCATATGCAAGTTTAACATCAACTTTTTTTCTACTTTAGAAAAGTAAGAACACACACAAAAATCTGCAACCAAGCTTTACTCCTACACAAGCTAGAAATTTGCTATTCACTTAAACCAATACTGTGATTATCCCTGAACTGAAATATACAGAGCAAGGAGGAGATATATTACTTCTACCTGTTTATTCTCTGAAGTTTGCATATATATTCACTGCCATTCTAGAACTGAACCTAGGTTATGTGATCTTCTAACCAACCAACCGAAACTTCAGCTGAAGTGCTGTAAGGTTATCTTCTAATTGTGGATTATTTTCTAAAACATTAATGACACATTGTCAATAAAGCAGCAAAAGAAGTTGTGCTAATTTACTTTTTCTGCAGATGTAGTCAAATACTGGCCATTAGTAGTTTAAGGGAGGAAAATGGCAGAGTATCATCCACAAGAAAAAAGAGAGAAATAAAAGGGAAATACAATGAAACAACTTTATGACTAATATCAGACCTTCATGGTCACTCTTTCCAGCTCTACCTCATGCATTAAAATGGCAAAAGTGACCTTTGTCACCTAGCTGGAACTAGGCTAAAATCCTAAAAAAAGAGAAACAAGTGGTTCAAAACCACAAGGAAAAAAAAAGAAGTAAGGGAGGAAGATAAGAGCAGCAAGAACAAACCACACAAATCAAGGAGAGGGTTCTTCTGCATTTTCAATCCCAGTATAATTTCAAAACCTAATTTTAAGAGTAGCAAGACCTACACTACACTGTTAGTGAGAGGCATTACTTAGTTCTTCCAGAAGCTCTGACCCTCATAACCACAATTCTGCATTGTCTCCAGAAAAAAAATTGTATCTGCACAGATCTTACCATAATTTCAAAAGGAATAATTGCTAAGGTCATTAAAATTAAACCCTCTGAATTAGACAGCACTGACTGGTGACAATGCTGCAAAATGTACACATCTCACCCATCCCAACCCAGACACTGCTGGAACAAATAGGACATGAGACAACATACATAAAATACAAATACCTGTAGACTTTTTTTTCAAAAGCAGTGTTTATGATGCTGTATTTTTCCTTTTTTTCCCTCTCCTATCTATTACCATCTTCTTTTTAAATATTTGTCTTAGAATCTCACAGAAGTGGGGAATGGGGTCAGCTAATTATATTACCACTTTAATTGTTTTCTATGCACCCACGTTAAATTAAATCTCAACTGAATTCAAAGTGTGAACTACTAAGATACAACCTGCCAACTCACCCTACTGCTCCCATCTTCCACAGGTTAAAAAAAATGTTCATGCAGTTCTGCAGTACTATAACTGTGGGATAAATATTCTGCAGAAAACATTTCTATTTTTGCACATATATGATCTGGTTTACAAGTCCAAGTTGGCAACCTGTCAAATTACCTACTGCAATTACCTGTCAAACACTTCTCAGGATACTTGCAGGCAATAATCTTAAAACTTTCCATCATTATTACCACTGCTACAACTATGATTATTATTCATGGTTTTGCCACGTATTCCAGGCAGCTGATGCACTGCACTCTTCTTGGCAGTCTTAAGTTCCTGTCAACTCCATAACCTTACTTCAGAATAGAATTATGATAGTTCAGAAAATGAAATATATACATAGAAATAAGGAATGGATACAAAAAGGGAGAAATGCAGAAATACATGCATTGGATCTTTCAGCAATGGTTCAGCATTTCTAGTAATCCTTAGATCAGAGTGCCCAAGAGATGGCATGGACTCCTTTCACTATATTTTCTTGTTCAGCAGAATGCCTTAATTGCTCATGTATATGTAGTCATCCTAATTTATTTCTTCCTATAAGGCGAAACAACATCCTAGGCAGAACTGATACAGAAGCAGACTACGTGATTTTCAGTAACGAACCCCAAATGTCCCAATTCTCAGGTAACATATTAGCCCAAAAATGTCCTTTGTAAATTCATATGAAAGTAGTATTGCCTAAAAGCAGGCTGTGTGATTGAGTCAACTGGAGCAACTTGTGAAGAGCAAGACCTTGCCATGAAATCATTAATTCTCTAGGCAGCTTTTATGATGCTTCTGGTGGAGCTTCTTCACTTATTTCTTCATTTATTTTTCTCTGCAGTCCAACTGAATTTACAGGAAGGCAACATACACACGTGTTTGTGAATACTGCACTGTTTTTCCCAATATGTTGCAGATAAAAATGTAGGTAATTGTGTTAGGAACACCATTTTAAAAGTAGTAGTAAAATTACCTGGAAAATGCATGAGCAATCCCACTCATCTTCCATGTCTACTTTTAAGAGGGCACCAGCTAGATTTTATGTACTACTTAGAAACAGATGTCTGACAGAATTGTTTGTCACCACTGTTTTTAAAGTCATGCAAAATATTCTAAGCTATGCAACTCCAGTTTTCTATTTGTAACAAAATAATGAATTACATGACTGCTTAAAAGAAGGTTCAGACTCTCATGAATTGCCAAACCTTTGGCATAAAACTCTCTTGAGCAACGTAGCCATTGGCTGGAATTAAGCCAAGCCATCCTTTAAATCCTTTGCTTCTCAAATTGACTAAAACTGTAACTGAATCCTTTAATATCAGTATAAGTCAAATGGATGATCTGTTGGTCTTGCTACTTAGCAACAACAACAACAAAATAAACTTGAGAATGCCCAGATCATAACTTCCAGCCCCTTCAGTCTCAGTACTGCAAAAGAAGTGGTTCTTGCTTCAAGGAGCCTGTTCAAGTGTCACTAGCTCTAGAGAATTTATGCCATTGGCTCTAGAAGGGCTCATTTGGTTTGGATTCTGCCCAATTCAGCTATAGCAAAAGAGCCACAAGACTGAGGTTTGCTGGAGTCGTCACTGAAGGTTCTCACAGAAGTTCTCAACAACAACGATGACAAAGTCTAAAGCTTTGCCAACACATGAAGGTGGCAAAGGTTTTATAACTTCTAGTGTATCCTCATTTATTATTACCCTTTATCCCTTTTCTTGGACAAAGACACTGGTACATAGTTTCCAAGCAGATACAAGGGTAAGACAGGTTGAGTTCATTTAGCCTTTCACAAATCAGAAAATACATGGAAAATTTATCTAATACAGCTGAT
The DNA here is from genome assembly GCA_013397815.1 of Aleadryas rufinucha. Lineage (NCBI taxonomy): Eukaryota > Metazoa > Chordata > Aves > Passeriformes > Aleadryas > Aleadryas rufinucha. The sequence continues at coordinate 379,452 of VZTH01004621.1, forward strand.
GGCAGGAATAAACAATGACAGCTTTGAAACAGTAGACTTGAATGCTATTCAACAATGGTTTGGGTTGGAAGGGATCTTAAAGATCATGTAGCTCCTATACCACTGCCATGAGCAGGGATGATACCCACTAGACCAGGTTTCTCAGGGCCCCATTCAGCCTGGCCTTGAACACTTCCAGGGATGGGGCATCCACAGCTTCTCTGGGCAACTTGTGCCAGTGCCTCCCCACCCTCACACTAAAGAATTTCTTCCCAGTATCTAATCTAAAACTGCCCTCTTTCACTTTAAAGCCATTCCCCCTTAACCTATCATCACACACCCTCGTGAAAAGTCCCTCTCCAGCTCTCTTGCAGCCTTCTTTAGGCACCTGAAGGCTGCTTATAAAGTCTCCCTGGAGCCTTCTCCAGGCTGAACAACCCCAACTCACTTGGCCTGCCTTCATAGCAGAGGTGTGCCAGCCCTCCGATCATCAATGTGATGTCCTCTGGACTCGTTCCAACAGACCCACATCCTTCTTACATGGGGGCCTCGGAGCTGGATGCAGCACTGCAGGTGGGGTCTCACAAGACTGCAGTCGAGGGGGGAATCACCTCCCTCGACCTGCTTTTGAAGCAGCCCAGGATATGGTTGGCTATGACAAAATGCTGTGTTCTATAGAGCATGATGATTAGAAAACTGATGGATACTATGGAACCCTGCTTAGACTGTGATTTACAGGTATGTCTGGGTACTTACTGGAATAACAGAATAAAAACTGGCAGATATATAGCTCTGTTCAACCCCGTCCTTCAACCCCCCTTTACAAAAACAAGGAACAAAAAAACTTAAATGCCCCAAAAGCTACAGAAGCAGGTAAGCAGATAACATTCTCCTCTGGCAACATGCAAAGAAATAAGAGGATGACAGAGTCAGAGGTTTCCTGAGGTGCTTTACCGCATTTTGTATTTCAAGAGGTCTAGCAGGTCTTTGGATACAAAAGGTATGGGCCCTGAAGGAAAATTACAAATGTTTGGAACAGAGAGAGGGGGAAAGGAAATACCCTTCTTCTGTCTCTTACCTAAAATGCAATAGCAAGCTCCGCTACCCTATACAACACCCAGTGCTTGCACAGGTAACCCTTGGCTTCTGCCACACAAAATTAATTTTTAAAATTACGCAGACATTGTTAAAATCTACACTGTATTTCTGAGTAGCCATCCCAAAATATGCTCTTCCCATGACCTTCTTTCCACTGGGCTGCTCAGAAAAGTCTCCCATTACGACTGTTTCAACTGCGATAGTCCCAGGGAGCTCTATCCTCAACTCTCCCCTTTTCTGCAACCTCTTCCCTATTGCTCAGCAGCCTCCTAAAATCATGCTGCTTTAATTATCATCTCTGTGCGGATGAGTCACAGATCTCTCATCCCTTCTGTTCACATTTGCAGTTCAGAATCTCCTTCTGGATATTTGCCACCAGCCCTAACACAGTATGCTGAAAAGCTGAAATCACGTTTCTTCCCAAACGCTCCCTGTTACCCCTTTCTTTCCCTATCTCTGTCAACAGCTCCACCACCTTATGTCCCACAAGCTCACAACCTGGGTGCCATTTTCAACTCCTCTTCGCTTCCCACACAAATCCTGTCGATTTTATTCCCACTGCCGTTCAGAAATATTTGCTTTCTTTCTCACTTATGCTACAGTTATTCAATTCCTGCGGTTTTTTGCCACTGGGTCTATGGCATCCTCATTCCATTATAATTCCCTTCCCCTCCACACTGATGCCAGAACTCATCTGAACCTGCAGAACCCACTCTTCCTTCCCCATTGGACACATGCATAAGAACTGAGAGAGATGGGAGAAAGCAGAATGGTGAGCAGGCATCATAGTAAGAGGAGAAGGAAAAAAATCCCTATTGGGAAAATTCAATGCAAGTTACTAAACAAATGCTGCAAGAAAGGACATTTCTTATGCAACCTACACACATACTTCTAAAAGTTTAGAGCCTTTCCCTGAAAATGCAATAAACCTTCAGTACTCTAAGTTCATAACCTTTGTGTACAAACTACTAGCAATTACCCAGCTTACTGAGTACAAAGAATTGCTTTAATTTTATTTAAACAATCTGTGTGGAGTGGCACCTATCACCATAGTAACAGAATACTTCATGTAGAAATTTAATACAACTTACATAAATCACCCACAGATCAAGCAACTACTGGGAAAAATTGCTTGCTGGATTAAGAGAGATGCAATGGGTACACTAAGCTCTTTTATTCTATCTTTCCGAAGTAATTTTCCATTTCCAATTATTTCTCCCTTCTGTAGAAGACATCATGTTACTTTCCCTAGAGATCTGGTCACATATTAATTCTTACTTTGCATGTAGAGAGTTACACCTCTTCCTTGTTTCTAAAATGAGCCGGTACACCATTCGGTCAGAAACCACAGCCAGTATTTCAGCACCAACTAAAATCACTGATACTTGCTCATATATCCTGCAAAACCTAAGTGCTTACACTATCTAAGTCGAATTTCAGCTCCGCAGATGGTTTCTCTATTTGATGACATCTTAGCAGGTAAAAAAAAATCCACTGAAACTATCAACAGATGAGAGATTGGAATTGAGGAAAAAATCATCCATCCAAGGAAAAAAAAACAAAGTCAAACCACTTTTTTCCTCCTACACCTCTAAATAAGCCTCATGTATTCAAAACTATGTATTTTATTATTGGCATGCAAAATAGAACTTGTAGCACAATGTGTTGTGCAGTTGTTAAGTTTTCAATGTCACTTTCAAGACCATTTAGAGGTAAACAACTTCTTAATTTTTCAGTTCTGCTTTTCCTCTAGTACTGTCATGAGAAATAATTCTGACATAAAAAAACCAACTGCAGCAAAATATTTCATGTTTTGTATTTGTCTAAGTGGTTATTTTGCCAACAGAAGAAATGAAATTAATTGAACTGAAAAAAAGTAATAATATTTAGGTAGATGGCATTCCGGGCTCACTTACAACTTCAATGTTTCATATTGGATCATCTGAAATGTATGTATTTGTAATGGATTTAAGCAAACAAACATACACATATTCCTGAAATATAGACACTACATTTATTTATGCTTAAGGTTTTTACCAGCTACTTAGCAACACATGGTTTCTGTAACTCTCTGTACTGAACTGGAATTTTGCTTCAGTGTACCTGGTTACAGAGACTGTCCTGCCTCTGGGAAAGGGGACCAGTTTCCAGAGTATAAGAAATGCAGAGTCTCGGTCTTCACATCTACTGATATGACCAACACAATCTTAATACATCATCATTAATCATTAAATTTACCATTTATAAAGAATTGCACAGTAAGATGGAGACTGTGATGCCACTCAGTGTGCACGGAGACAGTGCCCACATCAGTCTAATTAAAAAAGCTTTTGTTTAAAGGAAACATGAGATACAAACCCACATTTTCTCTCCTGTCTACACTTTATCTCAATTTCCACCAACTTTCTGCTACTTTCTGCATGGGGTTCTATGAGTGGGTGAATAGTCCCTGAACTCCTTCACTGTCACCTTGACCCACTCAGGCTCCTTTTCTTGGAAGAACTGAGTAGCTCCATTGGTTTACCAGCATATGCCCTGTCAAAAATGTCACAATTTTTTCACAAATTATTCTGCTTTGTGTTTCCTTTTTCCCCCATGTTCAGAGACTGTCAATCATTAATCTGGAAGAAAAGCAAGCAAACAAAAAAAAAAGAGCCTAAAAATAGCCAAACAAGCCAAGATAAACTCATTTTTGCTTTCTGGTCACTAAGTATTTTACATACTAAGCAACCTTGAGTAGTTTGGTGTTTTTTTGGTTTTGGGTTTTTTTTCCTTCTATCCACTAGGAAAAGAAATTACTTTCTCTGAGAATGGAAAAGAAAACAAATTCACAAGGCTTTACAAGGTGGTAGCTACTTTGAAAATGTCACATCACAGACACACACAGCACTACACAACTTTAGGAAGAAAACCCCATACCTTTTTACAGCAACTACCTCAATGACAACTAATGAGTCATCAAATTAGTTCTAGTAGTGGTTCATCCCAATAGACTATTATTGACGTTTTAATCTTTGAGCTATTCCATGCCTAATTCCATTTCAAAAACCATTTCAAAACTTAAATCAAAAGAGAATATATATACAAGTAGGCTATTTCAAGGGAAAAAAAAGCATATAATCAAATAGCAGAAACTACTAGAATCAGAAAAGGGCATCAATGCTAAGTACCTTAGGTACTTTTTACATTACATTAAATTACATCAGAAATTTTCCATAAAAGTGTGCTTTAAGAGAAATAAGCTATTCTACTATGAAAAAGAGAAAAACACTGCTAAAGAGCATAAACTGAAACTACTTTGATACAGCTTCCTGTAAACAAACAACAGTTTGATGCTTCCCACAATCCTTTAGTTTCTATTTTTAACTATATATACATTATATGCATTACACATTGACTTTTAAAATTGAAGAAAACAACTGCACAGAACAATATGCATCCTGACACACCACTTTGAAACCTACACAACAAAAAATCTTGCATAGGAGCAGCACTTGAAGGATACAAGGTGAGTCTGAATTCCTGTCAGCATTACTTACAGTGAGTTCTAACACTCTCATATGAAGACCCTTTCGCTTTCGTACATACATATATAGGCAGATATCGCCTCGGAGTTGTTTTCAAGGGGTGCTATTTGCTTCTAACTTTCCCCCACATCTATCTAGCTACCTACTTGTATATTTATCGCTTACTTGAACACTAATCAAAAATGGGGTGTTTTGTATAAACACTGTACTGTGTATATATATAAAAAACTTCAAGAATGTGGCTTCCATGTCATGAAGTACTTTTATCTAAAAAAGGGAGCAAGGAAGGGATGATTACCAGAGTAGGTTAACAAAGTTTTTTCTTCAAGCATTTGGTAACAAAGTTGGGGTGGAAGGAATAATGCTAAGAATTTAAACTAAAAACTTTAAAATTTAATATGCAACTGTTTCCAGCTTGTTGCTTTGAAACTCTGTACAATCTAGAGGCACAAAGCAGCTTCAACAATGATCTAATAAAAGATTCACATCACTAAACTATTGAAACCATTTTATTAGCTAAAGATTCCTGAAGTAATTAACAGCTTGGTATGACCTGAAATTTAAAAATTTTAAGCTATATTTAGTGAGTTCTAAAAGTCCTTAGTAATTAGGACTTAAAAACAAAAGTGAGGAATTGTGATAGAAAAGATTATATGAGAGATAACTTGTAAGAATGGTATTCAGGATATTAATTATTCTTCTTCATTCATGTATTTGATATTGTCCTTAAAAAACAAATAGAACCACTTTATAGTACTGCATTTGGATTCTGACTCAGAGCAGGGGAGCTAAGAAGGTAAATTTCCATTTTATCCTTTAAACTGGAAGACAAGTCTGAACTTACATTTCTCAGTGAAACTTAGTATGAGACATTCCTCTTTTGAGTTACAGCCATGTGATTACAAAACTCACAATGATATATAAAAAAGTGCATTGCTCAAGAAATAATTTGTTATCCTTTTCAATATCTTTTATCTGAAAAGCAGCCATGGCTAAAAGCCCAACAAAAATATCCCCTGGCATGGGAAGTACGTCCACTGATCAAGGGATATATGGACACTTTCTTCTTTGTAACTCAAACACCTTTAAATGGGAAAAAAGTTCCAAACCCCTCAGCTGAAGCAGTGCACAGAGCACTTCTGTGCGCTCTATAGCACGGCTTATAGCTCAAAATCACAGGTGTCCATAATGTCCAGACAGTGCATTTGTGTAGGATTATCTTGGTCTCTCGTTGCTATCTTCCTTCCTGGCTGCCACCTCCCCAAATTGCATCACTCAGGTTCTCACCCCATGTCATCCAAAATCTGAGGTTACATCCAAAAGTTGCTGTGAGACAGCTGATGTCAGAAGTGTGCTCTGTGACAACAATGCAAGACAGATCCATGGCAGCCAAGTGACTGCTGCCCATCTCCACCCAGGTTACACAGCACTGCTTCCACCACAGCTCTCAAAGAGGTGTTTAGGCAGAGAACTAAATGCAGTGAAGCTTTTCTAAAGGAGTATTTACAGGTCTAGAGCTATGCTTCTACTGGAGCATATTCCTGAGTAAATCCCACAAGACACTAAAGCTGCAAGATAAACATCAGTGGTTTTAAAACTAAATAAACACTGCAAATCATTGTGAAAGCTGATTAAGGAAAGTAAAAAACTTGTGATGATGGCTACTAATGATCACTATTAAAGAGCAGTAAAAGAAATAGTGTGTTCAGCAGCAAAGTTTTCTTTAACTGTCTGGTAACTTACAGAGTCAATATAAAATTAGACTTTAAAGATATTCCCAAGATTTCCAGGGTTTTAATTCTAAAGAAGAAAGCTTCTTTAGTGAAACCTTAATGAATTCCTAAGGAAGAAGAGCATTGAGAAAGATAATAAAAGCTACCTACAGACTGCCTAAGAAAGCAAGAAATCTTCTGTTCCTTAAAGTTATCACCCCAGCTACTGCTACCTTCCTAAACCAAAATGAGCACATTTAAAAGGACCAGTTCTTGGCACCCTCTGAAGCTGAATAACCCAACTATCTAAGTCAACAGCAAGACTTTCATGAGCACTATCAAGACAATCTCTTGTGTTCTTCCTGATACGCATTCGTGACTGGTACAGTTCTGTTGACACAAGTCTAAATTCACAAATGATCCAAATGGGAACAAAGCACAAACCAAAACAATCTCTCACACACACACCCCCCACAACCTGTTCACCCTTTAGCCCTTTAACATCTATATTGTACCATCAAAAAAGAACAGGTCTTTTTTAATGCATTGCAGAGGAAACAAAGTACAGATAATGCTCAGCCTTCAATTCCTACAGAGAGGCAGATATGTGTAGGAGAGAGAGTGCAAGGAAATTATAGCAAGAATCATAATAGTCTCACTGATTTGTTTATTTAAACCCATTTTTTTCCCTCCAGTCTTCTGCTGCAAGGAAAGGGTTCATTATAAAAATGAACAAGAATGCAAGCCCTGGATTAAAGAAGCCATCAGCAAGGACGACAGTATTAAGAGTCAAAACCTGCAGGAAGAGGCTGTGAAACAACATCCTAAAATCCTAAGGGGGAGAAAAAAATACCTAAGCCAAAATAAAGCAGCTGCATAGAAGGAGATGATTAGTGCAGGCCACAGTAATAACTTGCAGCACTCTCTCACTGCCAAATATCCACTGCACACCGGCCTGTCAGGCCTTGGGCAATGTGCAACACACATAGAGAATTTAATGGTTAAAACAAAGCACGTGTCTTCCCACATTTTGTTCCAAAGTCTGCCTCTAACTCTAACTTTTCTAATTATTTATAGGTTAAGACATAGACACTCAATAGGTTTTCTTAGACTTCATATTTACAAGAGTGATACAATCCTGTCATTTTGCTTCATTATCCATTTAGCTCTGATAATGAGGGGGACACAACTCAATATCACTTAATTCCATGAAGAAACACGATATTACAAATAGCTTCAAAATGTGCAAAATAATTCAAGCAAACCATCTTAAGTTTAGAGCTTTTTATTCTTCATCTTGACTAAAGAACAGGTTTTTTGTCTTTGGTTAATAAATATGAACATTGACTGTAACTTAAACAACACAAAAAAAATCCTAATGGAACTCAGCTACTGAAGTTCTATTTTTAAATTTTATAAAAGTTTTAAAAAAATTCAAAGGTATTAAAAAATGTACAGACTATATACCTTTTTTAAACCTTTAAGCATTATAAAAAGCTTTTCACTACCATTATAAAGAAAGACTTGTAACATTGCCTTCTGTAGACCTTTCACAAAAAAGAAATAAGCTAGTAAAGTACTATAAAATACTTTGCATACAAAAGAAAACAAGACTCGGAGACAGAAAAAACACCTGATGAGGTGATTCTGAAAGACTTAATTTACATCCTTAAGAAAGCACAATGAGGATATTCAGTGTGTTCAGTGATCATATTAAAAAAATATCAGCTAAGACATTTTGAAATGCTACACTGGAATACATTTGTTTTAAGTAGAGCTCAAACCACATATGTTCAAGACTACTAAAGGAATTTTTCATTATCATTCTTCTGACTACAGCGCAATTCAGTTTTGGTACATGCTTAAATTTGAGCACATAAATGATCCTTTTGACTTCAAAGTATGGATTCATGAACTGCTTCCTGATTGCAGAATTATGTCATTTTTTGAGAAGGTAAAAATTATGTGCTCCAAAGGTATTAAATAGTAGCACTTACTCTCATTCACACTAAAAAATAAACATAGAGAAATATCAACCTACACCACAGTGAATTAGCAGTATCATGGATAGGGATGGATTTGTAAGATGAATTGATATTGAGCTAATTTCTGGGAAACACTGCAGTGGTTGCTACTTTACCCACTTTCTCACTAACAGGGGACACGTGAAAATGGATTGGGTGGCTCTTTCCCTCACCTAAAAACTATCTAAAGACAGTGATGCACTGTGGAAAATTACCAGTCTGGACAGCTGGGTCAGAAGTTTAGTTTTTCTTAGTCTGGAATGCTGCTTGTGAAAACCAGACAAAGTCTCCTCAGTGCTCCTGCCTAGTCCACTCTCTCCCCTTCTCTCCACTCTACCTTCTCAAGTGCAAACAATTCCTCAAACTTCTGCTTGGGAGCAAAGAGACTTTACCTTTCAGCAGAACAACAGGCAAACATAGAGACAGACCTAACCCACACACGGAAGGGTGGGGAAGGTGCTCAGGTCTGCACTCCCAAATGAAGCTCATTAAGCAAGTGTTTCTCAGTAACTACTTCTGCATTTCTTGAAGGTAGGATGTACAAAAATGTATTCAAAATATTCTAAACCCCCCCATGGGAACGTGTGTCATCTTAACAGGTGTCTAGATTATATGAACTGTATGAAAGAGCAGATTAGTGAAGTCCAATATACACAGATGTTTTGAACCAGAGAAGTAATTAAAAATTAAAGACAAAATATAAGAAATTAAATATGCAAATTATCAAGTAGATATCTCAATTTTATAGTGATGATATCATACTAGAGAACCCAAGATGAATATTACTGCAGAGATATGCAGAGCCATATACACAGCACAATACAAACCAGTACTATAAAACCAGAAAACAGAATTTTTAAAAAGCATTTACTCAGTACTAGTATTCCCTTATTTTGGTTGGACAATGATATAGCCAGTGTAAAACAAAATTGTGGGAAAAAGGTAATAGCCATTTACAGTTCAGGAAAAAATAAATTGCTAAGCAGACTGTCTCATACCTGTTGTACTATTGTTGTTAGTTCCAGACAGAGCTGTATGACATTATTTCTTGTTACCGAGTAATCTGTGACAGCAGCAAAAGGTGATCTAAAAAATAAAAGAAAAAAAAAGAAAAAAGTTGAATAGCACTAGCATATATCCACTTGCAGTTTTTAAGTTCCTCTTTAAGAAATTCCATTTATAAAAGCATTATTTCTAACAGCTTACTTCTGGACTGCCGTAACTCCCCCAGAAGATGCCCAGCTGGCCTTCTGCATTGGCTTGGGAATACCCTTATAAAGGCAACCAGAGGTACTGCTTCCTCCTGTGATATGAATGGTGTCCAGATGTGAATCAGATCAGAGAAGCTTTTGGTTGATTCACTGGGATTTTTGGGATTTGATCTAGTATCTGGTGCAAGTAGTAGATGGACTCAGAATAAGTAAAATCTTTATCTAGAGGGGGAAACAACATTTGAAGCCAGAGATGCATCAATGCTGAGAAGCGTCTGCAAAGCCTAAACTGGAAGGACAACCCAGCATGCCCACATACTATGCTACTACCAGAACTACTTAGTGAAATAAACAATATAGTCCAGCATTTACAGACTACCTACAAGTATCCTATACCTTAAAACTTCACATTAGGATATTTAAAACCTTGCCTACCTGGAAGCTTGCTTGCTTTCTAGAGGTACTGCTAAAATGCATTTGGTTAGAGAAGCTGGCAGTCATCTGATTTTTGTACTGCAAGCCTCTCAGCCTATAAACTCATATATATGACCTATATTCTTTATTCAAGAAGTAGCCAAACACTAGGTAGGACTGGTATTTTCTCTAAGAGGAGTCAAGAGCTTGACTTTATCAGAGTTGCAAATGAAGTTTTTATGGGCATTAATAGCATCACAAAGATGGCATTTGTCCTTTAGTATACCTGCTTCGAACATTTAAAACAAAAAAAAAGGTAGTAGTGTGGTTGTCTTTAAATTAGGATAGATGACTAATCCCTTCCCCAGCTGCCTTCTTTCATCACTTCACATGTAGTTGTATATACTTTGAAGAGTTTTACAGCACTGCTTGGTATTATGCCTTCCTTATTTAAGCCCAAAGACAAATTTTCTGTACAAAGAACTTTGCTATAAGCAAGTCCAAGTGATAGCTGTAAATACAGTTCTACTGGTACTAACAGGTTTCTAAATTACAGTAATTCTAAACACAGAATTACTGAAATTTTAGTGCAGGCAGATTTGGAATTGTCCATTAATAACCCCATGTGAACTCCCCCATCTCTGCTGATTTCATCTCATGCCTTCTCCAGGGCTCGCAATCCAGCCCTGGTTCATAAAACAGAATTAACTCTGAGGTGCATAACCAAGTCTAGCAGCTTTAATTCTATACAATACATCACACAATGACATACACTTTCTGCCTGTATTTTCTAGAGAGAAAACCAGTCCATTCTTTCAAAATGAAAGTACAGACATTGGAAGCTAAGGTAAGTTCCAAAAGGTGCCTTATGAAAGTTATTGGACACAGATATACACTCACAATTCAGAGTCCAAGATTTCTGTAGCATATGACAACTGTACAGTAGGTACACACTACAGCAGGCCAACCCACAGACACAGACACAGATTACTTCTGAAGTTTAGGAGACACGTGAGCATATTAAAGGATGAAGGGTAACTGAACCGCTTGGTTACGAACCATAACTGAGTTCAAGAAGCATTTGGACAATGCTTTCAGGCACATGGCATCATTCTTGGGGTGTCCTGTGCAGGGCTGGGGGTTGGACTCAGTGATCCCAATGGGTCCCTTCCAACTCAGAGTATTCTGTGATTCTTGATAATTGTGTTTAAAGAAGTACATTAGTCAAGATGTACAAAAACACTGATTTTTCCTTTCATAACGGTAACTGTTGGGGTTCTGAAATCTACCTGAAACCTTGATTTAAAAAGGTCATGTTCATTTAGGAACTTACTTTTATTGAAGATGAATGGAATCAAACCAGCAAATGGTATTATTTTACTTTAAGTATGGGTGTTAATACAATTTGATCCTGAAATTACACAACTGCAATCTATTTGACATTTCAAAGCCTCCAGCATTTCTCTAAACAAAATCACACAGTAGGCTTTGGCTTCTAATACTGCATCATCTTCCCTCATACTTTCGTAATTTAGTTTGGTCTCACGGTTCACAAGGAAAATAATGGTATTTTTACCATCATTACTCTTAGTGAAGATCATTAGAAATGCCCTAAATAAACTTTGTTGACATTAAAGAGCAGGCAAAGGGACTGACACGTTACTCATCTTAATTACATATAAGTTATCACAGTGAAGACTTACTGGCAAGAGCATGTCAAGCAGGCAGCAAGGGTGTCAGCAGGAGGGAGAAGACTACTAAAATCAATAACTAAGATGTAAGATTTTGAGAAGAACTTCACAACATGGGAGACAGGTCCATGTTTTATGTAAGCTTAGCTCCTGCAGAAAACCTAAGGGATCCTCCAATTGCCTCCTCTGTAGGTCATAAACCAACTCCCTTGCATCAGCTTCTGCAGATGCCTCTCTGGGGTATTGTTGCAAACTGGACCAGCAAAACTGCAATTCCCTTTTCTCCCCCTTCCCTGTTCAGACCACATTCCTGAAGGCAATCTGCATGCACAACTACACAACCACTACTACATAAGCAGATGGAGAAATGGTAAGGGCTTGTCTAAATACTTGCCTCCAAAGAAAATGTATTTTGGTATTCCATCCCAAGCCTCAACTTCAGTAGTCAAAGTCCAGCAAGACTTATTGTAACAACATGCCAGCAGTTGCAATGAAAATATCAACAGAAACTTCACTGTAGGATCACTGACTGGATTTCATATGAGACACAGTGTAAAATACTAATCCGACAAAAAATCTCTTCATTGGTAATATACCCATTCTTTATAATTTTAATACAGCACAATATTACTGACTGTGAATAGATGAATCAACTTGTATAAATGCAAATAAAGCCTATATATGCTATCAGTTGGCTGCTAAAACACTTTCCTCCTCAAGGCACACACCAAGTATAAGAAATTCCCTGTTTAATCAGACCACTTCTCTCTACTTAAAAAAAAAAAATCCTTGGCTTGGCAGAGCCATTTCTATCACCTTTCGATTTCTACACTTCTCTTTCAAAGCCACATTTTTCACAGTCCCTTGGACCTTCAGGTCTGAGATACCTCATACAGCTCCAGAGAGGAAAATTCCCTGAGAAAAAAATTGCAATTTTCAACATGTGTACTGTCCAATTCGGTGCTTTTAAAGTTAAACAAGAACTAAAGAACTGCCTTGGACTGGGGCCACATGTTGCCCTGCTTCCTGCTGTGACATTGATTTCAGCGTCTCACTGTCTCACCTCTCTCAGCCATTTCCAAGGTATTTCCAATACACATTTTCCCTCTTTGTCGAACCTTTTTTACTGTTTCTCTTGTAATTCCTTTGCTCTTCCTTCAAAATTGTGATTTTCTTTGCAACACCCACACGAAAACACCTTTGTAGCTCCACAGCATGCGTATCTGACCACATGCCCTTTCCACTCATTTCCCCTTCAAACCTCTGCTGGTTTCCCCTTTTCATTCTTTGTCTATCCCTTCTACACCTGATATCTTAAGGAAAAGAAATTTACACAATCATATGAATGCTTCTGCAAACAAATACAGGGTGTTTTTGCCTTTAGGCCCAATATTTTCTCCATCGTTCTCCTTTCCAACACTTGAAGCCATTAGTCATTTTCAAACCACTTTCCCAAATGAGTGGGTAACAGGTTTCAAGGATAATTAAGTCCGTACACGTTTTATGATCATGAATACAGCTGGAGAAGTGGGAGCCTCTAAATTTTTCCACTGTGCAAACCCACATTGTGAACCTTTACCTTTTGAGACACCAGTGCAAGATGAAGAGCTTCAAAACACCTCATCCACAGTGAAAAAACCATTGGTGCTTACTTTGTTTTTTTAAACATTAAAGTCAATCAATTTCAATACCCTTATCTACAGGACACAAGGTTTTCCTAAGACAAGGCATGACAGAGCTACTGGTTCTTTTCACCTTTTTAAAACCAGTATTTGACATAAATAATCTAACACCTCCGATATGTGAGTTTGTTTATACACCTGTAATGTAGGCTGCACACATGTGCATACGTGTACAGTTTTATGAATTGAGACCTAATTAGCATTTTTAGCAGTATCAGCATCTTTCAGAATGAAAAAAAAATTATATTATCAAACATTCATTAACTAAACCACCCTGAAGGACTGGTAGAAAAACCAGCCACATTAATATAGCACAGCTAATGCCATCACAGAATTAAGAAATAATACAATTCCACAGATATTAATACTCACAACTACTGACTGCACATGAAGAAAAATCTTTCAAAAACAATTACAAATTCGTGAAGGAGATGCATACCCTCAGTATTTCTACATTATCAACTTTTTTGTCCTCATACGCTTTAGCCTCCTCATCTGTCTTCTTCATACAACACTGAGTTAAGGGAAAATGATACATAGAAATAACAATTTCACTTTAAAAAGTTGCAATTTGGACAAATACAGACTGCTGTTAGTAAAAACATCACTCAAAATAAAAATTAATCATATTTCACTACTAGTTGTAGCACTGAGATATTTTATAACAATAGACATTGTGAGGGCTTTAAAACCAATATCATGCTTATTTCAGCATCCTAACAAGAGAGAACATCCTCAGAGCCTTTTGATTAAACATAATAGTCCAAAATCTTTCAAGGGAGAGGCAACCAAAGCAAAAATATAACTCAGTCTTCAAAGGCAACATATTAAGCTCAAATAAAAAACGGAATGCACAATACTGTTGTATATACACTGTGCCTGAGCCATCTAAGATTCATAGTTTTAGGCTTTCATGAAACAAACATTTCATTTATATTTCTAATGGAACTGCTTTATGTAGGATCAGGGAAGAATGCAGTAAAATTCACACTGGACAAAGGAATTCCTTAAATGAGTGCTCTATTAAACATTTACAGCTGTTCCAGGAGCACAATACAGTTAAGTACCATAGCATTCTGAGGCAGCACTTACTGACAGGTTTGGCTTACCATTCAAACCAGCTTAAAGGGAAATGCATAAAGGAAACAAGATTCAAAGGTTTAAGACTAAAAACCAAGTGACAGATAATGCAATATTTGTGTGGTGAGTAAAGAATCGCTGAAGTTTTTTGTTTCTTTTTGCTTGGGTTTTCATTTGTTCACTCCCACCATCTTGTGTGTAAAGCAGATTTACCCTGCCATGACAAGCAATAACCAAGCACAGCTAACAGGACCGTATGGAGTCTCTTAAAAAAGAGACTCTAAACCAGTAACGCTTTCTTTGTAAGTAAGAAGTTATGGGCTTACAAACAATGCACCTTTTTACTTAAAACTGCAAAACAGTCCCATCATAAACATCACCAGGGCTCATTCACCAAAAACAATGAGGCAAAGAAATCCAGCTGAACACATTCTACCTACAGTGGAAGGAAATGAATGCATTGAGTATGTCACCATGGTGAAAAGAGGGACATCCATTTTGGAGTGGGGAATGTGTTCTCCCACTACAATGCTTTCATACAATGCAGACTTAAAGGCTGTGCTAAACCTGAACACCTAGAATTGTTCAGTCATAAACAAAGAGCATTTACATCATTGCAGGCTGCACTTCTCTGATGTATCAAAGCATCACCAAAAAAAGCCCATGGTGTAAGGCTTGGAGATCCCATTCTGCTGTCAACCACTGAAGCATTCAAATGTCCTTAACTTCAGGCACAGATTTTACCCTTATTTAATAGGATTTATGTATAGATATAAGTGCTTCGCAGAATTGTAGCAATTTATGCCCGTACCAAAATAATTTGCCTACCTGGGGTTTGGAAGTTACAGGATTACACCCCACCACCCTGTGAATGACCCTGAAAGCACACCTAGATTTGCCAAAAAGGCCTTTTACTCTGAAATTTTATATTTTGTTACTTCTGTCAGCAATTTTACACATACATTTTATATAACCAAGAATTTCTATTTACAGTTAGGTTTTTCGTTCACCTTCCTGTTCCATTTTGTTCATGTATCACGTGTCCAGACAGCAGTGGTAAATTAATCAGATTGATGCACATTTGTCAGCCTGCTAGCTTTTCTCTGGCCACAGCACTGAAAGCCTTGAATACAGAAATCTATCTCCAAAAAATCTCTTTGGTCCTCCTACTTAGACTGCAGTGTAATCTGCAGCAGCAGTTTAAGTTTTTTATTTCCAAAAAGGGGATAGCGCTAGTGTGAAAAACAAGAGCTACAGAAGAGTTGCTGTGAAAGACATATTGAATCTCTGCCCACACAGATGGCTGAGTCAAACAGTACACCAAAAAAATCCAGTGGTGCTTGACAAATCCTAATTCACGACCATTAAAATCTGTGACACAACAACAGACACAAAATGTAGTAGTTATCTCATGGGAAGTTGGCTGTATTTTCTTAAATTCTTAAGAGAAAAAGAAACTACCACATCATCTTAATGTCTCTTTAATGAGGACTCACGTAAAGCCCTAAAAACAACCAATCCTTCCTCACTCCTATTCTCTAAGTCTGCGTTTATAGTTTATACAGATATTAGTCCTATTGCCAAGATCCAAAATATTCTTTTGATGCTGCATAAGATATATGGTATCTTATCGCCCAAGCACTAAAGCAGAGAGGAAGAAGCTCAGAAGCACAACTAAAAATTCTTTTCTTGCTCAGTGCAATCTGCTGGAAATACAGATTTCCAGGGATTTGGGTTGGCAAAGACAACCAAAGTGTGGTGGAGGTGAATGAAGAGAACATATCAAACCAGAAACAATGTGGAAGATGATACCACCGAAGTTTGTGCTGGCAGAGCAAGGAGAGAAATAGGAATGGGAAGAGACAGAGCTCATGAAATTGCCACCAAATGTCACCTCAGTTCAGGTTTGCTCAGGATCCTTCTTCTTCCATAAAGAGCGTTACAGTTCTTCCCAGTCAAGACAATAGGAATGCGCTGTACCTGTTAAATCCAGCTGTCCCATGAAAGAAAACCATATGACTACGGTGGGAATTGAAGGGAACAATGGGGAGCTTAAAGGATTTGTAAAATCCTTTTGCTCCCAAGGCTGTCTTCATTTTGCAGCAGCTTCTGACTCATTAGGACACAAACTCCACACTCAAAGTTGTGCCAGCTTCTGAAGATGATCAGAAGCTTCTGCCTTCTGTCTGCCTGTCAGGTGGTCTGCTAAGATCTGGGAGAAAATGTATTGGATGAATCTGAGCACCCTTCATTCAGGACTCATCACAATTTCAGTACTGCAACCAATAGATATCAGCAAATCAGTAGAAAACGAATGAGCTGGGAGTACAGTACAAGACCTGGCTGTGTCCTAACCACAGAGAAAGCTACTTATAAGTACTGCTAAATGCTCTAAACTTGGGGCTCAGAAGAATTTTCTGGGATCCCTATGATATCGTTGCTTTCCAGTTTATACTTGCCTCTGGACAACAACTGGGAAGTTTTCACTGATGTCACTGAAGATGCAAGTAATATGGCAAAATCCTAACAAAATTTTGTTAAACAAGAAAACAAGTAGCTTGTATCTCAAAATCCTTGAGGTGTTCATGTTGCTTTTAGATCAAGAAAGTCATGGATGGATAATATACACATAATTCGGAAATTGCAGAGGCAGTGAAAACCAACACGTCCACACACAAAGCAACATTTCACAAAGTGTTTTGCAGATGGATTGTAAATGTGTGCTCTAAGAACAAAACGTTACCCAGGATTAACAGAAATAACTATGTCTAATTTCAATTCCAATTAAATGTGCAGATACTACTGGACATACTAGTGCACAGAAAAAAAACCCCAACTTTTATGAGGTTAGGAATAGCTTTATGCCACAAAACTGCAACACATTCATATTGCAAATCTACAGTAGTGAATGTAAAACAGTAATACTAATTTAATTATACATTTTTTAAGATTCCTCACCAGGATGGAGTGCATCAGCCCTGTAAAAGGCAGGAGAATTTCCAG
The DNA here is from genome assembly GCA_013397815.1 of Aleadryas rufinucha. Taxonomy (NCBI): domain Eukaryota; kingdom Metazoa; phylum Chordata; class Aves; order Passeriformes; genus Aleadryas; species Aleadryas rufinucha. Next base: position 396,873 of record VZTH01004621.1, read on the forward strand.
GAACCTGACACATCAAAGGAGGATAAAGAAAGGTGGCATATATATTACTATTCCAAAGAATACAATTTTCATGAATTACAGGAGTAAAGACTGAACAGAACACCAGTGATTTATCTGGAAGTCTAGAAGACCTGATAGCCTGTAATTCCTGAGAAGTATCACACGAGATATTTCAATGCCAAGTTGCTTTGAACATCAGGTAAATAGTTTGTTGCTATAGCCTAAAGTGTGGTTTTGCATCAGTCTAAACTACGTTAAGCATAAAGTAGAAATGCATCATCCTTTCACAAAAGACTCATTGTTTTTCAAGAAAGTACTAATCTTGTCAGGAAATTCACTTGGAAGAATTTTAAGATTAGGGAGACAGTATAAAACAAAAGGTTATTAAGCTATGAAGTCTTCTGAAAGAGAGGATACATTTTGTGGGCTACGAAAGTAACAGGAAGTTAAAATTAGACTAGAACGTATCAGTGTGATGACAGTTTCCTTACAGGATGTTATTGGAGAGTTATTTCATGCTCCTCAAAATCGTCAGCCAACTTCTTTTGAAAACAGAATTCTCTGCTAAGTTTTCTAGCTCGAAAATGAAACTAAACCAAAAGACTTTCAAAGCCTGGCAATAAAAGCTACCCTAATTTTCAGGAAAACTCCATTTCTGACATACATCTGGAAGTAGGACTGCTCCAGGCAAAGACCTGGAATAAAGAGTGTCCTTGGATCACTGCAACAGCCACAGTGAAAGTAACTCAGCAAATCACAACTCTCACACTCCTATAGGTAACTGTGCCAGGCCTAACAAAGTCCTTTAAGTGTCCCACAGAAACATCATAAACAGAGCACTCGCTACAGCAACAAGTGAGGCACAACCTGTATGGAGTCGTCACCATTCCCTACGTATACAACCCACATCACTGCATGTCTCTGCAAGCTGGAGCTGCTGTTAGCTGCTTTTCCCAGACATGACCTCAAAAGCCACTGCACAGGGGCAGCCTAGCAGGGGTGTTAAAATGGGGTAGACAACCCTAATAGCCACTTCATTCATCCTAATGGTTTGCTCTCCACTCTCACAACCCAGAGACAGAACTGGTACTAGAAAACAACCAAAAAACTAACATTTGGAGTCCAGATTCAATAGTAACAGGTGTGCAGAATAAAATTAAATCCAAGTTCCTTACTTTTACTAATCAATTTTTAAAATCTTTCTATCTCCCCCTAGTGGCCCCAATACCTTCTTAGAAGGTATACAATGAGCAGAATCATATCGATCTCCAGATGTTCCTACTTCCTGAGAAAAATGCAGTTATTGGCCTACCTTCATCCTCATTTGGGGTCCTCACAAACAAGGAAGAACAAACTTTACCAAAATACCCAGAGCTCATAAATCAGAAAAGTCCTAAAACGTTTCAGAAAACATTTCTTAGAACCAGCTGTTTAGCTCTTCAAAAGGACTTTCCCAGAAATCTGAAGCCTTCTGTGGACACTCAAGACAGCATTGCTGCAAACATGATACTACCATAATTGCCCTCATTTTTAACTTCTTGGAATTCCTTGGTCTGATCAGCTGTCATTTCACTTCAGCTAAATGCAAAAGTACATTCAGTGCACAGTACTACAGTGACACACCAGTCCTCAGATGCAGATGTTTTTTAGCATTAACAACTACCTACCTACCTTCTACCTCCTGAACTTCAATTATTAAATTCATATTAAGTTGCAAAAACCCCATTGTTCTTCAATGTGTTAAAAAGTGTGTGTATATACATATATATGAAATTTACTTTTGAATAACAGACTATTTTAAAAAAACCCTCAAAAACCCATCAAACAAACAACCAGAACCCAAAAAGAACTTTGACTTAGTAATTAACAGTCTTTAATCATGACCACAGTTCCAATGAGAAACCAAACAAGATTATTTCTACATAGAAAAAAGTGACAAAACCTGATCCATCTATGCAAAAGAACATGTTTTTCTACTGTTCTTTCTGTTTTAAAGCCCAGTATGATATGCTGCTCTCTGCCAAAAATGATTTTGCTGGGAGAAAAAGTAAAGCCTACAAGTATTCCAAGTAATAACAGGTTAGAGACAGAACTAAAAATATACTCCCAATTTTTCAAGTCTCCATACTAAACTCTTTCCATGAGATTGCACTACTTCTCTACACAACTAATGTTAAATATCTAAAGAGAAATTTAGGAGCCAACTTTAGGTACTCTGAGTTTGAAACTTGGGGAAAGGCTAGAAAGGGAGTAGAAAAGAAGAAGCAATGGTAGCTGCAATCTCCTGAACAAAACAAAGAGCTTGCAGTCCGGCTTAAGAAATGGAAAAGATTCAGGCCTCACGTAAACCATTCATATAGAAATCATTTATGGGAAAGAAGCCAGTTTTCCTCAGAAAAATGAAACAAAACACACAGCAGTAAAACCAAGCAATTCTGCTGGATTTTAAAAGTTACACGAAGATCATACTCTGAACAAAACTTCAGCTGCTGGACACAAAGTAAGATATATCTATAAATCAAGATAAGCATTTTATTTTCTTGGATGGAAATTCATTGTGATGTATTATATAAAGACATACAGATAGACTAATTTTAACCATTTCAGGAATTTCAACTATCATCTTAAATACTTGCATATTACTCTTGTAATAATTAGAAAAAAGTCATTACAAATGTAGCAAAGGGGAGCACTTTAGTCCCGGTCCCACATACTTCCCAGGTAACAGAGGTAAAAGTGTAGAACAGTTCCTATTACCTCTAGAGTATCAGAAGTATTTCACTGCTATTTTAAAAACCTAAACCACAACATGCATGTTTGTACACACACACACTCTGGAATTATACTGACACCCATGTAATGGAAAGTATGATCGGTTTTGTGAATTTGATAGTATCAAAGCAATGGATCTGATTTATGCAGGTCAAAGTGTTGCTATATATTAATAAAAAATACATATTTAACCTACTGATGTCATCCTGTTGCTTTACTGTATAGTGTAGGGTCACAGTGCATTTGGAGGTATTGTACTGAAAAGCTAATCTGAATTGCAGGCTGACACCAAAAAAAAAGAATTGGTACAAACATCCCCTCAGAACATGTGAATGAATTCTGCTTCCGTTCAGTGTCTACGTTACATTTTGTAAAGAAGTTGGGGCTTGTGCATGTGCATGATCTGGTTACCTGTGGGACATTTGGGAGATTTTACCTGTCCAACCAAGCCAGAAGACTTTTGGCTGCTCCAATCAGATCCACTACTGATGTCAAAAAATCATTCGGTAATTTGCGACTGGTCCTTCCATCATAGTGCCCACTCCTCCTCCTCCCAGTAATGAAGTTCTGCAGATTTTTGGCAGATGCATTCAGTTTGTGAGAAAGGGTTTTTAGATTTTCTGTTTCCAAACCATAGTTCTGCATTGAAAAAAAAAGAAAACAAAATACAATTAGCTTTACAGATGAACAGGAAAAACCCAGAACAGCAAGACTGCTCTTCTACTTCAAAACTTAACCACTCCTAATAATTAAGGTAGAAATACACCCACTCAGTAGTTTTTAAATGTATAGCATGTTCTGTTTCTGAAGTGCACAAAACCAGAACAAAAGAAGAGCAAAATTATGAGTGATCCTTTAGCTCTTTCTAAGTGTACTGAGAAAAACATCTGAAAATGAAGAAAAAACCTAGTCTGGAAAACTGTTTTTCAAAACAGCGCATCATTGTCAGTAGATCACCAGAATCATAGAATGGTGTGGGTTGGAAGGGACCTTCGAGATTCTCTAGTTCCAACACCCTTGCCACATGCAGAGACATCTTTCACTAGAGCAGGTTGCTCAGAGCCCCATCCAACCTGGCCTTGATCAGAGGGTTCTCTCTGTAGACCTGAAGATTAGGGATCAGTACCCCATGTCTGTACTCACAATAATTCCTAACACACGCCTGGCACAAGGGCTTGCACCCAGCAGCATAGACATGGTGTGACACTAAATTGGTTTCATTGCCTTCAGACATCTAAGTAAGTTAATTAGCATACTTTTATTCTTTTTAGCAGTAAAGAACCACCACAATCACAGACCAAAGACCACAATGCTGCCCTGCTCAACCTCCACATCGCTCATTTAAAGTCAAGTTTTAAACTTTGTTTCCATTTAAGAGTCAATCTCTTAAGTTCCTTAGCCGTGCAGCAGAGACAGAAATAATTAAGCAGAAACATTAACAAAGAGTACTTGGAAATCCTTCAAAAGCACAAAAGTTACCAAAACAGCACTAGAGAATGCCCTGATTAAATGCTCAATTACGATATAATATAGTAACATCAGCAATTTATTATTTCTATAATACATTTGTTTTCCTGACACACACAAAGAATGATAGAGTTATTACAAAAAGGACTTATTTTGCCTTTGCCAAGGAATAAGCAATTGCACAGACTTGAGCTTAGTACTCCTCTAAGAGAATTATGGAATTTTGAAGGTTCTCACTTCAGCCACATCACTGGGTGATAGCACAGGGTGCTGACAACTTGTTCAGTTGTCAATGGAACGGGCTACTTATTACAGAATATGGACCATTTCCTACCACAAATGAAGTAGACTGCACAAAGACCCTCAGACGCACACAGAAAACTCTACTTCCTAATGACACTCGGTGTCCCCCCTAGCTCTCCTTCCATGCCCCTGGTTTGCTTCCCATGTTGATCTGTCCACAAGAAGAGATGGGAGAAGAGATACACTCACCAAGGCTAATTTAACACTGCTGAAGCTTATTTACCTCAGCCTTTTTTCTATAGGAATTGGGGAGGCAGGGTGCGAGGTGGTGATTATTTACAGCAGTTGTCATGCTCCTAATTGAAACCGTCTACTAAATGAATTTAATCCTCTTTAACTACACAGGGACTGCAGGAACATTATACTGAAGCCAGTCCCAGTGAGCCCCCAGCCCTCCCACAACATCCACTCCCACGCCAATGGGGGCTCATGACAAAAAGGAGAGACTACAGCACACGGCTCGTCTGCCATCTCCCAGCCAGCTCTGTGTGCTTGGAAACCGAACACACCTTGTGAGGGAGCCGCTGAGACAACAACCATCCTTCCACAGCAGAGACTGCACTTTGGAACTCAGCTCAAGGGAGCGCTGACCATACTAAGTAAGTATTTAGCGCAACTAAGGTTGCGCTTTATAAACCATTACTGGAACTTCTGAACATCCCTATCTTGGGCAAGGAAGGCTCTGCAGGCATGCTTCTCAGCTACACAGATGCTGTCTTCTGCCACCACATTCAGTCCCCAGTTACACAAATTGTATGTTTGGGCAGTGACTTTTCCACCATGTAAATGTTCAAGAGCAATTATACAACAGATAGCATTAGGTTATAAATAAAAAATTACAAGATGAAAACAATTAATTGGGATTGAAAAGTAAAACGTACTTTATTATGCAGCTAAATGGCTCATAACTAATAGCTTATTAAATCAGTCCAAAGTAAAGAGATAAACATCAGATAAAAATATAGCTGTTTTTTTCTGCAGTTTTCTGTGGTTGGTCTGGCTGAGGGAGCACGATGGGGATTGAGGAGTGGGTAGGAGTAAGTTTGAAAAAAATTCGCAGGTTTGTTCTTACTTCATCCTGCTTCTTGAGCATCTAGCTAATTTTGGCAAAATTAAGGGAAGAAACAAATGAAAGGTCTTCTGGATGAATGATAAATCACCAAAAATGTCTTAAAGATCAGCCAATGAAAAGCCCCACCACAAGCAAGCCCCAACAATATGGCACCCACACCCCCAAACGTGGGGGGTACGACCGCAGGCCGGCCACCACCCTCTTCACAGGGCTGCCTTCTTTCCCATACACTGAAACGCTGAATTTCACAATTCAGAAGGCTGTTCCTAAGGAGCTGAGTCTGATTATCCAAATATAAAACTAATGCAGGAGAGGGGGGGCTGTGGGGAAGGTGCCATACAAGCCCAGGCACCTTCTTGCCACACAAGCCATGCCCCACACAGGGCTCATGGCCCGGAGAGACCGCGTTGAGGCCCAGGCTGGATCCCAACGGTCCTCAACAACCCCAGATGATTGCAACTCCCCCTCTTTTGCCATCTCCTCTTTGTCACCTTGTCTGTACCTCATCTGCTTGGACAGGCAGGTGCTGGTTCCCAGCCTGTGCAGGCATTCCATGCCCACCCCAGAGGGAGCCCTGGCAGGCAGCATACAGACCTGAAGTAGCACCAAAAGAAAAGAAAATCTGCAATATTTAACACTGCAGACTGAGCAAAACAACACTCAAATTTTATTCTACAACAGGAAAAAAGGCTGCATTTATGTATATGCTTCTTTAGAAAATCAGCTATAAAAGCTCAGTGGCTTCCTCTTAATATCTATGTGATGGTCCCCTACAGCCACATTCTTTTTCAGATGCCTTTTTTCACCATCAGATATGAGAGAAGGAGGAGGCAGTGTTAACAGATTCAGAGCCTATTTTCACACATTTTCATCAAATGTGTGTGTGTGTCTGTTTTAACATAAAACACTGAGCCTAAACCACATGTAAATTCAGTCTTATATGGAGATGACACTGACTTTGGTAAAGCCTCCACCTGTAATATGATACAGATAAAGCCAGAGATGAAAAATACAGAGAAAAATTTTAGGCAAAATATATTTTTGGGCAGCTGTGTTTATTGAAGCCTTTAAGTAGAAGGATGCTAAAACAGCAGCCAAGCTAACAAAATCCCCACTTTGTTTATCACTAATATTTCTGGCCCACACTAAAAGCAACCAGAGCTGTGTGTTCTAATACTGGAAAAAAGCTTGCTTAAATAAAAACTGCCAAGTTTAATCATACTTTATATTTGATAATATACTATTAACAATATGGTTTTCTTAGAAATGCACTGCGTTTATTTTCAAGCACTGTAAGACGATAATTGCAGGCACAGGAGACAGTTCTTTGTTTTCCCCTAGTCTGCATTTAGCCAGCACTAACACGAGTTGTGCTTTCATTAGCCAAAATACATTCACAGTCACTGAAAGAAGCACAAAGAAATCTCTGCATGCTTGTAGAGATTACGAGAAGTGACACAATTTTAGGCATCCGCTTCCTCAACGAGAGGCCACAGAGTGTCTTCAGAGATACCCCGCCCCAATAGAAATGGCTCTAATGGAGTCTCTTCTGGCAATCATAAAACAAGAACTTGATGAAGCTAAGCTACACAGAGTAATAGCTTGTCAGCGGGTGTTTGAACTAAAGGTGGTGGGAGCTATTAATAGACATCTTACCTGCTAATTACTTTTCTGTGGCTTCACATGACAGTGTGAGTGAGGAATTGTAGCTCTTTTCTTCATATGCTGACAAGCAGCAGCTCTAATCACCACTGATGAGTTTTGCTGGGTATTTTTGTGAGCCAGCCTGGTCCCTCTGCCAGCCCATCCCTGCATCAGCACCCCAAGGGTAGAAGGACAGTTCACTAACCAAATGTGGAAGTAAAGCAAAATTTTCTTTAACTAGCTTGATCAACGTTCAGTAGTTGTGTTCCCTGCTTCCCTCAATTTAAAAAAAAATTTTAAAAATATTAAAAATTAGACTTCACCTCTTTCCTTGTTAAATTCACTTGACTCTTGCTGGCAGGGAAGTGCATCTGACACTGTTAGCACAGGTTGAAAAGAAAAGGGTTCCTAACACATACAGTGCTAACTATCTCTGCTGGCTCAGACAGTCTACAAGATGCCAGGACTTCAGTTTAGGGTATTTTTATACTACCCATTGCAAGCGCAAGGACATCTCAGCTACCTAAATAAGCCAAGCTCAGATCTAAACACAGTGCAACATGCAATACAGACATAACCACAGTCCCGTTAACAAATCCAGAAATCCCTTAAAACAGCTATCTTGATCATAACTTTTATGCAACCATGAATACTCCTACATCTCCAAGCACAAATGCTACATCAAGTTCAGTGACACTGACTCCTACAAACACTCTGTAACAGGGAAATATGCATATGGTCTCTCTGCCTACCTTTCTAAGTCACTGTGTCTTCTCTTCAGCCCAGAAAGCTGAAAACCTCGTGGAACAAAAGGCATGAAAACCATACTGCTGGAAACCATGTGGAGCAAAAGGCATGCAGTGACCAGTGCTAACTTCTACTGAAGAGACACAAGATGGGAACTGAAGATGCTACTGTAACACTGGTGCTTGGGGGCAAGAAGAAAATAGAAGCAGTATCTTCACCAGGCAGCAGAGCAGATGCTTACATCAATTAATTGCTGCTGCTCCTCTGCAGAAGGCAACCATGACTGTATAAACTGAAGAAGGTAGAGGTTTCTTTTAATTTGGTAAATATTTTTTGTAACACACGCAAACAATATATTTTAAAGAAAGAAGAAAATTGCAACCTTTCGGAAAGACAAATTTTATAGTCCAGATAGCTGTACTTAGTAATAAATTGTGTAAAGAAGTGCAACTTCTCAATTACATCTGATATCTCTCAGTAATAAAGATAACTATCACAAGGATGAAATAGTAAGTTTTCTCTTTAATGCAATGAAAAGTCATTTTCCACTTATTCACAGGATGAATGCAGGAGTTTTAGGCAAGAATACTATATGGCTGCAAAGAAACGGACTTAAAATCCCCTCAGGTGAGTTTAATTCTTCTCCTCACTATCTTTCAGTGCTTTCATCTTCCACACTTAATTCTTGAGCAACCTTTCTGTATGTGTTATTTGCTTTTAAACAAGCAACCTGGAAACAGTAAAGTTTATAGGGTCCTCATTTCTTGAGAAGCCTGAGGAAGATTTTAAATGAATAATCAAAACAGCATCACATGGATACCACAGCACACGGCAGCCATTTCAAAACCACACCTGAAAATTTGTGGTGGACAAAAATTCACCAGGAAAAGTTCCAACCTTCGCCTCCAAAGGTGATTTTAAAAATGAACAAAACGCATCTGAACCTCATTCTCCAAAACATTAGGCTGAACACATCCCACAAAGTATGAGGCAGACAGCTTACCAGCTCAAAGCTGCTAGCAACTGATATCACAGCTTGTCATATGGAAGGTGCCTTATGTAACTTTATACCTCATCAGATCTGCCTACAACATATATTTCTAACGGCCCTTCCTCCAGCGTCTCAAAATGCCAACACTAAGGTTATCTCTCCTTCAAATAGCACTGACATATGGGGTAATTTAGAAGTGCACAACACATGATCCTAACACATCTGTTTCATAAACACAGAATAAGCAGATAAGGAAAGAAACCCCAGATAGCTCAAATGACACTTATCATTTACTGCAATTATTAAACACACACTGATTAAAAGGCAAATGGTTTCAAAGAGTATAAATATTTGTCCTAAATGTTTACAGTCAGAAAAAAACTTAGGTGCATGATACTTACAGCCTTGCAGAACCCAGGAAAGATTCATAGTCATCATCATCTCCTTTCTTGAAAAATGCCCTTCTTTTTCTACACCACAAGCAAGCAACACATCAAAAAGCCAAGCCCTGGCCATGCTTTGCAGCACTAATAGAGCAGTTATATAAACTATTCTTCTTTCTCTTATTCAGTCAACAGACTCTGCAAGACCAAGTGCTCATTACTTTTTTTTTCTACTTTCTCATGTAATTTTGTCCCTAGCCAGCCAAGTGCTCTTACTCCTCCATAATTCAAACTACCAGTTCCATATTCAGTTACATGCATTTCCAAAAGTCTTAAACAGCTAATTAGCAGCTTAAAATAATTTTTTTGAAAAAGGGAATAAGTACTGTTATGTACACATTACCTTTTAAAAACGTTTCACACTGCAACAGCTGTTTTTATCCAGTCTGCTTTTAACTAGGGGTTTACATCTTCATAAATGTCCCTCCCAACCTGAACCACACTGTGGCTCTATGAACCAGGGTATGTATTTCATACTTGCCCAAACCTCCAAACAGTCCAAAGGAAAAAAAAAAAAGAAAAAAAAAAAAAAAAAAAAAAAAAGAAGAAAAGAAAAAAAAACCACACCACAGTTGAAGAAGTATCTAGGATCCATAACTGATTCTTGAGGCTGGTGGGAAGAAGGATGTTCACCTTTTGCATACAGATACATTTACTGCCTTTGGCACACCATGGGGTTTACTGCAGTTCTGTGTAAAAGATTTGTTAACACATTTTCAATGTGATCTATATGAGCTATCAGAAACCCTTTAGCTCCTTAGCTTTATCGATCTGGTGATGGACTTCAGGATTTCCTGCACTGCAGTTAGGTTAGCTCAGGCTGAGGACACGAAGGCATTTGATATATGATATATAAGCAGAACTTTAACTTGCAAAGGGCAATAGTGAAAAGGTTAACTAATTTTTCTGCTATGAGCATTCAGAATACTAACAGTAAATTCCACCTTCAGTGCATACAAATCTCCATTCTGAAATGAAGCCTTCCTCATTTAGCACTATGATGATTAAGTCGAATATTCACTGTTACTGACAAAACAGTTTTAAGATCTGACTAGTGATAAATGCAAAGGAAAGAATGTCTGTGTGAGAAACGGCAGGAAGATGAAATTAAGATAAAAGGTATAATTCTTAAGAGGCATCAAATCATTCACGGGTAAAGTAGGTCTATTCTTTACATTCATTTGCATATAAATGTTTTGTGTTAGTGGTAAATGATAAGCAATTTCATGCTGTTAGTGCACACCAATGTTTTCTCTGCCAAATAATAATGCTATTTTATCGGCTGCAATCTTCTATCTTTACAGATTCAGATATAGTGTGCAATAAATTCCTGCGCAGCCATAGCAGATTTAACTAACTAGCATGAAACTAGTACTGAAACCAGTATGCTCTATAAAGCAAAAACTGTTCTGTTTTCTGTTTTAACCAAATTTTATTCTACACAAATGAAGATTCCCTGACAAATTATTTTGCAAATTCACAGGGACTTTATAAAGTTCTTCTTTAATGAAAAACTTCAAAGCATCCAACAATTTGTGAAGCTTTTCAAATATTCTTATAACAACATATCTCCTACTTTAAGATCTCTATTTAAAAAATATTTGCAAGATTAAATTAAACTAATTTAATCTTCATGCAAACAAAATGAACATGATATTTAGGAGAAGTAAAGCAAAACTTAAAAAAATAGAATCTCCATGCAGCATCTCATTTATCAAAGCTTTGTGGTAAACTAGATCATTTTCTTAAAGATGGAAGAAGCCATGTTTGCCTGTGCAGTCTTCAGTCTTTGTATTCTCCAGGCAGTATATAGTGTTTTCTAGGAAAAACATTATACCAAGTAGACATAAAATTTACAGTCTGTGGACATTCAGCAAAATACAGTCATACCCAGTTTTGGTAAATGAAACTTCATCTCCTGACAAACAGATGGAAAAAGAACATGCATTTCTTTCCTTTCTTCAGGCCAGTTATGAATAGCAGGGGCTACAAGACCTCCAGATGCACTCCAAACCTGATGACTGATACAGTGATCTGATGGCATTATCTAAGTTATTTGTTCTTTATTATGCATTCCTCTTCTCGTAACCATCATCTCCTTTTCTTCTCATTTTACTTTCTGTTGGCATTGTTCATTCACATTCAGTTTTTAAAGCAACCACCAAAGAAACAAGGCTTGTCACATTTTGTGTGTGGATGAAGGTCTGCTACGCTGTTGTTTTTTGAATGATTAAATGTAAAGCAGCGTTAGACTAGCTTCACCATCACACACATACTGAAAAGGATCATGTTGAGGCTAAGATCCGAATGGTAATTGTTAGAACTGATGAACAACTGTATGTTTTGTCACCTGGGAATAGTGGAGAAATATGGCACTCAACTCAGTAGTTTCTCCTGTATCTCTAGAGCTGGACATATTGTTCCTTAGTTTACCATTTTCAACCAGTTTTGAGATGTCAATTATTTTGCATGATTTTGTTATTGTGAATAAAAGTGCCTGTCCACATCAAGTAAAAATCTACCTGTTGACACACCCAGTGTGATTGCATGTCCCAATTTAAACAGAAAGAGAAGAACAAGAGACTTGTCTTGCTGGAAAGAAAGTAAGTCTGCCAGTGTATGTCCATCATGGTGGCTTCTCAAGGTTTCTCACCTTGAAAAACATGCGGCAAACTCCTAGCAGCAACAAAATACCATCACAGACCTCACTACTTCTTTCTTTTAAGCACAGAGAATTGTGATTTCATTTATCTTGCCCTTTCTGATACATGGATTTTTAAAAGACAAAGCTGCACCGAGGCATGATAATCTACTGAACATGCTCCCACCTTCATAGTCTGAAGGAGAGAGGGAAGAGACAAGCCACATGAGTTAGACTGCCTGCCTTCTCCCAGAGCAGAACAACTCCAATGACAGCATGCAGGATGTACACCCCCACCACTACCAGCAAGCCCAACCTGTAACAGCAGTAGCAGCGGGGCAAAAACTTTATTCCTCCTTCTCTGAAGCACCACAGGAAAAGAAAACCTGTGAATCTCACCGCCCGAATGCTTGCTCTGCTGTCAAGAGCACAGTATGGCAGGCTGGCAGCCAAGAGAGACTCTACTGAAGATGGATAGCACAGGCCACCATTTGTCCTCTCATCAGCTCACAAACACTGGAGGATCCATTTGTTGCAAGTGCTTATGACAGGAGGCGAATAATGTGAGAGACCATAGCCAGCCACCCACCCACCTTCTGTCAAAAACCCATAAAGAACATCCTTTAAATAGTGTTATCAATCATAACTGGCTCCCAACTATTACTGTGGCAGTTTGTGTGTTCAGCACAGTTCAACAGCCCCCACTCGGGGGTGCCTTGCTCTCTCCACACCAGCCAGATATGCTTGTTCAGGCTCTCCACTTTTGCCCAGTAAAGAAAATGTAGCCCCTTGAACTATAGGCATGCAACACAAGCAGCTGGTTTGTCATATCCACAGCTGCCAGGGCAGAAACTGCAAGCAGAAGTTTACCCCCAAAAAATACTAGGAAGAGGGGCAGGAATAAAGCACATCAGCAATCAACATCACAGAAGCTTTCCAAAGTGACAGCAACTCTGTTGGAAAACTCTCCTCTGCAGAGCAGGAACAGAGATGAACAGTGGAAGGGGTTCTCTCCCCTCATTTCTCCTCAATGCCAAAAACTGTTTAGGTGGTCACTCACTAACTCAGAGAGAAAGGGGAGAGAAGCGGAAGCAACAATCCTTTTGTTTTTTAACAATTACTTTTAAATCAATCACTGGTTAACCTTGCAAGGCACAATTAATTTTATTATTCATAGCTCAACATGCCACCTATCATCTCCAGCATCCAAAGAGACGTTAACTCATTTGGATCAGGTATTTGTAACTCATGCTAAGTTCTATCATGAAACCTCTGTCAAAATCCAGTGAAACAGAAAAAAAAAAACAGATTATTTAAAAAAACCTAAACTTGCATAGTGACTATCAGAATTAGGAGTTATGCTACATTGGAGACTCATAGACTTACTGTTCTCCTAAACAATACAGCTAATATTAGAGCCAAATCAGAACAAAAAGCAAGCCCTACCCAGGATAGACACTCACTGATGCAATAAAAAAAGAAAAGCCTGTAAGTATAGGACCAGTACAGCCAAAAGGATTGCCTCTGAATTAAATTTTGTAAGAGGTTTATCTGATTGGTGAACAATAAATTCAAATTAAGTCCACTAAAATCAATATAACAATAACATTTTGTATCCCCGAGGAGCCATCAAGAGCCAATTGTGAGACTGCAAAAACCTCATCTTAAATTAGAAGCTGCGATCTGAACTCATGCCATTGTGTTTTAGCTATGTGTTTTAGCAATTTTCTTTAAGACAAATTCAGAAAAGTAGACAATATTGTATGTGCAACAAGGACCAGGAAGGGAAAGACTTGCTGCACGCATTTAAGGTGCAGTGTTAGCCTTTGCTACAAATTCCTTATTTTATATTCAACTTAGTTCCATACACTTTTGCCAAAGATAAAGAAGCTACAAAGACAAGTTGTGCTTGTTTGTCTGAAGATAATATCTCTAATTACATACCAAGGAAAAAAGAAATTTCAGCTAATAAACAAGGGGTTTTTTCTGTAAAAGTACTTTATTTTTCAAAGAGCCACAATCTGTTTCTCTGCGTGATTGGGAAAAATGGTCATTGGTGTTCACCCTAACTTAGGCTTTATCTTTCTCGGTTAACTGAAATATTTACTTTCTTGTTTTCTTTTGCACTGTCTGATAAGAAAAGTACTTTGTGAATAACTCTCTTTATGTTCCTTTCTTTATCAGTAGCATTTTTTTAAGATTGCAACTTCCTTATTTAAAAAACAAATTGATGAGTTAACTTATTGCACTGAGTCACATTGCAATGTTATTAGAAACAGTATTCTACAGAACATAATCTGTGTTTAAAATCAAATGTTTTCCTGTATGAAAAAGCCTTTCTCCCTTTTTTAACTTTTTTTTTGGGTTTATTTTATTTTTTTCACTCTGTCCTTTTCATTGCACTTCACATCACCCCAAAAATGCAACAAGAGGGTATTCAGAAAAGCTGCTGCATATAGAGAACCAACAAGGCCTTCTGAAGAGCCTTTCAGCCTACCATCTTTGATTGCCTCTCCCAGGATTCAGCTTTCTTAAAAGCTCCTTCTGAGGCTTGAAAAATAATGGGTACTAAAAACCCACAAAACACCACCTTAGGCAGTGAAGTACATCTTAACTGAGCTATTCACAATCCTTTCTACAGTGGAGAATGCAGTGTGCCCAATCTATCACTAATCTTTACAGACACACTAGAAGTTCATAAGAAGGGTGAAGTCAGCACCACACTCCTCACTGAGCAGATAATCCCAGTTATGCACGACATGACCTGACTGAAAAGACCGTTACCAAAATCCTTCCGTATGCTCCATCAAAAATTTATATATTATTTACATATAAGACAATCATTTCAGTATTTAATCCTTTCTACTGTGAAATACAAGCAGCTATATTTCATCAGGCTCAAGAAATCATCTAAAACATAATTTGCATGAAAGGATCAGTGACGAATGACATGGTTAATATCAGAACATTTTGTTTGTAAAGGGCAACCAACACTCAATTACTCCATTCACATATATAACTATTTTACATTCCAAACCAAACCCAGTCTAGTTTCTTTGTGATTTCAGATAAACTTTTATTCTATAAAGACAGATATGCAAGCCCTAAATTTCTGATACCAGTTTATTTAAGGAACATCATTCTATCAATAGATTTTTCCCTTTATCTTGCCCCTGGTTTAAAATGCTAAACTGTTCATACATTACAAATCAGGAGTTTCTTGAGCTGCTTAGATAGCCTTCAGGACTAGCAATTTGAGTACAGAAA
Source organism: Aleadryas rufinucha (assembly GCA_013397815.1). Lineage (NCBI taxonomy): Eukaryota > Metazoa > Chordata > Aves > Passeriformes > Aleadryas > Aleadryas rufinucha. The sequence continues at coordinate 412,220 of VZTH01004621.1, forward strand.
GTGTGAATATACAATCACTGTTCAGCTCTCCCCACTCTGCCCCAAGAAATTTACCAGTGCGCAGAGCAAGTCTACTGCTTCCAAGATAAGCTCCTGATGGCCAATTCGTGTGACTCCAAGATCTTCCAGTTCCTGGTGAGTAATTCGTAGTAGCTGGTCACCACTAATCTTCTCTCTCTCAAAGTTCTTTATATATTGCTGCAGGCAATCATCAAGACCTGCAATGAAAGGACAGAAGAAGGGAAGACAATAGTTAGTAACATTGTACTGCCATAGGAAGTAAAACTGGCCACAAATTAGGCCAGCAGAGGATTCTTGTCCTAACTTTAAGAGAAGTATGTTAACATTAAAAAGACCTTATGTTACCCAGACACCTCAAGATTTGGAGAGCTATGGCAGCCATGTTTTTTTCACCTGTGGATACCAACTGCTCCCGAACCCCGAACAAAGCCCTGAATTCTTGTAGTTTACTGTGCAAGGAATGTCAATCTGGCAGCCCCTAATAACAGGTATGTTAGAGATGCCTCCATCACATCTGGAAGGGAAGAGGAGAAGAGGGAACAATGGAACATGCAGTCAAACACGAAGCAGCAGGGCCACATGACAGTGTCTTTCCTACTCCAAGGTCACTCACATATTGCTGAGTCACCTGAAAGTTGACAGATCATGCCAGCCCCTAAAACAAGCTGCAAAGAGGTCTAAAGAACAAGAAAGGCAGTAGCACTGCAAATGCAAAAACTGGGCCCCAACTGCAGCAGCAGATCCAGTTCCATCTACCACAAAGAGAACCTGTAAGGAGTCACAGTACGCAAATACTTTCCGAGCATGAAAAGCCACCCAAAACAAGACCTGGGTGCACTTCTCAGAACAGAGTAATCAGGGAGCAGAAACAGGCCCACTGTGCCAGAAAATATCCTAGGAGGTCATGCAGAACATTTGCTCAGGACATGGCTGAATGCAGGGTTGTACAGGTCCTGCTTTGGGGGGCATCCATATTCTACCTTTTCAGTTTGGTTATGAGTCAATGACATGCAGCTGACCACACATTTTCACCTGGAGCAAAGAGCACTGCAGAACGTGAGAGAATCCATTATGCATCTCTTGCCCATCGATCTTTGCCCAAGAAAGCCAGGCAGTACAGGGAAGCTCTGCAGCATGTGCACTCAGGTACCAAGGGGATAAGTAAGACTCTTGGGTATCTGGTGGTGCATTTAACATTCGTGTCTGAATACTTTCCAATGGATCAACATGACTGCTACCGAGCAACAGGACTTGACAAAACTATGAATCATTAATTTTGCTGATTCTTGAGAGATGCAACCTTTCTGATAAATGTCTTCATACAATCCCTAATAACGAAGAGACATCTGCTGATTAGACTGGAAAGAAGCAAGAACACTCTTACTCGCTAATCAAAATGTCCGAAAAATCTGAAGATACATGGAAGACAAAAGATTGATCTGACTGCTGAGCCCCAGCTATACCTTGTAAGAGCCCCGGTATACAACATAAAGTTTCTCTGAAACTGGTTTTATTGCATTTTTGGTTCTCACTCATGCCTTTTAGGGTGTAGCCACACCTCAGAAGAGACTCACGTGAGGAACATGTTGGTGCTGCAGGCAGGGATGCCCCAGTATCAGGCCAGCCTGTTATTCCTGGCTCAGCCCTTGGGCAAGAGTCACCCACACTCTGTCCCTGCTATACCAGCACAATATTCATAGGCCTTTAACCTCTAGAATTCACACACTGAAACTAAACCACACACAAACATGCTGTAAAAGAAGCACTCCAGCCTCAAGATACAGGAGACAGTACCCAGCTCCAGCAGAGTTCACCCATGTCCTTCCAGAGCCTGTTGCCTGATTTTCTGCCTCCAAAACAAAGCCACTTAAAGGTCTAGGTTAATCAAGCACTTGAAGCTATGCCTTCATTTCATTGCCCTTTCTAATCAAATAGTTGCTCAAGCCATTCTTCAGGAAAGAAATCTTAAAAGGGCAGGAGAGGCCCCCTTCATTGCTCAGCTGATCAGAGCACAGTGCTAATATACATCAAAGTTGGGGGATTGATCCCTATACAGACCATTCTCATAAGAGTTGGACTTGATGGTCCTTGTGGGTCCCTTCCAACTCAGAATATTCTGTGATTCTGTGATAGGGTGAAAATTGAGCTGTTGGGGAAGAATACCAGCCTGGCTGAACAGAGAGCTTTGACTGGAACTCAGGAAAAAAAGAGAGTTTATGACCTTTTGCAGAAGGGGCAGGAAACTCAGGAGGACTACAGGGATGTCATGATGCTATGCAGGGAGAAAATCAGAAAGACCAAAGCCTGACTAGAACTTAATTTGGCCAGTGCCATTAAAGAAAAAATAAAGTCTTTCTATAAATGCATTAGCAACCAAAGGAGAGCCACAGAGAATCTTCAGCCTTTATTGGATGGGGGGGGAAACACAGTGGCAAAGCATGAAGAAAAGACTAAAGTACTGAATGTCTTCTTTGCCTCAGCCTTGAATAATAAGACCAGTTGTTCTCCAGGGACCCAGCCCCCTGAGCTAGAAGACAGGGATGGGGAGCAGAATGAAGCCTCCATAATCCAACGGGAAATGGTCAGTGACCTATTACATTACTTAGACACACACAAGTCTGTGGGGCTGGATGGGATCCACCCAAGGGTACTGAGGGAGCTGGTGGAAGTGCTCATTGAGCCACGTTCCATCATATACCAGCAGTCCTGGCTAACTGGAGAGGTCCCAGTTGACTGCAGGTCAGCGTGACCATCACCAAGAAGTGCTGCAAGGAGGATCTGGGTAACCATAGACCTTTCAGTCTGAACTCAATGCCAAGAGAGGTCATGGAGCAGCTCTTCTTGAGTGCAATCACATGGCATATGCAGGACAACTGGGGGATCAGGCCCAGCCAGCATGGATTTAGAAAAGGCAGGTTCTGCTTGACCAATCTGAGCTCTTTCCATGACTGGGTGACCCTCTTAGTAAATGAGGGAAAAGCTGCGGAATTGTCTACACAGACTTCAGTAGAGCCTTTGACACCGTTTCCCACAGCATTTTCCTGGAAAAACTGGCTGTTCATGGCTTGGATGGGTGTGCTCTTGGCTGGATATAAAACTAGCTGGATGATTGGGCTCTAGGAGTGGTGGTGAATGGAGTTAATCCAGCTGGTGGCTGGTCACAAATGACATTCCCCAGGGCTCAGTGTTGAGGCCAGTCCTTTTTAAAATCTTTATTGATGATCTGGATGAGGGGTTCAGTAAGTACTTCTGCACTTCCTGAACTTAAGACCCACATTGGTTCCATAGACTGCTGAAGGAGATTAACATTAAAATAATCAACATCATCAGGTATCATAAAATGAATTACCAGTTAAGGTACTAGCAACATAAATCCAGAATAAGACGTGACAGATGCACTTAGTAAACAGTTACTGACAGATAATTCTACGTAAAGTCATTTCTCTTCCTCCTCCTGCTACCTAAGTATTTTTGTCATTCAGATGTAATCTGGATGGATGCATATAGTTCCTACAGGGTAAGAAAAAATTTTAAGACAACAAAAGTATTACTGACAATTGTTTGACTCACCAATTTTGTAAAAACTAGAGCCAGGAAAGAACAAAATAATTTAACCATATACTGGATGACGTTTTCCGAATAGCTTGCTACAAATACTTCTCCTTATTCCCTAAATGTCCTTTTAAAGTAATTTATTTCTGTCACTGTATCTCTAAATTAAAGAACAGCTCTTCTTTTTGTAAACAAAACTGTGCACAGATGATGATGATGATGATGATGATAATGGTGATGATAATAATAATACAAAAAGGCCAGCATTCCTCTCCCACACCTTTTGCCCCCAGAGCCACAACACAGCCAGCCAGCCGCTGCTGCCTTCAAATCAACAGGAGGGGAGCTGCAGGGAATGAGCGTTCCCAGCTGATGATGCCATTAACTTGGGACAGGACAAGATGTACAAAAAACATCAGGTGCCTGGAGAGGAAGCTAAATGAAAATAACAACTTCTTAAGAGCACTGTCTTTTCCTAATTTCCTGCAAGTCCAACATCCACCCAACCTCAATGTAGTTAGAAGATTTTCTAGCTGTCAAGGGCTAGTCTGCTTCTTCCCCCCGTCATATGAGAGGATGTCACCCAACCCACACACCACAGGAATTGCAGCAAATAACTCAGTTTGATGCACTACTCCCTGTTCTTGGCCACGGGTCAGATTAAGGCTGTCAAGTATCCAGCACTCCTGGATGCTTCAAAAAGTGGCCTCAGTCCAAAAGCCAGGTTCATGACTACATTCTGGAAGGCCCCAAAGTATATCAATAACAGGTTTTGTGATGTGGGTACACAAGTAGTAGTCTTATATTCAACAGCTCTGCTCCTCACCCAAAATAACTGCAAGATTTTTTTTGAGTGTATGTAAAGGCACAGGTGTTCTAGCAGTAAGAGAAGCAAAGTATGACACTAGTCCTCTTAAACTGTATGATGATAGTCCTCTTCCTTTTAAACCCACTCTTGAAAGGAAACTATATACTATAACCTTTTTTCTTTCCTTGAAAGATTCCTAGTCTTGAGTTCCAGAAATAACACAGACCTCCAACGATGCTANTGAGGGGTTCAGTAAGTACTTCTGCACTTCCTGAACTTAAGACCCACATTGGTTCCATAGACTGCTGAAGGAGATTAACATTAAAATAATCAACATCATCAGGTATCATAAAATGAATTACCAGTTAAGGTACTAGCAACATAAATCCAGAATAAGACGTGACAGATGCACTTAGTAAACAGTTACTGACAGATAATTCTACGTAAAGTCATTTCTCTTCCTCCTCCTGCTACCTAAGTATTTTTGTCATTCAGATGTAATCTGGATGGATGCATATAGTTCCTACAGGGTAAGAAAAAATTTTAAGACAACAAAAGTATTACTGACAATTGTTTGACTCACCAATTTTGTAAAAACTAGAGCCAGGAAAGAACAAAATAATTTAACCATATACTGGATGACGTTTTCCGAATAGCTTGCTACAAATACTTCTCCTTATTCCCTAAATGTCCTTTTAAAGTAATTTATTTCTGTCACTGTATCTCTAAATTAAAGAACAGCTCTTCTTTTTGTAAACAAAACTGTGCACAGATGATGATGATGATGATGATGATAATGGTGATGATAATAATAATACAAAAAGGCCAGCATTCCTCTCCCACACCTTTTGCCCCCAGAGCCACAACACAGCCAGCCAGCCGCTGCTGCCTTCAAATCAACAGGAGGGGAGCTGCAGGGAATGAGCGTTCCCAGCTGATGATGCCATTAACTTGGGACAGGACAAGATGTACAAAAAACATCAGGTGCCTGGAGAGGAAGCTAAATGAAAATAACAACTTCTTAAGAGCACTGTCTTTTCCTAATTTCCTGCAAGTCCAACATCCACCCAACCTCAATGTAGTTAGAAGATTTTCTAGCTGTCAAGGGCTAGTCTGCTTCTTCCCCCCGTCATATGAGAGGATGTCACCCAACCCACACACCACAGGAATTGCAGCAAATAACTCAGTTTGATGCACTACTCCCTGTTCTTGGCCACGGGTCAGATTAAGGCTGTCAAGTATCCAGCACTCCTGGATGCTTCAAAAAGTGGCCTCAGTCCAAAAGCCAGGTTCATGACTACATTCTGGAAGGCCCCAAAGTATATCAATAACAGGTTTTGTGATGTGGGTACACAAGTAGTAGTCTTATATTCAACAGCTCTGCTCCTCACCCAAAATAACTGCAAGATTTTTTTTGAGTGTATGTAAAGGCACAGGTGTTCTAGCAGTAAGAGAAGCAAAGTATGACACTAGTCCTCTTAAACTGTATGATGATAGTCCTCTTCCTTTTAAACCCACTCTTGAAAGGAAACTATATACTATAACCTTTTTTCTTTCCTTGAAAGATTCCTAGTCTTGAGTTCCAGAAATAACACAGACCTCCAACGATGCTAACTACTCAAGGACTCCCCTGCCCCACATGCTTTCCACCTGAGCTTATCAACCATGGAGTCTGGCAATGCTGACTCATTACCCATTATACACTCATTACCTAGCTCGTTTGATTCATGCCTCCAAGAGCATTTAAAATGTTAACACATTGCCCATCTTCGTTAGCTNATACTGGATGACGTTTTCCGAATAGCTTGCTACAAATACTTCTCCTTATTCCCTAAATGTCCTTTTAAAGTAATTTATTTCTGTCACTGTATCTCTAAATTAAAGAACAGCTCTTCTTTTTGTAAACAAAACTGTGCACAGATGATGATGATGATGATGATGATAATGGTGATGATAATAATAATACAAAAAGGCCAGCATTCCTCTCCCACACCTTTTGCCCCCAGAGCCACAACACAGCCAGCCAGCCGCTGCTGCCTTCAAATCAACAGGAGGGGAGCTGCAGGGAATGAGCGTTCCCAGCTGATGATGCCATTAACTTGGGACAGGACAAGATGTACAAAAAACATCAGGTGCCTGGAGAGGAAGCTAAATGAAAATAACAACTTCTTAAGAGCACTGTCTTTTCCTAATTTCCTGCAAGTCCAACATCCACCCAACCTCAATGTAGTTAGAAGATTTTCTAGCTGTCAAGGGCTAGTCTGCTTCTTCCCCCCATCATATGAGAGGATGTCACCCAACCCACACACCACAGGAATTGCAGCAAATAACTCAGTTTGATGCACTACTCCCTGTTCTTGGCCACGGGTCAGATTAAGGCTGTCAAGTATCCAGCACTCCTGGATGCTTCAAAAAGTGGCCTCAGTCCAAAAGCCAGGTTCATGACTACATTCTGGAAGGCCCCAAAGTATATCAATAACAGGTTTTGTGATGTGGGTACACAAGTAGTAGTCTTATATTCAACAGCTCTGCTCCTCACCCAAAATAACTGCAAGATTTTTTTTGAGTGTATGTAAAGGCACAGGTGTTCTAGCAGTAAGAGAAGCAAAGTATGACACTAGTCCTCTTAAACTGTATGATGATAGTCCTCTTCCTTTTAAACCCACTCTTGAAAGGAAACTATATACTATAACCTTTTTTCTTTCCTTGAAAGATTCCTAGTCTTGAGTTCCAGAAATAACACAGACCTCCAACGATGCTAACTACTCAAGGACTCCCCTGCCCCACATGCTTTCCACCTGAGCTTATCAACCATGGAGTCTGGCAATGCTGACTCATTACCCATTATACACTCATTACCTAGCTCGTTTGATTCATGCCTCCAAGAGCATTTAAAATGTTAACACATTGCCCATCTTCGTTAGCTGGTGTACACCTGAGGAGTTACGTACACAGATGGACCATTCTGTGCATTGACAGAAAAGGAACAACTCTTTACATTAAGTCTAAAGCAAGCTCCACCTCACCTTTGGAATGAAACACATGAAAACAAGCAAAGAGTAAAAAAAGCTCCTCCAAGAGAAACTGTGCAGAGGAGTCCATGCTTTAAACATTAAAAAAACCCCTTCTCTAGAAAAGTTTGTCTTGGAGGTAGAACATACTGGAGCTGGTTTTTTTCCGCTACTCTGTCACTGAGTTCTACCTTGCATGAGCCTAATCAGAGTTCATCAAATCATTAACAATTTTTAATGGTTCACAGATGCAAATCAGACAGATTTCTACGTAATTAATTCCTTTTATTACAACAGCACCATAGAAACTGATCAAGAAATGTTTAAATTCATTTTTTTACTTCAATGATTTTCTGGAATATAACTGCAAGATCCAGCAGGACCCTTCAGAGAAGTCTTCCATGCTCACAGTCTCCTAACTAGTAACTTCACGATCATTCTGAGGTACTGTCTTATTTTGATATGTGTAACAGGTCATCTTTTGAAACAAGCTAACCAACAAACTGCCCTGTAATTCAGTGCCACAACATGTTATGCACATCTGTGGTAATTCAAACTTAAATAAGCCTCTCCATGAAATATATTCTGAGGTTCTGATCTCAGTCTGCTCCTCCTCTGCAAGCAGTTCAGTCTTTTCTCCCACCTCTAAGAGACTAAAAAATATTAAAATAGGCTTTTTCTGTGGCTAGATCTGAATTAAAAATCAGCTGCTGAGATACAGTTCTAAAGATACAGTTCTAAAAACAGAGGCAACTAGGTAGAATATTCTTCCCCAAACTGGCGGTAAAGGAATTTTTCTTCCAGGTTGGAAAACTACAGTGGAAATAACAGACCTTCTGTCCTTATGAGCCAGGCTTTTCAGTTTGGGGTTAAGGAAGAGATGATGAACATTACAGGTTTAACTATCATACCTGAAACTTTGACAAGGGAGTATATTTTTCTACTCCCCTTGTACAGCAGAGTGAGGATGCAAACTGACTTCTCTGAGCAAGTCCTTGTTCTGTAAACACAGCACTTACTGAAAAGTAGGAACATACAAACAATACATGGAATAATTTTGCATGGGAGGGAAAGACACACAGCTTTAGTAAAAAAAGACAAGTCTAGGGCTTTCCTTTTTTCTTTAAATATAAGGCAAACAAAATCATCTTTCAATCTGAACAGAAAGAGTACCTGAACTCCATCAGATTTTATACCTTAACAAATACATATTCAAGCAATGGACTGTAGCACAGAATTTACCAAGCCATGAAAAAGAAAAGTAAGCTAGAATTTAATATAAACTGGGTGGGCATCTATGTAGCACTATCCAATGCCTTTTCATATTGCAAAATATTATTTCCAACATTTTTACCTAAACTAGCATGATGGAAGTGACCTCTCAAAAGTTACAGCTGTTTTATCCCTGCTCACCATTAAATACGCATTAAATTTAAGCCAACTATTCTTAAGGACCGACCACCTTTGAAACTGCTCATCAGTCTACAAATGTTTCAAACTTGAATGTTCAGCTGAGTTCCTGATAAGTTAAAACATTTTGCTATGACATATGCATTTGCACCCAGGCTTTACTAAGCCAGAGCTGATAGGCTACTAGTCTATTCACTTTAATTGTACAAAAATACAAGCTTTAGTTATGGCAAACAGCAAGGCAACCAAGCAGAAAACTACCCCCTCTCTTCCACCTCCACCAGAGAGCTGCTCCTGGGCACAGACACTGCTGGCAGGCCACAGCAGGCAATTATCCCCACTCACGTTTTCTCCCCAGAACCAGAGCACGAGAGGCAAGACTAGGAAAGGCCAGTTTGCCCCACAGTCTGTACATGGGAGACGGGCATTTGGAAACTCCCCATGTCCCTCAGTCTTAATGTCACCACAGAAACCAGAGGCGAGCCAAGCCAGCCACTTCCCCACCTGAGAGGCAAAGATAATTTTCCTCTGCCTGTGGAAGGGATGCTCACATAAGGGATGCTCACTCCTTCAGGGTCTTCAGCACCTCCTGGGCTTCATATGTGACAAACAGATGTCACAGTTATTAGTGCCAGAAGATGGTGCAAAGAACAGAACGTCTTGAGTGCAGTGCATGGCAAATGCCTACTGTGAACAGGATGGCTGCAAAAAAGTGATGCCCCATTCCAGAGGAGCACTGTAGGAAGGATGTTCAATGAACCACCAGAAGCAGCTTTCAGTATAGATTGAAAAACCATTATGACATATTTGAAACTGGGAAAAAAAACCCCAACACATTAAGGAATGGGTACTGGATCAATGAAAAAAAGAATTGCTAAATGCCTGGATTACAGCAGTATTTGCAAAAGAGCTGGACAATCACTTTGTGCACTGTTTACCTGTAATTTCAGGTGAAAGCCCTCTAACTACAAAACATATCTGTCCTTTACTCTATAGAATTATTCTGCCTCTCACTCCCTTCTCCCCCTCTCTCTGACTATAGCAGAGTAAAATAAAATTCCAAAAGCATTAAAAAAACCCATTAAAAATTACCAAGAACATCCAAATAATTATTCCTTCAAGCATAACATGCATATTCATAGAGTATAGTAGAAGATTACATGTTTTCTATGTGCAGTTTAGTTTAGATGTATTTTTTACTAGGAACCTTCAAATGTTCAGTCAAAACATCAGCTGAAAGCTACTACTACCTAAAAACTACTATTTTATATAATGAAAGAGAAACACAATTTAAAAACCCACTTTACATCCACTGGTTATATACTATTACATCCAGAAAAGTGTGTTAAGTTTGTAAAATGAAGAACTCAAAAGAGAGAAGATGTGAACATGAGAAGCAGCAACATAATCCAAATTCAGCCTCCTCTGAAGGTACTACAAATATCAAGATCCTGGCTATGAGACCAGAGGTCCTGCATACAGCCATGAGGTAAATAAGGAAGCACCAGGCTCATGAAGAGATACACAAAATAAGGAATTGAAGTATATTTTAGACCTCAACTTGTTCTTTTTAAGGTCCTTGCCAGGAGAAGGACCTGTGGCTGGTCAAAGGAAAAGCCACAAGCAAACAAGGAGATGGCATCACACCAGGCAAGAACCTGGGAGTCAGAATGGTATTTGTGACAGCAAAGGATCAAAACAGAAGTCTGAGATGAAAGATGTACTGTCTCAAGTCACTATGAATTCTGCAATTAAAAATTACATCCTGCTCAAGGAATCCAACTCTGAACGATTCGCTATTTCTGTGCCTACAGATACGCTCTCTTTTTGGGATTGGAAACTCTTATGAGACCAGGATATATTAACTGTATGACCATGCTGGCAATACATGGCAATTTTGTTCATCAGAAAATTAAAGAAACATCAAGATTCTGTGGATCATACATGGCTCATCAAAAGCTCTACTTTACAAAGAATTTCACACTGACCAAATTTTAGAAGTGTTTTATTGAAAAAAGAAAATTAAAGAAGGAGACAGAGAAACAAAAAACATACATGTAGACTAATTACAAGCATGACTTAAAGATACACAAGACCAAATTGGATGCTGTGCCCAATAGGGCTTATTATAATAAAATCAGTTACACTACTTATAATCAGTGCTTATTATGGCAACCTAGACTTGTTAATTACAAGAATAATATCCAGAGTGTTCTGTTTAGCTGTTGATAAATGTAATCATTCATATTTCTCTGTGTACTTTTTGCTTCCATTATGCCCATCTGTACAGCAAAGCCAAATCTTTACACAAGCACATACTAGTTTTGCAAAGTATTTAAAATCTTAAAACATGGATAACAGTGTTATGCAGTGTTCTGCAACAACCAGTGTCAAGCTTTATTTCTATGAAATTCAAGGATTAGTATCCCTGATTATCAATATTGTTCTCAATGTAAGGGGTTATAATTATTGTTATATTTAGGACTTTTATTATTGGATTACAACGAACACATTGTTCAACTACAGCTGTGGCCTTTGCACATGAGAAATGCTGAAGTGTGCTGAAAAGTTTGTGCAGCTGATAATGGCAGCAGAAATCTCTTTGATAGTAGAAGGGAGAGGAGCCAAACAACCCACAGCATCATTAAATATCAGGAATCCCTCAAAAGAAGCGAAATCAAAGGAACACATTCACTTACTCCTGATACACACAACACCCAACTGCAGGGGCCTAGGACAGCCCCAGTGGGGATGGGATGAGAAAGTGTGCATTCACTTTCATAGTAAAATGTGTAAAATTACAGATTTTTAAGTTCAGGGTTAGAAGTTCAGCCCAATAGGGGAGGCATCTTGAGATAAACTGGAAATATCTGAACCAAACTCCAAAAAGTTGTCCAAGCATTACAAAGATTGTAAGACTATAAACACTAAATGAAATACTCCCCTAAAATTTCAAAGAGGAAATGCCATTATTGTCCAATTTTTTCCTACTTAAGTCTATGCCCTTATGATTTTTGGAACAGCTTTGACTACAGGAATGTACAATCAAAGCTTTGCAAAAAGCAAGAGGCAAAAGTGACATTGGCACATTACATGTAATAATATATTTTTATGATCCAGGCTTATGATTTTTAAGAATCCAGCCAGTCTAGTCTTATTCAGGGTCCCATAACGCTAGGAGACTGAACAAAGTAATATACAAGGAGACATGGCCCTGACCCAAGAAGCTCGACAAACTTCTCTTTTCCCAAGAAATTCACGCTGGCTAGCTAATAAAGGCAAATCCCTCAACAGCTACTTTTATTTCTACTCTGTTTCACTTTGCAGTTTTCATACTCTCACAATCATTCTCCTCATTCTTCACATGTACTCCAGTTTGCAGAGTACCTCATCAGGAAAGGGAAATCTCCTTGGGTCCAATCAATGTTTCACTTCTTCCTCAAAGTACCACGTTTCTGCTCCAATTATCACAAGTAAACTAGAATACGTTGCAACTACCTTAGCATATAGGCATTTTTCTACCACCATTACAAAATTAGGGATCCAAATACCATTAACTAACATCTATTTGATTTGTGTTTCACTAAATGTTAAAATTTCAAATGCTGCAACAGCTGTGTGCATCACTACCACCACAGGGATTTGATGCTTCCTAAAAATTTGCTACCACACGTTGAACTATAAGGAGTAACTTTATTACTAATTGGATCCCCATACAATACAAAGCAACATATGAATGAGCACAACAAAAAGCTTTTCTCAGCAGTGTCCTTCTGACTTTAAAGTTTCAGGAGGTTTACCTTTGTACTAGAACAAAGCAACTTTACAAGATTAAAACACAGCTTACCCCCAAACATACAATATTCTGGTACCAGCACACAAAGAGGTTACACCACTGGTTTGCACAGGAAAAACAACTGCCCATCTCATAACAGCATGTGGCTTTATCACTTCTCCAACACATCTCTCTAGCAAGCACTGAGCACTAATGACATTAATGAAGTGAGTACCACTAGGCTCAAGCACACCACCAAAACAGCAGTGCCAGAGCTGGAAAGGACCAAAGCTAACCAGCCCTCCATCTGTCCCAGCCCTGGGCTACAGCTGCACATCTCTGAGCACAACTGCACTAATGTGCAGCACCTGCCCCCAAACAATTCTGCGCCACATCACAATGACAAACTATAAAATTCCCCAATATTACTGTAAGCATTGAAATGCAACCACCACATTCCCTAAGGATGGCAGGCTTTGTCTAAATAGGTGTGGTATTGGCTTCTTCAACAGTTTAGAAGGGGCTAAGTCTGAAGCATTCCCTCAGGACTTAAGATATGAAAGTCTTCATTTTCCATAGCTTTTCACTGTCTCCCATGATTACTTGCAGCTGTGCTTCACACCATACAACTATAGAAAGTGCAAAGCCATCAAATGTGCAAGCATACAGCAGGCAGGACAGGAGGGGAAGTTTCTTCAAACTCTGAGCGAACTCCCTCCCATTCATTTTTCCTTCTCGCAACGCCCATGCAATTCCCAGGCTTGAAGCTCTTTAGAATGAGTTCGCACAACTCAGCACAGTGTGAGACTTGGGATGGTTTTAGAGTTGTGGGCAGAAAAAGCTGTGCATCCCCCTGCACATGACAAAGAAACATCTGTAACTTAAAACCACTGGTCAAATACTTCGATATGTGTAGGAGTGTCTTGAAGAAGAAAGGCAAAGCTGTACTTCTAATATTCATCACTTCACATATGATGCCTCAGTAACCTCCTACACCTCTGCAAAATATAAATGAATCATATAAAGGGAAAAACAACTATAATATGTTAGACCATCAGAAGATGTTTTTGTAAGCCAAGCACACCCCTGACATCAGCCAAGTAAGTAAATAAGTACTGGTCGTTCTTTCAAATGCCTTCCCATGTTTGCATTTTTACAGCGTGCTCTAGAGCAGCCACATTAAACACACCATTGTTGTTACACGAAGGGCCCTCCTCTTCCTCCCTCACATGGGCTAATATATGCTATTATGCAAAATAGTCAAATAGTCCACAGTCTTTATTAGAGTTTTTCACCATGAAAACCAGCTTTGCTGCCAAGAATTTATTATGCCAGAAGGCATCCTTTTGGCACAAGCTGGAACACTGTGTCCCCGAAAAAATAATACAACAGTTGTTAAAGCTTTGCTTTACCTCTGTACTTTACACTGTCTCCCACCCACTTGAGAAATCTGCTAATGGTTCAAATAAGGCTTCAATATTTAACTGGTCATGTCCTCACAGAGGGTCCCTGGTTTTTACACAGCCCAGCAGCATGGTTAAAAGCAAGGCAATTCATTTTGCAACAGGAGCAATTCTGTAGTTTCACTACACTTACATTGAACCTCTCTGTGGAGCAACAGGGGACAGGATGCTAGGCTGGGTTAGGAGTGCTCATACAATGACTTCACCCATGCTTCAAATTACTCTTCCTTGCCTTACATTTGATTTTTTTTCTATGACCAGCAAAATCATCCAGCATTCATTGGCTCTATCTGCCTCCTCTCAGGAAGGATTTCAGAATTAGGAGAGAACCCTAATGACATCAACCATAACTGGACAGAATATGCTCAAATTACTTTACAAACAGTCCTGTAAATACAGCTTTATTACATTCTGATATGCACAGATCCAGACTGTGTTAAGAAGTAAAAACATTTTGGGTTTAAGCTTCTTGGCTAACACAATCTGCTTCAAACTATATCCAAAGCAGAGAGCTTTACATAAGAGAACATGCATGGATAATTTTACATGGCTGCTCTTCCCCACTCTTCCTCTTGCTCATTAAAAGTGAAGAATACATTCCATCATGTAAAATGTACAACATGGTCTGCAAGCTTGTAAAGTGGAAGTGCAAACAACTGGATCATGGCAAAATGTATCTGCTGGGTTTTTATTTTCTTTAGCAATGTACTTTTCAAAATAATGTTTTGCCTAAGTTGTAAATACATTAAAATTTTTTAAAAAATCTGTTGAAGTGACAAGCTAAACTACACTTTAGTTAGTTTTTCATTTTGCATAATCACTTGCTTGTACAATTTATCCATATGAGCAAAAAGCAGTAACTAGGAATTAGACCCTTCAAAGACTGAATTAATCTACAGCGACATATTAGTCTCTTTCAAGTCTTGTCAATGTAATATCCCCAGGAAAGAGAAACAAACATTCACATGGAAAGTAATGTGTGCACACACAAAAATAATAACAATTTATTTTTAACTATTAACTGCATAGGACTAAATTAATGGTATGAAACCCATCCCTAAACTTCTTTCCAAAGACAGAATTAGGTACTTCATTAAATATTAGCATTACACATGAAATACATTTGTGCAAAATGCTGCCATTTAGTGTTACTATTATTTCACAATGCACAAACATACACACACATCTACTTCACCAATTCAGAGGCCTAATGCTGGAAAATCCAAAGAATAACTTGAAATCCCCACACTTTCCACTCTTGCAGGCAACACTGACAACTGTCTGTGGGGAGGTGATGCACACCACACTCAGCCTCCCAGGCAATTCGTGTAGAAAGAGGTCAGGAGCATCACAGAAAACACGCTGCCACTGAGAGCTCTACTTGCACAGAGCCCTCCAGAAGGCAGCCCAAGGTACAGTGATGTTCTCCTGCATTTCCCTTAGCTGTACTGACAAACAGCCTTGCCTCAAGGCACGCGGAAGGCATGGCAAACAACCAAAGCTGAGGTTCAACTGCAGCTCTAGTTTATTGATGCCATAGCTTATCAGATAAAAGGAAAAAAACCAAAACCAAGCAGGTGAAATTTTACCACTGACATAATTTTGAGGTTGGGTTTCCTTTCTGCGATTTTCATCCTTTATTCTGCAATAACCCTGGCTGGTAAAACTAAACCCTTGTATCAGTCAGCATGGGATAAAGTGCACCAATTATGGATATTCCTGCCCATTTCCACAAGACATCAGCAGGAGGTTTATGCTAAGTGCTGTTTAGCATTTCCCATGGTAGCTGAATATAGCCAAGTGTAGTATACTTCCTGGTCTTGCTCCATTATCTCCTACCTATTTAAGCACTATTTATATTGAAAAGCAATAAGAGACCAGTATAAAAATCCTAGGTATTTCATTAGCACCTCATCCATACCTAATCAAAAGCCACGAAAATAAAAAAAATCAAAGAAAGACAAAAACAAAAACAAAAAAGGTGAAAGAAAATACCTGAATTTTCAGTCTGCTGAATTTAACAGGACTTGTTATACGTATTAATTTTTCAATTTGTATGAGACATTCCTTATTCCATATTTATTCTTTAAAACATACCTGAAACAAAAGGTTGGATAGATATAATTTCAGGTACTTGTAAAACCTGAATGAATTAATAATTATTATTTTGATATTAGTTCTGGCTGACTTTGCATGTCTTCCTCTTTGTTGCTAATGACTGAAAGAAATGACTGTCTCTGTTACCTGCCACAAATTCCTTTGGGCTCACTAAAAATTAACCTTCTGAATGAGACTTAAGAGTGGGGTTTTTTCTGAAAAACAGAGGACATCTTTATTTCCAAGTATTAAACACGTAATTTGCGTTTCCCGAAGGTATGAAACACAAAATTTCACCACCATTTCCAAATCCCAACCATCTTACAAGCTGTATTCTGATCTTACACTGCATCAAATGCATCCTAGTGCTTGTGTGTTACTTCATCCCCTTGTTAAGAAAATGTAACACCTTAAAACTTTTAGTTCTTTCAGAATGTCTTTCCTAACCTGAACTATTTCAGAAATAACAGGGCCTTTAATAATAAAGCATGCCTGAAGTTAAGCTCTGGTAGAGAGTAAATGACAATTCTAATGCCTATATAGGTAAGGTGCAATTCTCCTCATGACAGGTTCTGCTCTGATGCAGTTCCCTTCAGAGCTGGTTCTCTGCATAAATGGCTGGTTTCAGAACTGTAATAGATAGACAAGTAGAAAACTGAAAGAATATCTGAAGCTTTATATTAATAGCTTACTATCAAAATTTCAACAAGTTATTGGTATAGTTTTGAAAAGAAAAATATAGGACATGCAGATTTTTGGGACAGTCCTTTTTAACAAGTAAATGAACCCCAAATTTTAGGGTGAAAACTATGGGCAGAAGGAGACTCTGGAGACACTTGACTGGAGCGGTTTTGCAATGCACTGCTCCATCACCTCAGGCAGCCCTTCCTGCAGCCAGTTAATAGGACTCATCTCTGCAGACCCCTGCCTTCTAGCCGGTTGTCCTGTCTTCAGCTGAAACTGCAGCATTTCCATCTGCAGCCCACTGCCACAAAACAAGTACTTGTATGGCTTCTGCACAGCAACAAGAAATTAGTTGGCAACACCTGAGCACCAGTGATGCAATCCTTAATAAATAAAAAACTGTAACACTGCTTTAAATATCCTGCCACAATATTGTGCCCATAAGACTCTGGCCAACTTACAGTTATCATCAGATAAGGAAATATTAACCACACGCAAGATTTTTGCAAGAACCCTAGGCACCATCTTCAGCAGAGGGGTACAGAGATCCTGTTAGGATTTCTACTTGGAGAATCCATCTTACCACCAAGCTAAAGGCTGCATAAAGACTAGGTGAGTTCTACCTATATCAGCATCACTCTCATTTATTCCTTTCCCTGCACCACCACCAGCAAAAATTCTCAGCACATCTGTTACTCTCCGAGCTCAACCTCTCTTCTTTATCTCCTCCCTGTAACCTTTCACCTGAATAGGAATGGGAAAAACATTTTATCCAAGCATCCATTTTTCATCCTTCTCTCTCAGCATCTTCTGCAGCATGCAGCTTTCTTAAGTGGCAGGAGCTGTACAGCAGACTGACAAGAGCCTCAAAGGTTTAGCTGCTGCATGAGAGCTGCTGCTGACATTAGCAAAGCCACCCAGAGGGTGTTACTAGTTTCACCTCACTGATGTTACTTGGAAAATCTGTGACTAGCAATAGAGGTATCAAAGACATCTTCCAAATTCCAAGCTGGCAATGTTGTGGTATGCTAGAACCAGAGAGAAAACTGTGTTTGTTCTACATAAAAATTCAAACTGTGAGCAGCCTGTAGGGATCCTCCCTCCTTGTCAGGAGAACTGCACCTCCACCATTTGCAGACAGAATTATATAAGCCAGCCTTTGGCAGGCAGAGCAGTGCTTTGACCTCCAAGCATCCAACAGGAGATGCTGTTAATGAAATAATTTTAACCCACATCATTCAGGTAGGGGGCAATTCACTAATATGTCTCACAAAGTCTGAGCACCACAGTACTGCTGGGACCATCTTCTCTGACACGACTTGACACTTCAGTCATATGTTAAGTTCTGAAGCATCTGTTCCATAATAAACTGTTATATGCTTGCCAAGAACCTAAGCACTGTGTTTTTGGATGAGTATTACTAAGTTGCAAGCCATAATTTAATACTCATCTGACATTGATGGTGACCCAACATTTAATGGAGCTTAATGCTCTTCTGATGCCACTGATTAAATTATTGCTCAGTAGTCCAGTTTCATAATCTACAATTTGCAAGGAAGCAAGACAGATATACAGGCACTGTCTCCTCTCACATCAGTGAATCAGTTTACTGGCAGGGAAAGGTTCCCTAATTGAAGTTAAAGGTAAGTACACTATAGTGCATCACTCGTCAGTACAGAATTTTGTTCAGATGCTTTAAGCCAATTACACTGTTATAAAAAAGCGAAGCATGAAGTATTCCCAAGCACAAGGGGAAAATATGGGTAAAAGCCTTGACCCAGCATGTGCAATGACTTCATAACGTCCTGAGCACTGTCCAGGAAACTCATTCCTCTGGCCAACAGGAGTTTCTATTCATTTTCTCCCTACTAGGTTGTTTAACAGTTTGGTCACCGCTTAGGCACAGCTGTGCAAACAATCTTTCAGTGTTTGGCCTGATGCTATTGGATTCCATCTCAAAATGTCTCTCCTCTTCTTTCTGTGCACAGGATGAGGAAGGCTAGTTTGGACACAGAGGATTAGAAGCTTTCACAGCCCAACTTAAATCATTAGATCCTAAAATTTTTGAGTTTTGAAAGAATATTACCAAGTAAATTAACAAGCTTAAATGTGTATCTAAGACAGCTGGTAGCAATTCTGCTTTCTAAACCCTCTCAAAGTCTATTCCCATCCTGAGGAAAAAAAACCACTCTGTGAATGCCTAAACATTTTAAAACAGCTAAAAGCAATTAAACAAAAGCAATGAGAAAGCAATGTTTTTAAAATGCCTTGGATGAGAACAACTAGAAAAAGTTTATGAGGGTACAGTCATAAAAAACAACAAATGCTTTTTTTAGCTTCCCAGAAAGTAAACCTTTCATCCCAGATAAAACAGAGGTATTCTGCCAGTACACAAGTAGTTTTACAGGACTATTCATTATTACATTATTTTCACAGCTACTGGCAACCCAGATACATACCACCCTCAATGAAGTAACTAAGGAACAACTACGTTCAAATTGAATGTTAGACGCTAGCACAAACACAGTATTAAAGCTGCAGAAATAAAAAAGTCAAAATCAGAAAATCCCCAGAGTAAGCTTTTCAAGGTACATGTAGCACAGCTACACTGGAGTTCTCAAATATGGGCCTCATTTCTGAGACCATCCATGATTTTAACTTCAAGACTGTTTCGATAGGAATACTCCTATCGAAACTAAAGCAGATCACACCAACATTTTACATAAGTGTGAGCTTGCACATCTTCTTAGGTGATGCAGCTTTAGTTCTAGCAGAAAGTTGTGGAGCTAGCCATGTTCTAATAATTTAATTGATATTACTGAAGGAATATATATATATATATATCTCTATATATCAGACTAAGTAAGTCTTTTACAGTCTCTCTCAGAAAATAATGTCATCACCTCAAAATATTTTGAAAATCTCAAAAGCATCAGCATTTGGAGTTATTTTTAAAAAGCTTTCCCATTACTAGGCAGTGTTAATTTTTAGAATAAATTCCAAAATTAATTCTGATACAGTTTTATACAACCATAAGGCCTATTGACTTCTTCCTTCATTTTAGCTTTGATACTGGCAAAATAACTCAATTCTAACTTTTTATGAATTTGGTCTTCAAGAATTTTCCATGCTAAAGAATGGAAAAATAGAATGTATTAGAATAGATGTTGGAATAGAATACATATAGAATGCATTAGAAAAAAAAATCTGCAAGTGCTTTGAACATTAGCAGCTGATATTCAAATTTCAAGGATTTAATCTCTTCAGAGAATTTCAAATCCTACCATACTGTCTACAGGAAAAAGCTCTCCAGCCCAAAGCTGCACTGAAATCTCAAGAATCAGGGTCCCAGATGTCTCCTTGTGAGGTGCTTGTAACATCTTATGGTTTCTGACACCTTTAGATGCTTTGCCAAAGATAAATGTATTTTTAGGATTCTACAAGCTGTGCAGTATATATACAACCCTTCTTCCCTTTTCCAAAAAGAGTTTTTTCTATTGTCAAGCCCACAAAAGTGTATTTAGTTCCACTAATAACTGGCCTTTTTTTGTTTGCATCTTACTCTCCAATGTCACCATCCCAACTTCTTACCACCAAGGTTGCACTTCAGCCAGACCTGCAAAGAGGTTGTATTTCCTATCACTGTAGGAAGGAAGCTAAGCTCCAGAGAGAAGGAGACGATTTTCTTCTGCAAACCCAGTCCTCATGATTCAGCATCCTCTAAATGCCAACAGAAAAATATATTCCATTGGCATGCAGGAAAAACGTAACAAGGGGTTATTTTTCATGGTCAGGTTTCACAGTAAACTTTACCATTCAGCATTTATAGGAAAAAATGTCTGTTTTTCCTGCATCTCAGTTCTTCCCAAGACCTTTGACTGCAGCAGTCGTCACCTGCAGTCCACTCACTGTCTTTCTCGATGGGTGGCTGAGGCAAAGAGAAAAAAGAATGTCTCAGTCCAGTCCCAACTCATCAGTGCAAGCAGGATGAGAGTCACGTCTCTCTCATCCCCAAATTCCTTGTACAAAGCCACTGCTCTTCCTCCCCTGTCCGTGCCCTGCAGTGTGGATACCTTGAGTCCCCCAGCGCATCCATTCCACCTGGGGAAGACTTTGGTGAGACCATGGCCTGTCCCAAACCCCACCTGACCTATGCCCAGAGCTCCCCTATGCTGAACAGCCACTCACTTCCCTCGGACCCAGGGAAGAAGCTGCAGGAAGCCACAGCCCCATCTTCTTGCTTTCACTCAGCGTTTCAGCCTGCCTCCTCCACTGCCCTTGGGATGGGATGCCATGGGATGCCTTGCCATACACCGCTAGGCACAGAGATGGCTGCACACTCCTGCAAAGCACAGCTGGCAGAAGTCATCACAGCAGCATGAATTCATTGTGAAGACGTCTCCTGACACAGCTTGGGACAGGTCTTGGCTATTTAGAAGAGGAAAGGGAAGGACAGGTTGATTAGCAAAGTTTCACTGGTATTTTCCATTGCATTCCCTTCACAGTTCCCTGGAACACACTATTAAAAATGGATGCTTGTTTTTATCTTTCACATATTCTGTACTTCTAGAACACAAGTAGTTACATGAAAAGTATTTTGATTAAATGTTGATTTTGTGCAAAGGAACAGACCTCAATTTAAGAAAAAGGTCCTATAATTATGGACCTCTGAAAGAAGTAGCTGTTTTATTTTACTGGAACCCTTTGAATATCAAGCTGAAAACATTATAAGTCTGTGCTTCAGTATTTTGAGGATTTCTGAGGCTTATAAATTTTCCTTTAACCTATAATTAAGAGAGCTCCATTTTAAACTTAGTCAAAAGTCTATTCCAAATAGCTTTTTTAAGAGCTAACTAGTACTATGGAAGAGAAAAGCAATTCAATGAATGTGTCACCGCTCCAGAAAACTGCTGTATCACACTTATATTTCATTAAATACCAGACCTTTAGAAGATGAGAAATCAGCAGTTTCAATCATGACTAAAAGTTCCACCTTTGCACCACACACTAGAAATGCCCAAACATAGAGAGGCAGTAAGAGGAGATCTTCCAGGCTTCTACATGACATGTTGAATTATCATGCTACCATTTCAGGAGTTTAAAAACATTATTTAAGGGAGAAGAAAATGTAGTTTCCTCAGGGTAGTAATCTCAATGATTGAAATTGCTGCAACCCAAGAAAAATTGCTAAAGTACAATTTTTTCACTTAATTACAATTTTTTTTTAAAGCATTCCACTAGTGACTACTGCTAACAAGAAAAGACACGGTGATTAAACGTTTCATGTCCTTTAATAGCTAATCTGAAGTGCTAATGAGTGTTCAAAACATAACAGAACTGTCAATTGTTACAGAGCTTCTCACTACACAGTGGAGCGATGAATAAACTTGACTCTTTTGCGTGCTTGAGTTGGAATCAGAACATTGCAGACCTGGTGGCTTAAGCACTGGTGACACAGAGGGACTCCTTATAGGACTGTCTTCCACCTGTCTTACCAGGGGTCTTGGCTCACGCCTAGCCACTGAGAAGGCTCTCACTTCCCCCTGCTCCACACAGTCCAAGGGCAGTCACCAACTTCAGAACCTAATTCTAAGTAGAACCACAATATTACCACCACCACCACCACCCTCCCCCTGCTTTCTACATGTCTTGGGGTGACCATGTCANAGAACAACCAACCTGCAAAAATTCTTTGTTACCTGTGAGATTTTATCACTCCCTTTCTTTGGACGCAGGCCTGTCCCACGTGCCAGGCACTTTGCCCCTGGTGAGCTCATCAATAACCCAGGAACGCTGCAAGGGAGGCTCAGGGCTATGGCAAGAGATGTCCCCCTGGCCCACTGGTGGCTCAGCACCACAGCCACCTCCCACAGTGACCCTGCTACACCCACCTTGCTCCCGACACCAGCAGCTTGGTGCCCACACCAGTAATGCAAAAGAGAGACCTACAAGGACCTTCTTTTAGTCCCTCTACCAAGAGTACAAAAGCATCTCCACCTGCTCTTCCTGTAATCCATCTTCAGCCTATGGTAAATACCATAAGCATCTGTCATCATATTTTACCATTAGGAAATAAAAAAAGAAAATTGGTGTACAGTTTATACAAGGCATTAGTCACTTTTGATTTTCTGTAATTTCTATGTCATGATGCTTTTCCTACCAGTCTTGATATCATAATTTCTTTTATGCAAACTCAGAAACAGAAACAGTTTAGTCTCAAACTGTAAGATAATGTCATTTCAAATTTTTCTTGAGAAAGTCCATAAATACCCATTAAAATTTTCCTTTAGACAACATCTCAAATACTGGTGCAAAAAACAGCTACAGCTTACCAGAATGTCAGCATTTACTAACATTATTAATAATGAGCACTCTTGAGGATCTCAACTGATATTTTGAGCTTCTTTTAATACATAAATATACTGTACAGACTCACCAGAGGATGTGGTACAATTCTCTTTAGAGCACTTTTAGAAACCCCTAAAGTCCTATTACAGCCCGACTCATAACTGATGACTTACTGGGCAGTGTGTACAGAAGCCCCACCTGCCCCTGGAATAAACAGGTTGCAGATTCAGCCCATAGCCACTGCAACACCATGTAGCAGTATTTTGTCACAGCTCTGATATTTCTCATAAAGCTTCAAGGAACTTCTGAAATAGGTTTTGGTGGTATATTTGTTTATTTTCCATCAATACGGATTTGTTCTCCAGTGTCTCGCTTACCAGTGTAACAGTAATATGTGCTGTGTAAGATAAAAGCAGACCTGTAAGTTATACCAAGCAGGAATTTTATACTGAAGGGTTTCCTGTTGCTCAAAATAATTTAATCAGATAATCTATATAAACCAAAAAAATTTGCAGTATCTTCTTTTCTGTTTGTTCATACATTGCCTCTCTCTTTCTATATATGACAAACTAAGTTATACAGGGCCTACGTTTTACAGAGCCTAAGACAAGAGGCACCCATTCAGTTGGTTTCTAGCACCAGGCCTCTTCCAACATACTGGGTTATGAATTACAAACAAACAGTCTCTTCTCTCCTGCATTCAGTCAGATGAATGGTGAACCAGATGGCAAAATGTGATGGCTTCTACTGCTCAGCCAGAAGTGTGAGCAATTACCTGTGGGTGACCAGATCTCTTCCTCCAAATAACCTACACAATTATTTACTTCACCTTATCTGGTGTCATTCAGGCTGCAACATCCTCTTTACTCAGGGATGAAGAGAAGTGCCTACTTAAGCCCTCCCCATCCCTTACTTTTGTGCAGGTAGGGGTGGTTGGTCTTCATTTTTAAGACTCTTGCACTTACAAAAAGAATTCAACTTGTTCAGTCAACAGTATACTGAATACAAAACTCATTTGTGACATTTTAAGCTACTAATAATGACCTTTTTACTTTTCAGTGTGCTACAGAATCTGCATCATCATGACCACCAAAGACTTTATCAAGGGACTCCTTGACAGCAGGGACAAAAGTTAATGAGGTTGTAAATCCTCAATCCATCCCACGGCTTTTGGCAGAAGACAGGAGGAAAAGCATGGTTTGTTTAGGAGGTGGCTCGGTCTTAACAGCTGATGCAGCTTCCCAGGTGAGTGAAGCTCCTCAGACCCCCAGGTCTCAAATCAGGAGCGACAGGCAGCACAGCAGTCTTCGAGTCCCACCTGTGCACGCTCAGACTCGTGTGGAAGAAATCACAGCTCTGCAATGAGGATACCACTGAACAAATACACAAGGCCTCAAGTAATTTGAAAGACATCACCCACCAAGTGCCTAAGAAAGAACAGACCATCCTGCCTCTTCACTAAAAAAGAACATTTTTCCTTTTAAAAGGGTTACTAGAAAAGGATTATGGCATTGTAACAATTTCTTTATTTAAAACACATTCCCAAGCTTCATGTATCAAACTAAAGGTCACTCACCTTAGTCTCCACATAAGGCAGAGGCATTCACACAGGCAAAACAAACTGTATCTTATGAAGCTAAACAAGACTGAAAATGTTTGCTGTGTAAATGATTAACACAACTTTGTATTTGCCAGTATTTAAAATGCCTTATTATTTCTAAGTTATACAAGTCCGAGACAGCAGCATCCTACAGAACTAATATCAACAAGAAATGAATCTGTCAAAGTACAAACAATTTCTGCCTAACAAACAGCATACATGGCAAGTAATATAACAGTGGTTTTAATTAGCTGGGCACATAAAGCTGTTACAAGACAAATTTCTTTCATTAAAAAAAGCAGAGAGTCACTTAGAAATGCTTCAGTGCACTGAAACTAAAGATGACATAAGACACTAAACCTTCTCCCTCTCCTGTAAAAGGAGGAGCCAGAGTAGCATCACCCAAGTAGCAGGCGATGAGCAGCCCCTTCTCCTGCTACTGCAATACTGGTAACTCCCCAGAAATGCCAGCAATAAAGGGGGTCCAGCAGCACAGAGGAAAAAAATTCAGCAGTAAAAAGAACCATTTTCTGTAATTTTGTTCAGGCACTTGGAATAAGAGTTGCTTGCAAAATTAAATGTAGGATATTTAAGTCCCTCCAGTATTGAGTACCAATGTTTTGTGTGTTAGCCAGAAATGGTAGCATGGTACCTGCAGCATATTGGGTATACATTATTCTATAATGTAAAAAAAAAGTGAGTAAGAATAGGTATGTATGCATAGTACACCCTTTTTCTCCTTTCCACTTAAGGGACTCTGCTTTCCACATCATACAACTGCATTCCAACATAAGGTTCCCATTTCCCCCCTGCTTTGGGCTGGAGAAGCACCCCAAAGAAGGGCTACGCCAGCTGCTCCTTTTCCCAAAAGGGCCACGGGCAACATCAAAAACATCAGCAGAAAGCCCGCTGCACATATTATTAGCAGAAGACTTGGTCTGCCCAGGCCCAAGGAGAGACTCAGGCATTTAAAGACAGAAATTAGATGCCTGAATTTAAGATCACAGGGCATGATTGCAGGCAGTTTTGTCTGATCAAATTAGGATGGAGACAGACACATCCTTGCCTCCAAATCCTGGGCACACCAGCCAGGATGCTCAAGGCATTTCAGCACACAGGGAACCTTAAGCTACCAGCCCTTGCACACAAGATTATTAAAAGATTCTGGATAAAATGAAGAACAAAATATAGACATTCCTGGAAGCAAAGCTGGGAATCCAAGACACTTCCTTGCAGCTAAATGGGGATTCACTGGACAGCAGCTTCTTATTTCTTAAGTGGTTTTGTGAACAGAGATTACAAGATATTGCATGAATGCTGGATTGTTCCCCTTCAATTCAAAACAAGCCATTGTTCTGGGATGGGAAACTGGTTTCTGAAAAGACAAACATCCCTTCTTGTCTGTTTCATTAAACTGGTAAAAGAAAATTTAATTCAAATTAAGAAAACTCATATTCAAACTGATCCACTGGAGAAAAACAATTGATATTTATGTGCTGTTGCCACTTTGCACTCATTACAGGGGCTAATGTTTTGCAAGACACATCTTTTAAACCTTCCTAAGCTTATTATTTACTATCTCCTGACAAGCATGACTTCATTTCATGAGCTGGCACACATCCCATTGTGAGAACCTAATCTTTAATAACATATCCTAATTAAATATGTACATTTAATGCAAAAACCAATAGCTAAAATTCAGAACAAAACAAAAAACATTCATCTGACTAAACAAAGCAATTGGATTAGAATGCACAGAGCAAACTCAAACATTAAGTCACATATGTCACAGCAAAAAGTCATTAAGGGAAGGGGAAAAAAAGGGTAAATAAAACCCCAAAAAACCAATCAGGCAGACAATTCTTTATAGCTGACCGTATCCGACCTCTCTGAACTCCTAGCTAGCTTACTCCCCATCTGTCATACGATAATAACTTTAAAAGAAGCACATTTAAGAACTCATCAAAAGTTCAAGTCAATTGTTCTTAGCATGCTTGATTCCACTTAAGATGGAATGATGTGTTCTTCTACAGAAGCTACAAGGATTTATTCGTCTCAACACTGATGGCATAATTTTACCATTAAACTATTTATTATTTTGAGCGGTTCCACAGTGACAAAAAAATCCTAATACAGTGAGCATCAAACAAAAAAAAAACAACCCAAGAACAAACAAACAAAAATTTTAAAAATTACCTCTTGAGATTTAAATACCAAATCAGGCCACCAAAAAGCTACTTCTATCTATCTACCCATTTCAGAATTACTGTAATCTGGAAGCCTCTTTCCTTCTAGTGAGTACAGTCCTAATATTTGATATTACTGAGATACTTTGAACTCAAAAACTTTGTCTTACAACTTTGTGACCTGTTATAACAGTTTCAAAGATTCTATCAAAAGAAAATTAGATGCATTTGTAATTTTATAAGCAACTTTACCATTGATTGAGACTAAACCCCAACACACATCAATCTTTGCCTTCAGAGGTCTCATTGTAATTCTTTCTTGAAGTTTGATTTAGTAAGATTTATCAAAACAGTATTCTGCAGGAAACTCCTCATAGTATTTGAGAGCATGAAACAAGAGGGTAAAGGCTTATGATTTACAATTTTAATTCTTAGCATAAATACAAGTCAGTTACCTACACCACATTGCTGAACACAAGCAAAGCAAGAAAATCTAATGAAATAACAACATTACAATTTCTAGATCTTATTTAATCCTGCCTGACTTCGTGCTTGCACAGATGAAGAGTTATAAACATGTTCATTTTCCCTTTGAATCTAAAATATCACCATTCCCACCACAGCCTACAATATATCGTCAACTGAAAAACAAACGTTTTGTAAAGTAGAGGTCTTTCAAATATTTTTTTTTAATAACAGATTGGGCACAAAAGTTTGCATTCAGCTTTCCCTGCTTTTGAAGTAGAAAACAAAATTTAATTATTTTGGGGTTTTTGAAGGGACCTGTCACATATTGAAGTTCTATTTTCAGTTATTCTATTACACGGAGCACTCATTCCTCTAAAGAGGAATTTGCTCAGATCTGCAGAGGTGAAAAACATTGAGGACATGCTGTTCTGCAGACTCCAGCCTCTGTCCCACAGTCACAGCACTCAGATGCCCAGGCAGCCACCTACAGCACATCACTGCACCCCATTTTGGAAGGCAACCATGTCAGGGAGACCCATGAAACCCCACAACCTGGTAAGAGAGGCAGCCACCAGAAGCAGGCATGAAATGCCCAGTCTGTTCAGGTCTACTCATGCATAGCTCATTAGCATTAGATACCTCCAGTTTGTAATTGGATAGTTCACCACAGTTTACAGTGAGCTGGGCGACAACAGAGAGGATGCAAGAGAGAAACTAGATACCCAAATAAGTAACAGGAAAGGGTTTTATTGTCCAGGACAGATCAACCACAATACTGGTGAGCATCTTGTAAACTAACTTTGTAAAATTTTAGTAACTGAAAAGAAACTACCTTTAGACCTCTGCAACAAATTTAATCTTTTGTTCATCTAGCAAACACTATCTAGTACATGGGGTGTATTTTCATAGAAAAGTGATTTTTGTCTTGTTTTGTTTTTTACCAAGACCTTGGACTGGTAAACTGTTAAGATCATTTTCAAATACTGACATTTCCATGAGGGAGAAGGGGGCCAAGAAAATGGTGCCAGACTGTTTTCAATGGTGCCCAGAGACAGGACAAGAAGCAATTCCCACAAACTGAAACACAGGAAGTTCCACCTTAACATGAGGAAGAACTTCTTTACACTGAGGGTGGCAGAGCACTGGAACAGGCTGCCAAGGGAGGTTGTGGAGTCTCCCTCTCTGGAGACATCCAAATCCCATCTGGACACATTCCTGTGTCACCTGCTCCAGGTGACCCTGCCTTGGCAGGGAGCTGGACTGGATGATCTCCAGAGGTCCCTTCCAACCACAACAGTTCTATGATTCTACCACAATTCTATGGCTACCACTCCTTCACTGCCATGAATAAGCCAAGACAGTCATCAGGAACACCAAAACCAATTTATAAAAAAAAAATGTACAACAACAACAAAAAACACATCCAAAAAATCCTAACAAACCGACAAGAAAACATGGTAATCATAGGAAATAGAGAAGCTTCATGATTACATATACATCATTATACTTTCTATAGCTGCAAACAGTAGCTTCATCATAAGTCATCAGGCATTCAAATGCTCTCTCGGTAATGAAGTTTGCTAAAGCACTCATAATTAAAACAGTCCTTTGAAGGCTATGAACTNGTAACTGAAAAGAAACTACCTTTAGACCTCTGCAACAAATTTAATCTTTTGTTCATCTAGCAAACACTATCTAGTACATGGGGCGTATTTTCATAGAAAAGTGATTTTTGTCTTGTTTTGTTTTTTACCAAGACCTTGGACTGGTAAACTGTTAAGATCATTTTCAAATACTGACATTTCCATGAGGGAGAAGGGGGCCAAGAAAATGGTGCCAGACTGTTTTCAATGGTGCCCAGAGACAGGACAAGAAGCAATTCCCACAAACTGAAACACAGGAAGTTCCACCTTAACATGAGGAAGAACTTCTTTACACTGAGGGTGGCAGAGCACTGGAACAGGCTGCCAAGGGAGGTTGTGGAGTCTCCCTCTCTGGAGACATCCAAATCCCATCTGGACACATTCCTGTGTCACCTGCTCCAGGTGACCCTGCCTTGGCAGGGAGCTGGACTGGATGATCTCCAGAGGTCCCTTCCAACCACAACAGTTCTATGATTCTACCACAATTCTATGGCTACCACTCCTTCACTGCCATGAATAAGCCAAGACAGTCATCAGGAACACCAAAACCAATTTATAAAAAAAAAATGTACAACAACAACAAAAAACACATCCAAAAAATCCTAACAAACCGACAAGAAAACATGGTAATCATAGGAAATAGAGAAGCTTCATGATTACATATACATCATTATACTTTCTATAGCTGCAAACAGTAGCTTCATCATAAGTCATCAGGCATTCAAATGCTCTCTCGGTAATGAAGTTTGCTAAAGCACTCATAATTAAAACAGTCCTTTGAAGGCTATGAACTATCCAGTCCTTTTCAAAAACGAGTCTACTTGCTCTCGAGGAGTCCTGTCATAAACCTGTCTTATTTTTCTAATGACAATCTGTCTTATGTCCCTCAAATATTCAGACTGACACTTAGATGGAATTTTTTTATGTGCAATGATTATACTTCCAGGCTGAACCTCTGTCAAATCCACATGCAGAGCATGACAAATTATTCACACTACACTGTGCTCTTGGACTCAGTTATCAGGACTCCAGGAACAGGCTTTTGACAAACAGCTAAGATCCAAACAGTTTAAAACATACAGTGAAATAATGACTGAAGTTACAAAAATTGCATCTGCTTTTGAAGCCCAATATCCAACAGCGAAATTACAGACTGCTGGTATTTTCAAGAGGACTTATGGGGCAAAATACTCAACACTACATCAAAAAACATTAAAAGAAATTTAAGAAACACTAAGCCTCCACATTCTAGGCTAAAGTAGCATATACTTTTATTTGAAAATATTTGAAGACCGCAACATTTCAAATAATTAACACCTCTTGAAAAGCTGTAAGGACCATTTTATCACTCCGCATTTACAGAAAATTTTGGAAACAAGTAGAAGTGGACTACCAAAATAAAAACCATACTAACACATTTGGCTTGGGTTCTTTGCCTATTAGCTCTAATAAAATAAAGTCTACCAAAAAGAGCCATTCTTGACCTCTGAAGAGAAATGGAGACAAAGGGCACATGGTTCAATTCATGATGATAAAGCAACAATAAACAAGAACGCCAGTGCTGAACACTCAAGAAGGTACTTTTTGGGTACCTCACAAAGAAGTCTCCAGTTACACCTCACTCAGACTAAGCAAGAAGAAAATTGTTACTTGTTTAGTTTGAAAAAGGTATACACAAAGCAGGACAAGTGCAGGTTCACAACAGTTGACTGTACACAACGTAAGTTGTTTTTTTTAGAGAGCAACTTCTACTTTGTGTTCAAGAGATCCTTCTACCGATATTTCTTGAAACAAAAAATCTGAAACAAAACAAGGACAAGAACAGCAGTGCACCTTGCAAATCAAACTATCAACTATATGACAGCAACCAACAAAACAATTAAAGAAAGTAAGGCAGGTGCATGTCAGTAATGGATATTGATGAGGGGAATCCAGTTACAAAGATTTTAATTATTAACATGGAATTTAATTAGCGTGCTAGAGCTAACTCTCCCACTACTATGAAGAATGCCAGCAAGCCTTCAGCAACCACACCTCATCAAGATTTCAGGTTGGCATCTCACTAAAATGACTAAGTTCTCTTTTCATTCCCATGAAGGGTTTCAGTGTTGACTCAGAGGGAAGAATACCATCTAGTGAATTACTCAGACAACATTGGCATGTCCCACCTATATTTACCTGGCCTCAATATGCAGAGGAAGGTTTTCTTCACCTTCTTATTGATGTGAAGATTATCAGGAGGGAAAGAAGGAGGGGAAGCCAGGGAAAAAATACCTATTTAAAAATAGGTCATTTATAGCTGTAGCTACTGGCAACTGGTGGATCTGGCCAAACTAAAAATAAATTCTACACTTTAACAAAACCAGTAATGTTATCAACTTCTTTACAGCTGACAATCATTCCCTGTGGGAGGAAAGGGGAGGCCAACGAGAGGTCCCAGCATTACCCACGCTCATGGACAACCTTAGCTGCCACCCCAACACTCCTCCAGACTATTTTGGCCAGCTCACACAGGAAGGTTTCATTCCATCAGTGGTACTAGGCCAAGTGGCACAGTCAGGGCCCCACCAGCAGTATCTGAAGCTCTGTGAAAATGGCTCGTGCAGCTCCGCTGGACACCCTCTGACCACCCATACCCCGCACCAGTAAAGTCCTAGCAGAGGAGTCACCACAGCATTCACAAAGCACAACTCAACACTACCAAATATAGACCCTGTTCCACATAAATCAATGGATGCTTGATGCTGATGTGAGTCCTAAACCATTTATTTTAAAAGCTACTTGAACCTTCAATTTAAAGGCTTAATTAATTCTCATCAACATTTTTCCCTCTTCTTCACACAACAGAAAAAGGTATCAATACAAAAGTACAGCACTTTGCATCTGACTATATTAAAATAATACACTTCAGCTGAATATAGTTTAATTAAGGCTTACTCTGGTGCACTCCTATATTAATTAATAGTTTACTTGGAAATTCCCACCATATGGTACTGTAGCAGATGTTAATCATGTAAGGCCAAACACTTTGAAATTACTGTTCTAGCCACTTCATCTGAGGTATCAAGCGCCCTAAATTTCTACTTAAAGGATAAACTGTAAATGCCAAACATCCTGCAAGATGACATCCACAGCTATTTTGTTCAAGATAATATTATTTGGCAGTTAAGTAGCACAAAATGGGGTAGATTTTTAAGCCTCCAGTACTATAAAATGACTTGCTACAGACAGTGCTGGACTCTCTTTGCATAAGAAAAATGCCTGCATTGAAAACCTCAAGGAAAAATTTATTTTGTCTCCCAGATATCTGCTAAACCCCATACACAGGGAGGGCAAAAACGTGTATATGAGTGGATGTGCATTAAGCATTTGAGATCTTGGGTGCCCCAGATCCACGGATCTGTGTCTTCCAGCCCTTCATCCTTCAACTGCAGGAAAGGAACATTACAAAAAGCAGCAGATGCTTGCTCTTGGACAGTCAGCTATTTTAAATTTAAGAGGAACTGCCCTGCTAGGCCTGTCTCACAACAAGAAATTGACAGTGCTCTGAGCAGGTTCATGTGGCAGTAGATTTCTTATAATATGAGCCTAATATTGGGCTCCAAAAATTTTTCTTCTGAAAAAATATCTCATCTCCATCTCCTTACTTCACCTTTTTAGAGAAATCAGATGCATCTGAAAAGCAGGAAGACATCAATGAAGAAAATGTGGCATTTCAGAATTTCCCAACACGGTTTCCAGACTTCTAGATTTTTTAACAAGGTATACGGGAACTCTCATCCTTCAGCATTTGTCTTGGTAACTATTCAGCTTCTAAACTGAAGGTTTCAAGTATTCATTAAGTAAATTATTTAAGCAATAAGTGTGAAAGCAGCACAGTTTTGCTTTACTTGGAGCTAAAAATTGAAAGTTGTTACCCTGCTGAAGGTAAGTGTTTGCTACAGGTGATCCTCAGTGCAGTTATGATTTTTCTAGGATATTGTAACTTCTTGGAAAAAAACGCAGTTACCCAGAATGGAAGCCCTGAAGAATGAGCTCTTTCTCCTTGTTGCATACCTTTGAATACAAGCCTATAGAGGGAGAAATTTCTCAGGAAACATTGCGAAGTTTCTCCTTATTCCTCTGGAAAATGCTAACAAATATTACTACTTGACTCTGGGAAATACAGTACAATCAAAAGCTACAGCAACTTAACTGAGATTAAATGGTTATCTACACTTCTGCGGATCAGACAGAAAGGCTAGACCATTTGCCAATTTGGGGTTTAGAAGATAAAACTGCCTGGGTTATTATTGTTAGAGGGCTTAAAGACAACTACTAGCAAAGATTCTAAAAATACATCTGTATATATATTTCAACCCTCTCATCTGAAAAGTGATCTGGTTTATATTGCTGCCTTGCAAAATTCTTGACACCCATTAACCAGAAAAAGCATTTGTAAATTGTTTGGTTTAATACTGCATTGTGCAAATAAATTTGAATAAGATCAAAATACAGAGCTTTACCGAACTGTTGTAAAAAACCACTTGAGAAAACATATTGTGAAGCCATATTTAAACTAACAGATGTTTCAGACACAGAACAATATGTTCAAACAAAATAAAGGTGTAAATGGGCAGTACTAAAAGAGTTTCACAACTAAGAACATCAATTTCAGTAGCAACTGAGATGACCTCATCTAGGAAAGCTCCCTCTTAAAAAGATCATAAATTTAGAAATGAATTCTCATGTTATGTTTAAAATTTGGCTGCATGAATTATTTGCAGAGTGTCTGCTTATGTAACATTGCCTTTGCTATGGCAACACTCGGCTGTTAGGCTTTGACACATCCCAGTTGCAATTGCAGTTCCATTTTCTGCTGATAAACAATGGCAGGAGAGGTTTTCTAATCACAAACAAAGATGCTCTAAAACACATCACTGTGATTGATGTGGCGGCCACTGATACTGCTAAAACTCCTCATGTCAGAAGGGCAAGCAGAAAGTGAGAGATCCACAGGAAAAATAAACAAACTAGAGAGAGAGATCTTCCAGCACTGCTTTCAATACAGTTTTAAAGCTGGAGACCTTAAAACTAAAGTTTCGAATAGTGCAGTTTGACTCTTGACTACCCGTCTTTGTATAAACACCCCTCTCTAAGAAGTCCCCCACTTTGTCTGACTAAAATTCTTGTTACTTTCTTACAAACAGAATAACTATCTATAAATTAAAGAGTTGTGAGTTCATTAAAATTAAACTCCAGCTATGGCACTATTTCATATTTTTCTACAGCTTTTTTTGCTAGGCATTACAGTAAAAGTCATAAATCCATTTAATAGCATCACTTCAAAGCTAATGGAGTACTACATGTACCCTCTGATACGGTAAAATTTCAGTTTGCTTTACTATGGAGAAAGAAAATAGTGGTTTAATGCTGACAAATTGTAAAATGCTTGATCTATTCCACATATGGCACTCAGCAATGACTATTAAGTTGATGACTATTCTGAAGCTCATCAGTCACCTACACACACTTGACAAGGAATCAAAGTTTCAGAATCCAAGTGTTTTTTATACTCTCATCCAGATTTTGTTTCCCCGAGACAACACAGCTTTTCCATATTATCTCTAATAGTCACAATTTTTAAGGGCCCTGCCAAAATCAATATGAAGAGAAGTAGCATACGAAAGAATCTTTAACTTTATAGACCACTAGAAGAAAAATGAAAAAATATGGACAAAATTGAAAGCCCTAAATGAGGCACATACATTTGTGGAAGCACACATCTTTACCACAAAATAGGTGCTTATATGCCTTTGTAGCACAGTAGTCCATCCTGCACTCCAGAAAAAGCTCCCCCCTAAACTCAGTCCATGTTAGTCTTCAGAGAAAGCCATGGCCAAAAAATGAGGTAGGTCAGACAGTGACCCTGAACACAGGATTCACCCTTACTGTTTTTAAGGCCTAAACCCATTTGCTAGATCCCAGTGCTATGAGAGAATTTGTGACTTCACTGATGAGCTTCCCCGCTGCTAACTAATGGTTCAGGAACTGCGGCAGAACCTGGGTGCTGCCACAGCAGTCCTAGGGCTCTGCACATGCACAAACAGGAGTAGGAGGATCCCCATGGCAATATTTTTTTTTAAATCATCATTAAGTATTGGAGCATTTAGTGTCAGAGCATTCCCACAAACTCTTGAATTTTCTTGATGAAGAACACTTAATTGCCACTACACCAAGTGGAGCACAGTTGCTGGCAGCCCATGATGACTCTGCAAACACACATGCCACTGAAAAGGGACATGAACTTCAGCACACAAAGAGCAGACAGAAACTCAGCTCTCAAATCCATGCAATATTCAATCATCCAGATGGGGAACCTTTGCACTCTGCTTTCACTTTGCTAGCACATTCATATTTCTGCTTCTCTCC
Organism: Aleadryas rufinucha; assembly: GCA_013397815.1. Taxonomy (NCBI): domain Eukaryota; kingdom Metazoa; phylum Chordata; class Aves; order Passeriformes; genus Aleadryas; species Aleadryas rufinucha. The sequence goes on from VZTH01004621.1 coordinate 447,697, forward strand.
CCCCAGTCCTAAATATTTGCATCCTTCTAAACCTTGGCAGAGTAGACTTTATAGAGCTAAACAGCCCCCACTCCTTAGCATTAGAAGCCTGTAAAGGCAACCCCAAGCCAGCTTCTTGAGTTCAACTACCATTACAACAGCATAAGCTGCATGAGCTTTGTATAAGCCCTATGAGCTGTCATTCAGCAAGCAAAAAATAAATACTTAAGCTTTGTTAGATAAAGTAATATTGATTTTTTTTTTTTCAGGTGGACTGCCTTTTGGAACAGATTCTGCCACTGAGAGATTTGTACTGAATTAAGATTAGAATATTGTTAAAAACAGCAAGCCCTTATCAAAATACAACAATTATCAATAACCTCAGACCAAAGAAGTTAAATTAGAAGACTCAGTTAAAAACATCTTGATGTTTGGTAAGTAACTCAGTGTCTTTGAGTGCTCTCATAGCCTCAGAAATCCAAAACACATCTGGCGTGTTCTCATCCTGAGTGAGTGAAAGTCATGACGTTCAACGACGCTCGCCTATGAGACGTGTCAACGTCTTGAGACATGGCAGTGGAATCCACACATGTCCTCCGGAGGGGAGGCAGAGGAGGTGATTGACACACTTTCAGCTCAATGATCCATACAGGACCTTTAAAATTAGTACTAAATATATGAAAAGCACAATAATACATGGTTTGAATCCATTTAAATACTCATTTTATCCTCCATGTACAATATGCCAACCTGTGGGAGAGATGAGCTAATCCATCTACTCTTTTTCCAGCTCTATGGCAGTTAATCTTCTGTCTGTGGGTTCACTTTACACCATAGAAAACTCACATGCTGACATAGGCTACCCTCACTTTGTCCCTTTCACTTGCAAAGTTTTAACTGGTACTTTGGTCCACAACTTCTTACTGTACACATTTTCACAGTCAAAATGTAGATAGTTACTTATTTGTATAACCAATTCCAAGTACAATGCTGTAGCTCATCAGTGTTGGCATTAGGCCATTAAAGGGATCCACAGACAGTGTGTATGGCAAGAAATTAAAAACTGACAAGATACTGGAGAAACTGCATTTATTCCACAAACACCCAGTCTTGAGCCTGTTCCCGGTACAGACATAAAGCCCAGCGCCTGGTACATTTATCTAATCCCTTTGAGTGGAAATACTTTCCCCATGTTCATTTCTCACATCTTATAATTTCAGGCCCAATGCTTTATCACTACCATGAACAAAACGCCACTGAGGTAATGGTTCTTTTGCCTGAATAAAGAATTCCAGATGAGACCTTTTATTGCAAATGTTCAGGTCATACCAACAAGACCATCACAAAAACACTGAGAGCAATAAAATCTAAAGTGTTTCATTTCCCCTTACTTTCAGATAACTCTAAACAATGTTGAACGGTAGGATTTTCCTTTTTCAGGAAAGATTTTGCTTTGAACATCAAAATCTATTTGGAAGAATGCTCTTTACAGAGCTGCTCTGAGCAGGCATATGACATAGCAGGGCACTTACTTCAAGGAAGAGGTTAAAACCAAGTTCAGCATTCATAATTCTGCAAAATAACCCCCAGTAAGTCAGCAAAATATTCTCACATCTTGAAGTTCAATGTAATTTATGCAAACCAGACTTGACTGCCGCTAATGCAAAGACCACTACTGCACTCCTCCCAAACTTCTCATGAAAGACACATTCATGTTTTACTCATCAAACTGTCTTGAGTACCTCTTAAAACACAAATAAGCAATTTTGGGGACTTTCAGAAATGTAACTTGCTGGAGACAATGCACTTAAAGCCGTAGAAGAATATTTTTTCATATGGATTTCACTAACAATGTTTGCAACACTATACATTATAAGTAAGGAAAACAAAGTTGTTGCAGCAAAGACCACTTGCTCTTATCCACCACCATCCTTCCTTCAAGCTCAGCAAGGTGTGACCCATCAGGCAGGAGCAAACCTGCCCACGGCTACTGGTCATACTCGTTTCCAGGCTCAACTTCTGAAACTAGCATGGCTGCCTAGGTGGTTTTCCTCCAAGAGTGCTAGTCACAGGCAGGTGCTTTATCTCCTTGCACCACCTAAGTGAAGGTTCATGTGCTACACAGAATACAAAATGAAGAAATGGAAGCATGAAGCAACATATACGCGTTCACTCAGTAAAAATGAAAGTCCTCCAGAGAAACAATCAAGCATTCATGCCAAAAAACCCTCAGGTTAAACACTAAAAAGCAAGCTTCATATTCCAGAAAGTAGGCATGACTGCAGTATCTGGGTTTTTTTCGTAAAGTTTACATGATTATTTTTAAAGGATCTACAGCTCTGAGTGTTAGTCACAGGTTTCTAACTACAAATCTTTATCCAGCTGCATAATTTTTAATGCTACCATTTAGCCTGTTCTTTTAAAATTACTGATTTTATAATAATGTAATACAAAAGCAGAGTATGCAATGCACTTCACCTGTCATTTATGAAAAGTATTTGATGTATTACATTTTTTAAGTGTTTTAAAAATGCATTATCTGCAAATTCATTATTTTTATGCATTCCCTAAATTATAGGGAAGGTATCTCAGGCATTGATTAGAAAAAAGTCCTACACAATCTTTTTTTTAGAGGTAAAAATGTTGGAAGCTAAATAGCTGTAAAAAACATTTTGAAGTTGAAAAGGGCTTACTTTTAATACTGATCATCTGTAGCTCCTTCAAGTTTTTTATTAATATTTACTAATTTCTCAGGATACGAAGTATTACATCATTCTTTTTGATTATTATTCTATAGAGTGAGAATGCTTCCGAAACTGCAAAACTATGTATGCTACTAAATACAATTATAACTCGCCCGCTATAAATGCCAGCATTGAATAACTGAAAACATATGCTATATGCCTGAAATTTTAAGGATGATGAAACTGTCACATTAGTAGCACACAGCATGTTATAGAGAACTCCCACAATGTAGCAGTTGTTCAAAACTCGTACCCATCCGGTCATTCTATCTTTATAAAAAGATACATAATACTAGATGGTGATTAATTCAAAACACAGCTGCAGCCTAACTTAAAGGCAATAAGAAAAAAAAAAAACCCACACAAAAAATCCACAACAAAATACCTTTTCACATTACAGCAGTAAAGCCACGTCAGAATGGCATGCACACAGATTAAGAGAAAAGCGTTTCCAAAAGGTCCAAATTTTATTCTCATCAGAGTTTATTTGAGAGGAGGATAGGTGAGGGAACGGGAGGAGCGGAGCAGCTCAACAACCACACTCAGCCCAGAGCCCAGACTGTTCGCGCTCCCTTCAATCACGGATCTTGAAGTGTCGCCCGCGGGGAAGGGGACGGCAACCGCCTGACGCGCGGAGCCCCCGGCCCGGCCGGAGGAGCCCTCGCCCGGCACGGCGGCTTCCCGGCAGCGGGGGGAACCCCGGGACCACCGAGGGCGCGGACAGACCCCCGGCCCCGCCGCCCGCGAAGCCCCCCTGGCCCCCTCCTCGCGGCGGAGGTCGCAACCCTGTGCCCCCGACCCCCAGCACGGGCGAGCGCAGCACGTTCGGCTGAACTTTTATTCGCGAGTCGTTTGGCGCCGCACCCGCCGGGAGCAGCCGGACACGCTCCCCGCGCCCCTCCGCTGCTGGGGGCGGCTCCATCGCCACACCGCGGTCGCCGCCCGGGAGTACCCCGGGCTCCCGCGGGCACAGCCTCGCCTCCGCCCCCGGCCCCCTCCCCGACTCTACGGGCAGCCAGGGATCGCCAGCCGCCGCCCCCGCTCTGAGCCCGGGGCAGAGGGGCAGCGCGGCCCCCGGCCCCAGCAACGCGGCCCCGACGGCCTCCCGCCTCCCTTCCCAACCCAGCCAAAGCATGCGGGCAGCCGGCGCTGCCGGGAGGCGGGATCCCGGCGCGGGGGAAGCCGCGGAGCTCCCCGCACCTGCGGGGCGGGGGCGGGGGTGATGGTGATGGTGATGGGAGAGGGCACCGCGCAGCCCCGGCACCACTCCTCACCTTTCATCCAGTCGACGACCTGGCTCGGTGACCACTTACTGACGGGCTCCATGATGAGAGCCATGGGCAGCTCGGGGGCGCGGGGCTCGGGCGGCCGCCGCTCTCCGGGCGAGGCTGTGCGGGGCGGAGGGACCGCGCTGCCCGGAGTCCCGGCGGCGGGAGGAGAGAGCCGCTATATCCCCGCTTGCCTCCGCTCCGCTCGCTTGCTCGCCGCCTCTGTGCCCCTCTGGGGATTTCAGTTCATGTTGCCGGCTCGGCGGGGAGGGGGAGGAGGAGGAGGAGGAGGAGGAAGGGGGAGAAGGGGGCGGCACGCTCCGATGCCTCCCGCCCCCGCGACCCCGCGGGCAGTGGCGGCAGCTCCTGGCCCCGCCGAGAGGTTGGTCCTGGCGGCGGCGAGCGGGGCACTGGCTCGACTCTGCCCGCTCCGGTGCCCGGCGGCTCCCGCGGCTCTCCGCGCCTGCCGCGCTGGTGTCTTTTTCTCTTGGCGGAAATGACGAGGCGGCTCCTGCCACCCGAAAATATCTCCAAGTGAAATGGGAAGCGACACCCGACGGCCGCCCGGGGCGGGGGGAGCGGGGGGGAGCTGGGATGACTCGCAAGGTGCCGCCGCCGGCGGGAGGGGGGGCTGGGGCGGCGGCAGCGCCGAGCACCTGCTCCCGGCGGGCCGGGCAGCGGGGGAGCCTGCGGGGGAGCGCAACCAGCGGCACCGAGGTGGCGCTTGGGGTGTGGGTTTGTTGGATTTTATTTTCCCAGAATTAAGCATCGGTGCGTGGGCGGGAAAAGTAATTTTTTTTTTTTTTTTGAGAGAGTGAAGCCCGGCTGTAAAACGTCAGTGATGGACGGTGTCGCCGGGCGCCCCGAGGGAGCCGTGCCAGCAGCACCGATGGGGTGGCGGCATTTGCGCGGGGTCTGCAAGCGGCCCGGGGAGGGAGGGGAGAGGAGCTGCACCTTGTTGTTTGCCTGCCTCACGCCGAGGGTGCGGTAATGGGGCAAACTGGAGCGAAGTCAACCAGGAGAATGGGGGTAGGACTTTGGCGACCTCAGCATGGAGAGAGCACCGCAGGTGCTCCTCTGCCCTCCCTGTCCTGAGGGTTGCACCACGAACGTATGGAGGCTGCAGATGTGAAAATCCACCATCACTGCAGCGGATCATCATTGCTGGAGCTGTTCATTTTCTCCTCATTCTGTCTCCCCAGGCTGCATCATCCTGGAAGTTACCCCAAAAAAGGCAATTCCCACGGGCCCTGTGGCACAGTGTCTGTTGGTAGAAACCCCTCCCAAGTGCAGAACGATTCCTCCTAGGATGGCTGTTGCACCCTTTTCAGGCACCCTTCCTAGGAGCCTCTGCTCCGAGGAGGTGGCATCTCCGTCTGGAGCTCCAGGCAGAGGATAATGCTAAAGGTTATTTTCCTGCTGGTAAGTTGGCTAATGTACAGCTTTGCCTGCATTTGCATTCATCCTGCTTCTCTTGCCAAGGCTGAGGCAATGACCATCGAGATGTTCCCTCTGACAGTGTTGGCTGCTGAATGCCAACTGCTGATACTGACATTTAATATCTGTATGTGAGGAAAAAAGAGGATTCCCTCAGCCCTGAAGTGGTAACAGCAAAGGAATCAATGCCTTTGCATGGTATGGGCAGTGCCAGAAGCTTTCCCACTTCGATATGTGAGGCTGAAGTAGTAGTGATGAGGGGCAGTAAAGCACCCATAGGGTCGGTAACACCTTTTCCTGGAGACCCAGGAAGAGTTTCCCCACCAGTGTTAGGTAGACTTGACTCTCACTTTAAAGGTTGTACTTATTTATCTTTGAGAAGAACCTTCTTTTTACTGAAAACTGGGGCTTGCACACTGTAATTTTCCTCGAATTTGGCTCTAGACTCGTGTCTCCTGTGTCACATTCCTGCCAGCACACTGACGAGGCCGTCTGCTTCTAAAGAGGTTGTGTTACTTAAAGCCACAGAAACGATAAACTCACTTGCAAACTAAGGCTGAGTTTTTTCCTTGTGAAAGGTTTGAAAGGTATGCAGGATCCTTGTATACTGAGTTATTATTGTTGAAAGAGCATGTCATAATTTTAATTAGAAACCAGTAGTTTGAAAGGTTTAGAAGTATAAATATGCGAGATCAGACTGAAGCCTGGCATGTAATTTATAACACCATTGTGTAATTCTCGTTGGGCTGAAAAGTTCTTCGCAGGTGAGGACAGGGGAAGTTGGTTCTCAGTACATATGTATGAAGTCCTGTAGTTCATAATTATGCACACCCTGGGATTCCTATAGCTTGCCAGCATGATTTGTAGCTAAAGTAAGTTTTTCAGTAAAGCACCTGTGACCCAGTATTGTCCCCATGATCAGTATCTATTACTTTTAAAGCCCCTTTATGGAGGTTTTATCAAATTATGGAGTGGTAAAAGGGAGTTTACTCTTCCGCTTCAGCAAACAGATGAAGTGCTGAGCATGGAATCCAACTGCCTTTATTGTTCTTCTCACAGAGCATAGCCATATCGTAAATACTGGGATAAATCCCACTCTTTTACTTAGATCTTGTTTCAGTTTCAATGAAGATTGTTGGCTTGGCTATGGTGGGGAGGACTTGGCTCAGGAGTGATGATAAAGTTATCCATCCATGGTATTTAACTTGGTGACCTATTACAGCAATGAATTCTGTAGTCAGCACATGTGCTACATAAAAGTATTTTTTTAATTTGCTCTAAATTTATTGCTGCCTGATTTTATTATTGTTCTCTCTTTCTAGGGTAAGAAGGAGAGCTGAATGACTTTTTATGCTGACCTTCTAAAACTGAAGTGTTTCAGCCAAAATGCCTTAACCAACGTCTTCTGGCTGTTTTCATCTTTCAGTTTAGTGGCCTTCATCTTGCCATCACACTTGTATGAGTCAGGCCTTTTACGTAAAGCACATGGGACAGTCTCCTGCAGAGACACTGAACTACAGAATTGTGTCTTAACTCATGTTTTAGAATTACTCTGATCCATATGGTGCATAAAAAATTACTATGTTTTAAAATATGTTTAAGTATACATGTTCTTGTTAGGAAAGACTTAATTTATTAAGTAGTAAATGTAAAAGTGCACAGTAAAATGCAATATTGAAAGAAAAATAAAAAGAACAGGAATAACTTTAAAATTGAACTACAAGTCTGAACTGAAAAAATGTAAGACTACATGTATGCTTAGATATCTATTCTCTGAGCAGCCATGGATATGGATGGACAGCTTCAGGAGATAAGTTTGAGCAAAAACACCTCCTGGATCAGCACCTCAGACTGCAAGCTCACAGAAGATATTGCTTTTCTGTCATGGTACATTATCCAAAAAAAAATCCTCCCTAGACCTCAACTGGCAATCATAGCTGCTACAGCAATACAGATTGAAAATAATACCAGTAAGTAGTTCAAGTCTGTCTAATAATGTACTTTTTGTGCATATTTAATCAATAGGACAACTGAAGTAGAGCACTTCTCATCCTGAACAATAGTGGCAGCTAGATCCAGGTTCTAACAATAGTACACTGAATAGACGTTTGTTTTATATAAATAAAGCCAGACTGTACAGTGGGTATCAGTGATGAGTTACAAGCCCAACTGTGGGCTCCTCAGAAACTTCATGGACTTTTTGCTAGGATGTCTAGAAAACATGCAAAATACTCAGAAATTACAATTTGAAAGCTTGCCCTGAAGTTAGGGAAAGGAATTTAGCTCTCAAAAGATGTTGTTTCTGGTGCTGGATATTAAAGTTGTTTCTTGGGTAGCAGATGAAAACAAGTGGAGGCAAATTAACAGTAACTAAAGCTGAGGTCTAATAAAAACAGTTGGAGTAAAATAAAACAACAAAAAAAAAGCAAAAGCAAGCAAAGTGAAAAAAGCTAATACTTAACCTCACATTAATAAAGTTTGCTTGTCTTTTGATAGCAAATAAATTCCTGATTTTTACAAATGAGGCTTTATTTGATAAGAATCGAGCTTTTCCACTGGTATTAGCTCATGCTGCAAATATCTGCTTTGGATGCCATATCTGCATTACTAAAGAGTATTTTATTCCACAGCTTGCAGCAAGGTGTAAAGCAAGTTGCTCCTCTCCTTAAGGGGAGGACTGCTGCCTGTCCTCTGTTCCCCAGAGCCTTTTTGCCTTCAGAGTGGTGCCTGAACTGGTGCCTCAGCAGGGCAAGGATTGCTGTCCCTGCCAGGGCTGGCATCTTCCAAGGGCGAGGGGGAAAGACAGTTAGGGGGAGGGACGTAACAGTCTTGGTGGGCTGTGGGCAAGTAAAGGAGGAAGAGGATGGTTCATGATCAGAGTAAGGTAAGTACTACAGTAAGGTAGTAAGCCTCTGAGAAGGGTAGACATGGGGCCGGGGGCAGATAAGAAAATTTAGAGGAGCAAAGGGGCTTAGATGCAGTCGAAGACCCAAGCTGGGGTCTAAACCTGAGCAGTTGTCCCTGGCAGTGGAGCATGGGGAGGTGGGAAGGCCTGGGGGTGGGAAGGAAGCCCATTCCAGCTGAGAAAAGCAGGTGTCTCTCCTGCCTGTGCCTCGGGAGTCTGCATGGCCCACCATCCCCCTGGCAACTGGCTACTGCTTGCTCCGTGGCCATGGGTAGCTTCTACCTGTGCAACAAAGGTGACAAAAAGACAATGTGCCTCCAGTGACTTTGGGCCTACATTGGGATCTTGCTGTTCCCTCATTTCTTACCACTCATCTTCTTCAACCTGCTTGAAAGCACAGGTCTTCTAAAGTGTTTCAAGTGCAAATATCCTGCCCTTAGAGTATATTCTTTACATCCCTGATAGTTTAATTTGACATAAATGGAGGGGGATGTTGTTGTGCAATTGATATTATTTTGTATAATCAGAAATAGAAATCATAATCCCCCAAAGATGTTTAATAATTTAAAGTATTCAGAACTCAATTAAGGCTATTAAGAGATTAGAAATTAGATTAAAGGTGGCTAAAGGGTAAAAATTCAAGAACTTCAAACACCTTTTGTAATACAAAGGCTCTTAAAAAATGAAAAGGCTGAGAATTTCCCCAGGAAATTCCTATCATTTTAATTAGGTTTCTTCATTTAAAATAAAAAAAGAAACCACGCAATTTGAGTCCCACTTCCTCTCTCAAGCAGTGGACTCAAGTAATTGCCTGCTGAGACCTCCTCCTTTGCCAGGTTTGGAGGACGTGCAAAGGCTTAATGCATTTTGACTACCAGGAGAGACCACCCCAACTATCTGACGTGTTCTCCTGCATTGATGGCTGCCAAAGAAATTCTCCCAAACTTTCTTGTAGTGGTGGAAATTATCTTTCCTCTGATCATGCTTTCTCTGGCCCAAACTGTATCCATTTCTCATTTCCTTCCATATGGAGTCAAGTTGCTGGTTCCTTTTGTCGGTGAAAAGAAGAGAAATCTCTCGAAACGTGGAAGGCTCTTGTCTTCCTGCATCTCATGGTTTCTCCCAGCTGGTGCAGCTTCACAACAATGGGAAAGACAGGAAACAGCAATGCTGCCATGAGGAACTTGCAAGCCAGCGGCAGAAGGGCAATGGCAAAAGTCCCTGCAGATCCAAAGGAGTTTTCAGGAGCATTGGCCACTGAGTTGGAGCTGTGTGGGGAGCTGCCATCTCAAAAGAACAGTTTTCTGTTCCTTTGTGAAAATAAATACACATAGGTTGTGCTATGTGGGCCTTCTCATTTTGTGTTTTTCAGGCACGAGCTCACGGAGGCTGTTTGTTCATCAGCTCGGCTAAGGCTGCATCTCTGCTACTGCCACACAAATGCCCTGCCCCAAACAATAAGAAACCCAAGGGAAATGTGCTTCTGTGCTAAAATTATACAGAAAAATATTGTAAAAGAAAACAGCAACTAATTATTAACATCATGTTCCCACTCATTATTAGTATCGCAAATGTAAAATGGCTGCCAACAAGATTCAGCTTGGAAATCTCATTAGAAGGAAATATCACAGTTTATTCCTGGTGATAAATGCTGTTTTATTGCCTTTGGAATGGTTGGCTGGTTTGGCTAAATGCAGTGGGTGGCTCCCCTTGAGGCATATATTTCTACTGATGAATTCATATTGTCTGAAGAATAATAAATATCTGATAATTTTCTAAGCAATGTTGAAAATATTTAATATTGCCAAAGAATGCAGTCATCTAAATTACACACTGGAGTACAAAAGAAAAAGAATAATGATACGGTAATACAAAAAAGGCAAAATCATAATGAGGAGGGACATTTGTCAGTATACTCAGAAAAGCACAATCTGTCTCCCTGGTAATTTGGTGGGGTACAGAAAGTATTACATGCCATATTACAAGTGTTACATTTTATTTCTGACTTCAAGAATCGTTACCATATGTTCGAAGTCAGACATGACCTCTTAAATATAGCATGTTCTTTGTTCGTGCTGTGTGGGCTTCATCCTGCTTGGACAATATTCATTCTGAAAAAATTGAAGAGAATATAAATCTTCCAGTGCCAGAAGTCTTCATATCAACCAGCTTTTGTGGATGAACTGGACAGCAGTGATTGGGCTCTTACTGACCAGGGAAACTTGACAGATCTGCTTTTTTTCTCATACCTAACAACTTTCTCTAAAAACTATTTATATGGAAATGGTCCTGAATTCCAAGAAAGTATTTTACAGGAAAAGGAAAAAAAGACATATATTTTCAAATATTGCTGGTGTGCAGCAGCTTATTGATGTTACAATTAAATATGCCCTGATGTGCGCTGATAAGGCTATGATTAGAAGTTACTTGAGATTTAATACATGCAGCTTCATGTTTACAGCTAGAGAAATTTATGACCCAAGGTCCTCTGAGTTGTCCTTCCCAGACTCCATATTCTTCCTGGAGGTATGTTTGGACTGTATATACACCTAAAGGTTCGTCCATACGGTGTTACATTGAAATCAAAGGGAATTTCAGCAGCCTGATGGCCAAATCAAGAGAATGCCTGCGGATCAATGTTTACCAGAGTGCATATTAGACTTATTTAAATACACAGAGTATTCATATATCATAGCACATCGTTACCATGGTTTAGACTTTTCTGTTTCCATCACCTTCTTATTGTTCTTTTTGTACTGCTGTTTGCAGCCAGATCTGGTTAAAGCATAAGAAACAATGATAGGGTAAAGGACTATTGTTATTATCAGAGGGAAGGATGAGGAATATTTTTGCAAACTTTTCTTATTATTTCTTAACCAGTATTAAAGAACTATAATAATGAAGGAAAAGTATCAGTACAGAAAGGAATGATGGGTCAAGATGAAAAGGTAGCATTATGAAAGGAGTGACAGGGAATACACTACAGGAAGCAGTACAATAATCTGAAGAAAATATTACAAGAAATTGGGAAAAACAAGAAGCATAAGAGGAAATGAAAGCATGTATAGGTATGGATCAATCTGTAGGTACAGCTGGAATTAATGGTATGGAGGGTTAAAAAGGGTGAGAAACAATGAAGTCAGAAGATATGGCAGAGTATTAAAACTAAGAGGAAATAAATGAGAAAATGTGAATATATTGGCATCAATGCTAAGAAGTCCAAAACGTTGACAGATTTTAGACAAAAACTATTTTTAAAAGGCAGGTAGATTGGACAGGGTGGATTTGAAATACCTAAAGTGACTCAGTAAGAATTCAGCCAAGGATAAGTAGTTAAAACTAATTACTCAGAGAAGAAAGCAAGCTCCTCCCACAACATGCCCAAGTGCTCAACAAAAGCTTTTTGTTGTTTTTTTTTTCTTGTTCCTTGTTGTACTTGAGCTAATGAATTGAGCTCTGCTGAATTAATAGTGCCTGATTCATTCTCTAGCACTGGTCTCAGCTACTACAGAGTGGCTTATGTCCATAGCATTAAATAGCCTTTACCTCCAAAACCAAGTGGCTGCACGTAGACTGCATATTTTGAATGGTTCCTGGCCATGTTAACACCCCAACAGAGCTTGGAACTTGTCTGGGGGGTGTTAGCTGTGCTGGGCAACATTTGAGCAGTTTGGTAGCACAAGCATTCTCATGCCTGGAAATATTTCAAGACTTTGATAGGTTTCCTCCTAGGGAATTAAGGACGGAGCCTACATTCATACCACAGGCTCTGGCACTGCTTTCCATGTCTAGGTTCATGCTCTGCTCTACTCTGTCTTGAAAGCAGCATCCACTAGGAGAAGCCTGGGCTGGACAGGAGGCTGGACAGTTTCCAGCTGGTACTGGAAACCAGTACATCCCTGTACTTTGGCAACCAAAGATTAAGAATATCCTGGAGGTGTCATAAATCTCAAAGGAGAACCCTGGGGTGCTCTGGAGGTGACCCTGAGACGTAATCTAAGCTCTGTCTCAAAACAGTTTAGAATCAACTGCAAGTATCACAACAGATTATTTTCCCACAACCAACACCTCTACGCCTGTGCTTGAAAAAGCAGTAGGATGAGGAAAAATAGTCAAAAGCACTCTACAGATGAAACCATTTTCTCTCATTTCTTAGCTCCCTCTATCATCACAGCCTCAAAGTCCCAGCAGAAAGTTGGCCATTCTCCTACCTTGACAGTCTGACGTTAATCATGGTGCTGCCCCAGTCCTGAGATCTCCTGAAACTTTTGTTTCTGTAATTGTCAAAGGATGAGCAGTGGGAAGTCAGGACATAGGAGCCACAGATTGAAAACTTTGTCAGAGCTCTCAACTGCAGTTCGAATAATTGCTCAGAGAGAATGCACGCCATAGTCTCATTTCACATTCCTCTAATCATCCCAATTTTAAAAACTCTGTTAATCCCAGTGACACCCAAGTATCACACCTGCCTAATCTCATCTTCCAAGGCATTTCCATTGTGCTCCTCTCCGTAGTATTCTGAGCATTTTAGAGAATTAAATGAGTCTACCATATAACCTAATTAATATCAATTTTGGGTTCTCTTCTTGCTCAACATGGGCAGGAGGAAAAGGCACATAATTCATCTAGTTTAATTACTATTATTAAAGTTATTACAGTGGGAAAGCAATGACAGAGAGGATTTCTGCATTTTAGCCAGAGAGCATTGATATCTGTGAGACTTCCAGTCTCTCAAAGGAGTGAATCCCAGAGAAAACTCTCTTGTTGTGATGTTGAGCAGCACAGAGAACACTGTACTAGCATAACCAGATTTATTCAAGTAGCCTTTCAGAAGCAGATATGTAGCCGAGGTGCATATTAACATTTGCACTGCTCAGCATATATGGTTGGGTACCCAAAATGGAACTGCATCCAATATAAGACCTGCCCTGTGTCTGTGCACAGGGTTTGTATCCAAGTTTGCATAATGCATTGTGCTGATGTGAATTCCTACTGTGCAAATGTGGCCATATGGCTTCTTAGAAATAAGTCATCTTGCAAATAATCTGGAATGAGTCTCTTGGGACTGATGAAGGTCAGGTCAGAGTCCGAAAACATCACAATGATTTATTTGCCCTCTTTCATTCTCTTTGCCGGTCAGCTGCTATCTCTTGAACCAGCCTGAGTTTTACATTTTCCTCTCCAGAGCTGAGGTTATTTCTCAGTCAACTGGATTACATCTGTCCACTCTGGAAGTCAACAATGTTCAAAACCAAGTCAGCATATGGCAGCCATGGGCTGGTCTCCTACCATTACCAGATGAAAAATATTGTTCTATCAGTCCTGACTAATGGAAAATCATTAGAAATAGAAAAGCCCATGGTAATTCCACAGCTAAAAACCCTCCCTGAAGCCCTTATGTGGAGTCAACATTTTGGGACCAGGTTCAGTCTACCTCCATGGCCACCTGACCAGATCTGATCACTTGGCATGATGACATGCTGTGCCAACTGGTGACACAGGGAGGGACAAAAGCCTTTCAAATCCTTGCTTGCCCACTAAACCCTCCTGGTTTATATTTGCAGGTACTTGGACCCAGCCTGCAGCTGTAGCAGGGTAGCACTTACACGCAGGTGGCAAACAGGAGAAAAGCTGCTTGAGTAATTTCACAGGCAAGGTCTATAGAGAAGGAAGTGCAACTGCTTCTCCAGCCTTCAGAGATAATTTTAGCATGGCTCAAATGGCCATTATGGCCTGAATGACCATGATGTGTCTTTGTTTTCATGAGAGAGTTTTGGCAGCCAGCATCAGTTATTTGCCAAGCAAGAGCATGCACAACCAAAAGTATGTCCTTTGTTCAAAGTTCATATTGAAAGGAAAGGTACTCCCTGCTGGCAATACTAGCAATGAATGTAACATGAACTCAGTGGGGTATATTTGAAAAATTACCAACAGCCCGTTTTTTCCTTTCAGTCCAGGAGAGAGAAAGTAACAGCCCAGTAGGGGAAAATGCTGAGCAGGTTTTACATCTGACACATCCTCCTGCACTCTACAGAAAATTGCCATCACCATCTCCAGTAATTACAGATTAAATTCTGCACAAATGTATAAAGCAACATGAATGTATCCCAATTTCCATGACGCTTGTCTTACTGTTAGTGCAAGAAATCTTTCTTATAGCTGCCAATAGTCATGGAGAAAGTCAGTGGGTTACACAGTGATCATTTACTGAAGAAGGAAATGAGTCAGTATGAGAAAGATAAAACCTTGCTGGCTAATACGCATTTATTTGAACGATATAAAAGTCTTAGAAATGAATTTTATTTGGGGCACTTTATGTGGGCTTGCATACTGTACTGTAAAGGCAATTACTATGCAAATGCACACAGTAACCATGGAAGAAATTTGGGGTATAGCTGGTGGCATCACTCTTTGTTTGAGATCATAGAAACTATTTTGACCAACTGATCCAATGTTACTGTGAGAACCGAGAACTGATGTTGCCTTTTAACTTGGGGACAGGTTTTTAAACAACATGAGATACAATGTATTTTCTGAGTCTATTTTTTTTAGCATGGTTGCATGTATAATTTCAAGGCGTTGGATATGATTAATTATTATCTCTGTAACTGTTATCGCACATCTGCTCAGACCTGTGCTAACCACTTAGTTCTCTTGTATTCATCCTACATCATACACATCACTTTTGTGGTGAAGAACCGAGGAGGAAATTGATTGGAACCAGTGGAGAGTGCTGCCAAGCGCCTCCCCACCACAGTGTGTGATACAGCTGCCAGTTCAAAAGAGTGGGCAAGTTTCCTCTGCATCACCCTCCTGGCTTTCTTGCTTTCTAAGAGATCCTTTTCTGCTGCACTGTTAATCTCTGACCAGCAATGCAGGCTGGCTTCCAAAGCCTTTTGTATTAGTGCTCATTCTAGTAGGTCCAATTTTCCTCTGAGTTAAACCCAATTAACTCCAGAATAACTCCATTAACTTCAAAGCACCAAGCAAGTGAGTATTAAGTGTATGGAAGAGGATTCAGTAGCGCTGCTTTCCCCTGAACACTCTGGCACGTGAGGAGAGAGCAGGAACCTTGTTGTTCATCACTGCCTATTAATATCGAGTATCTGGAGGTTTGTTTTAGTCTCACCTTTGTGACAAGCTTGTCAAAGAGAAGAGCAATGGGGTTTTTTTGTTTTCGAAAGTTGTATCATATTTCAATTTTGTTACTTTGTCATCATGGCCTTTCTGCCCACAAAAAGATATATAGTTCTAGGATAAATTGTTCTGCTCTGTCAGTCGTATTAGCTCTTTCTAAAGTAACAGGAAAACACATATCAAAATCCATGGAAATACAGTCATATAACCACAAGACTGCATATTATTCTCTTATTTTGTTTTCAGAGAAAAGAAAGGAAAGAGAACACTTATGGTGAGAAATCACTGGAGTTTTTTGAAAGTTAGTTTTCCACTGATATTAATCCAGTGTGTACACTGCTCACAGTTTGAATAAGGCTTAAAAATATCTCAAGCTATCCTTTATATATGAAAAGTCAAGTGTGTTACAATTTGCAGTCAAGTGACTACTTAGAGGAGCTCAAAGCATCAGAGAAAACTATGTCAGACTGTAAAACAGGATTGTGTACTTTTGCACTCAATTCAAGTCACTTGTAGTACACAAGAGTTAAAAATTGCATAAAATTACCTTTTGTCAATCATATATTCAATGGGAATTTGGTACTAAAGGAAAGTTAATCTTTTAAAATGCTATGTTGGGAAAGGATAGGCCAGTAAATTAATATTCCTGTACTCCAGAAGCATTTTTTCACAACTACATATCCAAATTTATGCATCTAATCTTTTAGCATGACATTTGAATGCAAACAGCATGTAGTTTATGTTTCTGCCACAGAGTAGAGTAGGCAGACTCATTTAGCTGTTTCCAGTCTCTATTGCTTCATGGTATTCACATGGGCAATTCCATTAATTCTCGCCAACTCTCAAGAAGTGCATGGATGTTTTGAGCAAGCTGAGATTTTCTTTTCCTGCACGAACTCATGTGCACATATTTGGGATTGCCTTTTGAAAGCTTTTCCACTTTGTTTGTCCTGGTGCTTGACAAAACCACTTGTCACTGCTTTCATATTTATATGGCATCTCTCACTCAGGGGTCTCAAGCAGTATGAGTATTAAAACAAGGAAATGTGTAATATTAATTTGAAATATTTATATTCCTCCTCTCGTGGAGGTCGAAAATCTGGCACACAAAGGCTGAGCAACCTATGGGGCTTGCAGAGCTGGCAGTCCAAGAGTCCTGGCTCTCAACCTCATAGCCTCAAGGCTCTTTTTCCCTTTTGGACATTTCTGAAATGAAGCCCATAACTCCCAGAGATGTTCCCAAAAGATTATCCCACAGCACTCCTGAGATTTTTATCTCACAAGGTTTGGGACAGTGAGAAACTCAACAAAATGCTTGTCCACAGGAGGATGCCCTGACGTAGTGGTGGACAGAGAGGGAGGGGGAGAGGCTGCTGCCCCTGGCCTGCCCAGTATATCAGTCATAGTATGCAACAAGTATACATTAGGTAGCTGGTAAGTATGCTTTCAAATAATCTTAAGTTTTTTAAGTTTTCCAGCTCATCAGAAGTGTAAAGAAATCTAAAAATACCAGAGTAAGATAGGCAACACTTCTGAACTCTCTTTTTTAAAATATTTAGTATCATGCTAAATATTTTTAACTCTTGATGCTTTGTCTCAGCTGCCTCCTCCTTTTTATATTTTTGCCTTTTCTCATAGGCTCTTGTTTATAGAGTGTTCCAAAAGTGTGCAGTTGCTTTCTTGCATAAGTTCCCTGTATATTTACTTCTCCTTAGAAGTTGAATTTAAGGTCACCCACAAAATCTTGGCTTAGTTTAAAATGTTTTATATTTTCATATTAAATAATCTAAACTTACTATGAGATGCCAGGTTTAGTATTAAAATTTAGGGTATCATTTAGCAAAAGGTAAGTCACTCTGGGATTTTATTGACATAAATCTTGTATTCTATAATTCTTGATACAATGCTAATATTCTAAAATTTTCTCAATATAATTCTAGAGCTTCCAAAAAAATCAGATTTTTCTCATCCAAGATCTATTTTCATAGGGAACCTAGAGTCCAGTTACAGAGTTATGAAGATGTATATAGCAACAGTATCCATGGAGCTTAGACTTTTTCATCCTAAGGAGGTAGGTTTGGATTTTTTCCCCTCTATCTTAAACAAAAAATGTAAAACTTCCTTTAAAACAGTGAAAATAAGGAGTTGTCTATCAACCAGAGTCATATAGAGGTACAGTTTTTATCACTCATTGCTAAATTATTTTCTAAGCAGTCACTCATAGACATGCTGAAATCATTGCTGTACAGTTGGGCTGCTCACATCCAAAACTGACTGGCAACACTGGTGGTGACACTGAATATTGTCCCTACCACTGCTGTTCACATCTTCTCCAACCACATACTCTCACACTGGAGCATCAGCTTCACAGCCCACCCTTCCCACTACCTTCATCTCTCAAAGCCCAGGTATCTGCAAATAGGGTCAGCAGTGCTGGTGCCTGGGATCAGTCAGAGCAGGCAGGCAGTGATGGCCTGAGCTGAGCCACAGGATGGATGCCTGCATAAATAGCTGCTAGTAATGGCCTGTGAACGGGCTGTTTCTGGGTAATTCAAATTAGCATCCATATAGGAAGAGGGAGGTGGCTTGGCTGTGGCCTTGGATGTGGTTTGTGTGATGCCAGGGGCACTTCTGCCACAGGTGGGGAGCCACATCTGATGTCAGTCTGCACCAAAATAGATCAAGGCAGTATTGCCTTCATGCTCTGTAGAACAAGACCTGCAATGAGTGAATTATTTAGTGGTGATGCACATCCTCTGAATATTCTTGCCCTATTTAGGAGCACACAAATGAAATTGTTGTCATGAGAAATTTCTCATCATCCTGCGCATCAAACACATGCCAGACAGTTTGGGCAATAGGCTGGTACTTCAGCCATGAATCAGCTTGTGTTTATTGCTGTTCTGGTTTTCTTTCTTTGTTTTTTCTTCTTACTACTTCCCATATTTTTAAATTGTAAGAAATATGATGCAATGCTAAACATTGAAGTTAAATCAGAAACAGTATATCAAGAAGTACTTCTCCTCTGAATGGTGAAGGACATTTTGCAGGTAAGGTGCAGAAGAAAAACTTTTAGCTTGTCTTCTGAGGAATTTGGTAGAGGTGAGGACCAGAAAGAAGCATTCTTACTTAGGCTTGACAGCAACTTTAGTCTGCCATGGTCTTCTTGGATGTGCCTTGCCATTCTTGTATCTTTTTCATATAAGAGAAAGAAGCAGGTCGAGTGCCCCTGGGATAAATTCAGAAAAAATGCATAGAAAGGGGCCAGATTCTTTGAGGATTTTCAGTTAGTTCTCTTTCAGTCTCCCTTTGGGAGTTTAACTTCTTAAAACACTTGCAAACGTGGGGAAAGTGCCCATTAGCAGGGCCCCACATGGCTGAAGTGCAGCTGCTGTGGAGCATATTGCTATGCCTGCTTACACACTTCGTATTTGAGTAGGAACAATGACTTGTTTTAACAGCAAGTTTGGGTAGGGAGGCTTGGGAAAGTTATGGATAATCAAGTGGTGAAGTTAACAGGCATAAGTTCAAGCATGTTAAACTCCTGGGACATGTGTTTTCACTCAGAATAAAGAGGCTGGAGTTTGCAGCAATTTAAACAGAATTAAACTACAGAAAATGAAAGCAATTTTATTCCTGTGTAAGAGCACCCATATGGCGTTTATCATCCTGCAGGTTAGGCATACTTACATTCCACCTTTATTTGATTAACTTTCCGGCATGCCTTCATAATAGGCTTGGTCTACAATTTTTCAGCTAGTTCAGGAAGCCTAAACTATGCTATTTTAATATAGCATTCCTTGTTTGTGAACTAATATGGAACCCATCACTAACTGCAATTGCACTAAAATTGCTGTAATAGGTGCTTAATAAATACACAAGAGTAAGTACTTCTACCTTAAAAGCAAAAAAAAAAAAAAAGACATACTATACTAGGACTAGCTCTCCAACAAAAATGAGCTTTTGTTTGTTCATGAATAAGTAACTTTTTTTTTCTTTCCCAAAAAGTAGTGGCTCCATCAGGTACATCTATCCTCTCAATTAACAACTCCCCAGTTCATTTCCAGGCTCTGTCATCTAATCATCCACGTTAGTCCAGTTCCAATCTCATTTGGCATGAACCTTCTTGGTTTCTCCAAAACAAATTGTGCGTACTTCTGAGGATGCCTGGATCCAGGGCACCCTCCATGACATCACTGCGGGACACATTTGGCTGCCTCTGCCTCATACAGCATCTGTCAGTGGGCAGTGTGGGGTGTCAGTGGGGGTAGGTCCAACATGCTATACACATTTTATCTTTTCTTTGGACTAAATCTGACATCAGGAATGCATTAAATGTGCTCCTATACGCCAAATGCCATGCTCTCTGTACCTCTCTCTCTCTTCTCTTTTTAAAATTCGAGACCAACTTCTGGTTTCATTTCTTCTGATTGAAGGTACACCTGTAGTCGTGTTTCTCATTGGAACGAGATGATCTTCAAGGTCCTTTCCAGCCCAACCATTCCATAATTCTGTGATGTATCTGTGTGCTTGTGCCTGCTGGGATCACCTGCTCCACCTGGGGAGCCACAGCAGCCCGGCCCCTGTCAGTCTGCTGCCTGCCCCTTCTGCACAAACACAGCCTGGAGATTTTTTTCCTCCATTTTCTGCTGCACCAGCTTTTCCTCTGGAGGGAGGATGGGAGCTGTAATCTCCTCCAAGGCTGATGCAGTTGGTGTGGAGTGAGTAGGCTGTCAAGGGGACCATCATTCTTCCCCTCAGGAACGAATGTGTCATCCCTGAGATTTTCCATCTGGCAGGGAAGCAGTAGTCCCGAGGTTACTCCAGAGCTCAGCTCCCCTGTCCTGAATTACTTCATAAAATGAGCTTCCTGATCAGAGATTATGTTTTCCCACTATGTTAAGCTTACTGTTGCATTTAAAGATGATTTTATAGCATTTAGCTTAGTGATGGACATCACCCTGTGTCTGATGCAACAGACTTCATAGTAAATTTGTCAAAAATGAATGTTCTGCTAATAAAATGTTATTAGAACAACTTTTTTGCAAAGGTTTGCAAAGGTTAAGTTTTAAACTATGCTTACTTTAGTACAGTTAATTGGAGGGGGGTGGTTAGAGCATGAAAGCATTCATATGTTCATTTAAAAACAGAAAGGCAATTAAAAAATAATTAATGTTTTTAAATTCTAATTGATCACAGGGATCTGTTTTCCACTGAATGGCTCAGATGCTCGAGTGGTTTTTTATATCATGTGTGAAATGGTTCTAACATAATATATACCTTGTTTAGAATTTAATTTCTTAAAATTATCACACAAAAATGTTTTTAAAAATGGACAAATTTCATAGAAAATTGGAAGTTTGTACTGAAAAATCATTCAGACCATGGATCCTCTGTGAAAAAAAAAAAAAAGTTTTAAATTGTGAGGTCATTATCTGACTTCAGCAATTGGTCTATAATATTTAAAACTTAATAGATACAAAATACAAAATGTTCCAATTGACAGCAATTATCAATCTGGAGTCACACAAAGCACATGATATTGTTTTATGGGCCCCCAGTTAGGTACAGGCCAGGTAAACATTGTGTGCCTCCACTACAGACTCTGGGAAGGATGCATCTTGCTTAACCTTAAGTAAGCAAACTTTAGACATCTCAACCTGAGCTAGTCACCTTCAAAGCCCAGTTAAGAGAAGCAGGCTTTTCTAGAGGATGCAAAAGGAAGAGCAATTGCCCTCTGGAAATAACTGTGTCTCTCAACAGACTGTAAAATGATCCAATAGTGAATAATTCAGATCCAGACATTTAATTTCTCAGAAAATCTAAGCTTGAGTAAGTGAAGCCCATACTCTATGATGTGCACAAGCCCAGGGGCTAATGTGACAAAGCAACAAAAGCAATGCTGGGCATGTGAGTGCTTGAGCAGAAGTCAGAAGAGCACTGCATGAAGCCACGTACTTTGGGCATCTAAAACCACCAGTTATCTCAAGGACAACAGGAGAACTTTCATGGGGTGTATGAAGTGTACCCAGTTTGAAGAGGTCATCCATATTCCCTTCAGTCTTGGTTTACAGACTTACATCTTTACATGATGTAACTTGACTGAAATAGGCCAGCAACCTTCCTGATGTATTTCATATGGGAGCTAAAATATTATATTTATGGTCAACATTATAAAGTGTCCTCATACATGTGTACTCATATATACACATTTTAACCTGAAGCTTAATTAAAAGTTACTCATGCAATCTAAAGGAAATTAATAAGATGCATAGGTATACATCCATACTTAATTGATTTTTTTCTGTTGTGGTAAATCTCTTCCAGGCATTCCAGTTAGTCATAACTCTAATAATGTTGCATTTTTCTTAATAACAGGTGCATGTGATGATATGTTCCTCTTGTTGGTTTTTTGTTTGGTTTTGTTGGTTGGGGGTTTTGTTGTTTGCGATAAGTTTTTGTTTGGTTGGGGTTTTATTCTTTTATATTTATAACTAGCATCAGCTGATCTAATGCACCCATATGTGTCTCTGAACCACAGCTGGATAATCCCACAGACAACAGCTCCAGATTACTGTGTATTACCATAATATTTTCATGGGATGTGTCCATGCAGTTCCAGCATGGAACAAGGCAAAGTAGTGATCTCCCAACAGTGGGGTCAAGCTTGAGCAGGTGGCTGTGATCCATTCTGGTCTCCTTCCTCCTGGACTTCTTTGGGTGAAGAGTTTGCTTTTGGGTGAAATTCCCTTGGGTGAAACCTCAAGTATGAATGAGTGAATGGCAGAATTCCCACTGACTTCAGATGGAGCAAACTTTTACCCTCAGAGTAACTGTTACTATGGTGCCAGACCTTAGGTTTTCAAGGAAGCCATGTGCCCCAGAAACAGAGTCTGAAACAAGGGCTCTGCTTTTCCCACACAACCAAAAAACAAAACCAGTTTATGCCACCTGAAAATCCGAGCTCTTGATATCCTTTCATTTTGGCAAATGCCAATGAATCTTCAGTTGATGCTGTGTTAAGTCAAAAGTTTTGAGTGTGTTTAGTCTGTCATATTAAACCAGCAAGGAAGAGATTCTGTTTCAGTACTGCTAACAAGTAATACTTTCATGATTTAGATCTAGTGAAGCTACTTGTTATGCTCAATATCTTGTTTTATGGGCAAAGTGGAAACGACTTACATATAAAGACAGAAATTTATTGGTAGTATAATTGAAACCTTATGAGTCTAATCCAAAAGTCATTACTTCTCCACATACAACTATTAGAGAAAAAAAAAAGACTATGTCTATGCAGAAAAAGTTGCAACTGTAGTAGTAATAACAATACAGCTAAAACTGTGTCTCCTTAGTTTCTACCCCTTCTCCTGGTGAAATGCTCCCTCTTCCTCAGCTGTTTCAGGTCTGTGGGCAGCTCCTTTTGCTCAGGTGTTGGAGTTGGCAAGATTATGGATTGTTGTTGGCATCTGTAGTCCTTCACCAAGAGGAATTTGATGTTCATGTTGATAGTTTCTTTTTCCTCACTCTAGGATCTATTTGATTGCATTTTTGCATGTCAGCTAAAATGCTTTTACATCTTTGCTCTTTCTAAAATGGTCTGAATGCTATATCAGATCCGAATTTGCTAAGGACAGAGCATTATACATATGCTAGATACTGTGTCTTTATTCTACTTGCTGCCCTAGAACCAGTTTTGTCCAGCCTCAGGTCTGCATTTCTTTATCTGACACTGGTGAATTGTTTATAGCTCTGGGGTCTCCAGAGCCAAACCTGTGCCCCATCTCCTGTCACCCAGTGCTGGTACTCCCCTACACCACACCCAGGATCTGCACATCCCAGAGCCACTGTTGTCTCATCAAGGTGGAATTTCTCCTGCTGCATCACTCCTGTGCAGTCACAAAACCACAGCAGTACCATACAGCAATAAGCAAAACAAACCAAAATAGCCACAGGCACCTGGTCAGAAGGAAAACTGCAGTTACAGCTAAAGCAAGTTAAAGTGAAGCTGAGGGCAGGTCAGACAGAGCAAGCTGGACAGGCTTCAGTGCTGAGGCTTGGCAAAACCAACACAAAACTCGTGGTCAGACACTGGCCACAGCGATGCTGTGTTGCAGGTCTGTGCGGGCACACAGTTTGAGTCCTGTTGTTGGAGCAGGTTGCTAACTCCCTGTACTGAATGAAGTGCATGAAAACAAAATCTACAAAAGAAATTGATTCCCAGCACATCTTGGAAAGAAAAGGTTTTAGCACTACAGAAGCAAGGAGAAAGTTCTCCAATGCCCTCATAAATCTCTGGAGGGGGTGTGATGTTTATATCAAATTTATGTAAAAGTGTTGAGGATATTTGTTGTAAGGATTTAATTTCTTTAAGGATAGGAGTTGACTGAAATATCCCTTCTAATATCTGTTCACTAGTCTTGAAAGTTCTCATGCAGAAAGCTTCTTCAAAGTATCTTTTTACCTGGTGCACCATAGCTATATTTATTTCTGTATTCTAGATAGTGTAGATACAGGTGATGTTAAAAAGACAGATTCTGGTTTTGTGTGGTTTTTCTTTTCTCAGGCTTCTTTTGCTTCTTCATACTTCTCCCTGAAGAATTACTTTGGTTATTTATGCTGCTCTGTTCACCAAGAATAAAGCTTTATTTTTTCACTGATCTAAAATTGACTGAGCTCATAAAATACTTCACTCTGACTTGTGTTTGTGGTGGAGGCAGTTCTTCATGTTTTTTAATGTATGTCTAACAGAGGTCTTTTATTAAAAATCTTATTTAAGGAGTGGGGGCACAGTCCATTTCTTTCTCTGCTGAGGATGCTCACCCAGGACATGCAGAGTTCATTAGGTTAGTAGGGAACAGCTCTATTAATTGATGTTTGGGTTTGGGCCTGTTGCTTCCTCTGAAGCTGAGGCAGGAGAAGAGGAAGGGCTCCAGCACTCACTTGGGGCTCAAGGCCAGATTAAATCCCCACCATAAATCACTTCAGACCCAGGCCCCTGGGTATATCTGACTTCAGGGCTTTGGGTTTGACCAGAAGCACAGGGTGGCACAGATCTCCCTTCAGGCAGGAGCCATGTGCTGGATGAATCTGAACGGGTCTGAGCGTGGCTGGGTGCCCCCTGCTCTGCAGGGGCAGGCACAGTGACACGATTCCCCCCTCACCCAGGGGCTGCTCAGGAAAAAGTCCAGTGGTGGGACCCCCCCGGCTGGGCAGTGGCTGCCCAGGAACTGCAGGACCGCAGTGCTGCTCTGAAGTGTTTAACTTGCATCCCAATCTCAGCTCAGGGCCCTGGAGCCTGCAATCATGGAGTGTGGCAATTCAGTCAGTGTTATGTATGTGTGAAAGCTAAAATTGTTTAAAGTGTAAGCTGAAAGGTCTGACCTCTGAAATAAGAATATTTCAAAAAGATTGCAGTATCAGCATTCTGTGGAGAAATACCACTTCTAAAAAAATCAGGAGGATATTTTTATAATGCTTGACATTTTCATGTTGAAATAATGGCAAATCCTTATGTTCCCTTATTCTCCCCATCTCATCACCTCAGATGAAAATGAGAGTGAAAAGAAGAACTTCTTGAATAAATAAAAACAACATTTTAAATCTTCAAGTATATTGCTTTTCTATCACTAACAAGAATATACTAAAAACCTAAAATAGCAGCTAACTTATTTTCTGGTGAGAAGTTAACTTTTTTTCCAGTGGGAAGTAAGGAAAAATCTTCCTCCTCCTCCAGTTTTAATTTTGATCTTTTCACTTGCTCCAGTGACACAGAGAACAAGAACTGTGAGAAAAAGAAAAAAAATAAGAAAGAGATTTGTAGAATAAAACACTGACTGTGTTAACTGATTTTTGTTAATTTTGAAATTTTGCTTAAATATGACATATAGTATTTAAAATATTTTATTTCTTTGAACTCTTGAGTTGTTATAACTTCTACAGAAAAAACTTCTTAAAGTTTTTGTATTTAAGTGTTCAGGTCAGAAAATTTACTTTTAAAGAAATGGCCAGATTTCAGAGTACCCACATTTTTCAGTATTTCCAGGTGAAACAATGCATATTGTTGCCACTTTTTGAATTCTGACCTTTTTGAAAACTATCTTAAACTAACACCAGAAATATTTGAATGTATCCTTTAATGTCATATTGACTAAACATGAGAGCAAGCATTTCTATAAGAGAATTAATATCTGAGCACATCTTGTGAGGGCAAAGCACATAACACATTTTTGTTAGAAAGCAGAACACCCTTTTAGCAATTAAATAATGTTACTGTAGGAACCTAAATTTTAAAATGTGGGGAACATTTTCTTAGGTTGACATTACAAGAGGAAACTCATGTATATATCAAGCCTCACTAGGTTTAGATGTTTGCCATGTCCCACAGCTGTGTATTTTCTCTTTACCTGTCTTCTTTTCATTCTGTTCCCACCATCCCCTGGCCCCTACCCATCAGATTTCAGACTCTCACAGGTACTTTCTAGGAAGGTGCTGCTGATTGCTACAAGGCACACTGCACCCTGACTATCCATCTTACAGTGAGGTTTATCCATGTGGACAAAATGTAAACTGATCTATGCATAGCAGAGCTGGGAAGCTTGTGATTGCCAGTGTTATTTGTATGCTTATGGAACAAAAACATAGTCTGTAGTAGAGTCTGGGTTTTTTTCTTTAATGTTCTTTTGCTTGTTGCACTGCCTAATTTTCCACATATATTATTTACTTTACTTTGGTGTATTTTGAGAGAAATCAGCTCTCCTAAAACTTTTAGATGAGCATTTTCTAACCTGTTGTGGTGAGCATTATTCTTCTTGGTTTCTTAAAAATAGTTCTCATTATTCATGTTACATACAGACAAACCACATAGGCTGTGTTTGCCCTTTTCGTCTTTTAGAGGTTAACTGAATGATTAAGGAGGTCACTGAAGTGAGTATTGTAGAAGAGGAAGGCCGAAAAGCCCATCATCAGAGCCACTCAGGTCACTTGGTTTAATGATTAACAGAATACAGTCCAAAACATATTTTCTTCTATGAAGTAATTTGATTCCCATGCAAATGTGTAATTACAGAAATGACCCAGATTGTTTATCCCAGAGAACATCTGTTCTGGTTTTCTGGAGGTGTTCAGTTTGGCATCTTACTATCAAAAGCAATTTGTAGCTGGTATATTGACCTGACCAGTCTGATAATTAGGCTGGGCATTCTGAATGAAGTATTATAATGCTTTATTAAAAAGTTTGTACCACACATGCCTTGCATATTCCACCTTAAATATTCACTCATATGGTTAGATTTTTGAACGAGAATAAGGATTTAATTGATTTTTTTAAAATTAATTACCCCTTCTTGGTTACTTATTAGGCATATTTCAACTCAGTGCATAATATCATAACATATATATATATATATATATATATAACAATGGTGGTCTCTTAATAAATACATATTTACCCTATGGCAAAGCTGGATTGCTGCTTGTGCACTGAGTATTTTTCCTCTGTTTTAGACTTCATATCATCAAGCTTCCTCTTATTGATTTCTTCATTCTGGATTTTATTTACTCAGTCACTTGGATTAGGAAAACCTGGTAAATTGGAGAAAGATGTTAATAGTATTTTGACATATTATTGGTACTTTTCCCTCAAGCAAGGTCACTTTCTACTCTCTGTGAACTATAGAAAACAATAAAAACCCCTGTTTATTAAAGATGCTGCCATTTGACACAGTCTTTGCCTTAAAACCACTGAAATATGATTGACTCTTACTAAAATAAGATCACTTTTATTTATCCTATGTTAAACAGCATGACCTTTTCGATACCACTTTACATGTCACAGATTTGCTAAAAAAGACTCCATGATATGATTAATTATACCAACTGCTCCACCCAAGGCAAAGAAATCTCCAGAGACAGCCAGTATCTGTGCCTCCCCAGATGCCCCTGAGAAACCAGATTTGCCTTACTGCTGGCAAATTTGGGGATAATGTAACCCAGCATTTCAATTTCCTTAGCCTGATGTGGTCCCTCCTCCAGAGCTTCCACATGCAGTTGGCTTTAATGTGTTTCCTGGGAGGAGACAACCAGAGGAAACGGAGACCTCGGAAGCAAAGCACAGGCTGCTGCTTTGGGTGCAGCACACCCAGGGGTGCCCTCACTTATGCACCTCCCGAAGGGACAAAAGAAGCTCATTCAGGGCAGCCTCGCCCAGGACGGGCTCTCCTGTGCTGAGGCTGCAAATGGGTGATGGTGCAGTCCCAGCTGCCTGGGTGTGCTCCCCATCTCCTGCTGCTCAGCACGCTCCTGCACATCCAGGGGCCGCTGCCTAGCTGTGGCTATCGTCCTTCAAATGTAACATCAAATCCTAGGGGTGATTTGGGCCCAGAGGAAGGCCATGCTGAAAGACTTGTTTTCAGCAGAAGGTGGATTTCACCCCAAGCCTCTATCTTTCCAAAGATGTAATGCTATTGCATAGACTTGTATCAAACTGCTCTGTCATGGAGTGATTTCAATTCTGAGATGTCCAATTTTCTTCAGTTAAATGTATAAAGAACTTCAGGATTATTTGTGATGAAAAGTTATGAACTTTATGCTACTGTTCAGTACATGCCTGTCTAGATAGTTTTACCCTTTCCAAATCAATTCTCAATTCACACATCATCGAGGTCTTTAATTGCTAGGTAACGTACAACACACCTGTGTTCTCCCCTCATTGCTCCTATTTAGACTTGCATTTCATTCCCAAATTGCAGCTGCACTGTCTGTCACCTTCAAATAACAGTTTTCTCTCATTCTTCTCTGACTTAGTTTGAACAATTTAATTTTGGTTAACCTCTCATCTTCAGAACTTGAAAGACCTGAATGTGCAACACCTGGCACAAAGCCTTGTGCGAAAGCACAGGACAGGGAGCGGTAGCAACTCCCCTGCAATGGGAATGAGCAGAGGTTGTGGCCCTAGTCTGGAAAAACACTTACACATGCACTTGTTGTAAAGCACAAGAAATATTCACGTGTGGGACTTTGAGCACACATAGTTGTACTGCTGTATTGCTGTCTCTGTTTCTTAAGAATAGACTGCATACTTTACATTCTGATACTTATCCATCGTGTAAGACACTGACACTTCATCTTAGACCCTATTTTTTTGTGTAACCCAAGAAGCAATTCAGAACTTAAAGAATCAGAGAACTATTTGTGCTGGAAGGAACCTTAAAGAGCATCCAGTTCTTACTGCCCAGCCGTGGGCAGGGACACCTTCCAGTAGAACAGGATGCTCAAAGCCACATCCAGCCTGGCCTTGAACACTTCCAGGGATGGAGCATCCACAACTATCCTCACAGTAAATGTTTTTTTCCTTATATATAATTTAAACCTATCCTCTTTCAGCAAGCCATTCCCCCTTGTCCTATCCCTACATGTCCTTGTGAAAAGTCCCTCTCCAGCTTTCCTGTAAACTTTTAGGTCCTTTAAGGTGTTATAAGGTCTCCTGGAGCCTTTCTCTCTCCAAGATGAACAACTCCAACTCTTTCAGCCTTTTTTCATAGGAGAGGTGCTTCAGCCCTCAGATCATCTTTGTGGCTTTCTCTTGACTTGTTTCAGCAGGTCCACGTCCTTCTCATTTTGGGGTCCCTGGAGCTGGACACTGTGCTCTGCTGTGGGGTGGGGTCTCATGAGAGCAGAGGGGCAGAATCTTCCCCCTCACCCTGCTGCCCATGCTGCTTTTTGATGAGGCCCAAGACACGTTTGGCTCTCTGTGATGCAAGTGCACTCAATCCCACTCTCCATGTCACTGACAAAGATGTTAAACAGGTCCCAATACCTGGTGCTCCCCTGGGGAACACCGCTCATCCCTGGTCTCCACCTGGATGTTGAACCATTGATTGCAACTCTCTGAGTGTGGCCATCCAGCCAGTTCCTTATCCACTGAGTGGGTAATCTGTCATACCCATGACTCTCCAGTTTGGAAACAAGGACATCATGCTGGGCAGTGTCAATTGCTTTGCACAAACACAGGTAGGTGATGGCAGCTGCTCTTCCCTCATCTGCCATCTCTGTAACTCCATCATAGAAGGCCACCAAATTTTTCAGGCGGTGTATCTGGAGAGCTTGCTGGTGAGGAATGAGGCAAAAAGTCATTGAGCACCTCAGCCTTCTCCACATCCCAGGTGAACCAGGTCTCCTGTTTCCCGCCAGAGAGGGCCCACATTCCCTAGTCTTCTTTTTATCCCTGATGTACCTATAGAAGCTTCTCTTCTTGCCCTTGATGTCCCTGGCCAGATTTAATTCTGTCAGGGCTTTGGCTTTCCTGACCTGACCCCTGGCTGCTTGGACAATTTCTCTGTGTTCCTCCCATGCTACCTGTCCTTGCTTTCACCCTCTGTAGGCTTCATTTCTGTGTTTGAGTTCGTCCAGGAGTTCCTTGTCCATCCACATAGGCCTCCTGGCATTCTTGCCTGTCTTCCTCTTTGTTGGGAAGCATTGCTCCTGAGCTTGGAAGAGGCGGTCTTTGAGTATGAACCAGCTTTCCAGGGCTCCTCTTCCCTTCAGGGTTGGTACTCTACCAAGCAGATCCCTGAACAGGCCAAAGGCTGCTCTCCTGTAGTCCAGGGCACTGAGCAGGCTGTGCCCCCTCCTCACTGCCCTAAGGATCTCAAACTCCACATTTCCATGGTCACTGCAGCCCAGGCTGCCCTTGAGCCTCACATTCCTCCCCAGCCCCTCATTTGTGAGACCAAGGTCCAGCACAGCACAGCACCTCTCCTCAGTGGCTCCTCTGTCACTTGGAGTAGGAAGTTATCATTAGTGCATTCCAGGAACTTCCTGGATTGCCTGTGCCCTGCTGTGCTGTCCTTCCAACAGATGTTGGGGTGGTTGAAGTCCCCCTTGGGGACCAGGACCTGTGAATGGGAGGCTGCTCCTACCTGTCTACTGTTGCAATTTGTTTCTCTGTCACTGAATGCTATGAAGAAAGAATTCATTCTCTCAAACATCACACAGAGACTAGGTTCTGTTTCTTAAAAATCCATAGGTATAGTGTCTCATAAGCAAAAATAATACCAGATTTCTTTAAAGGAAAAGGAATAACACTTTTAAGTTTAATGTCCTAGAATTTTTTAGATGTGACCATGTGTTATTTTTGTATTATTCATGTACTTGTATTATTTTGTATTCTATATGTATTATTTTTACAAAGAAAAAAAGATTAAGACTAGATTTTTATCTACTTGCTTTGAAACAACAGTTTGACAGTCTGTATTCTTGTCTCATGAATATGTGGAAAACAAACTCCTTAATAAACATTTTTATTCTTTGCTAAAGCAGCAAGGAAACCTTTGCAGTCTATGGCTTTTACATGCTGGTACAGAACATTCTATTCACCCACTCTTTCAAGAAAAATAAAGCTCTGTGTGAAATAGTGGACAATAATTTTCCTGAAAAATATGCAAGCATTTCTTTGAAGTATAAAAGGGGTAGTAGCTGTGATGACCAGACAGAATTACGGTTCTATGATCAAATAGTTAACAACAGAGGAATCCAAAGGAAACAGTATTCAAAAACAGTGGGAAGAAGATTAGTGGAGGTTTGCAAAAGATTAACAGGACACATTTTTCAGTAGCTCATTTTCTAGTCTGGACAAAGGGAGCATGTTTGAATGTTCAGATGTACATGTGCAGTTCTGTGCAAATGTGTGTGTCACAGCTTGCTCAAGGTGTCTCTGGAAGAGGTATAGTCTCTTATTTGGATGTCTTTTTTGAAACACTTAACATGGAAAACAAAGAAAAACACAACTGAAGTGTTATAGTCAGTAACACACCTCTTTAGGGCTCCAGTCATCAAAATTGTGCTGTGCATGCATTTGTTATTTATTTATTCAGACAAAAATAGTATATCCTCATGATTTTGTGTAAATAAAATGAGTATGATTTAGTTCATTGCAGAATGTGGTATGCATCTAATGGGGCATATTATCAGTGTAATGTCTTCAAGGTACCAGGAAACCAAAGGACATGAACAAAACTACAGACATTATCAATTCCACACAGGTACATTTATATCTCTCAGCAGGTGTAGGTCACAAAAAGATCCATTCGTATAATTACATATCATATAGAAAATCACACTGCCAGGCTATGCCAACATTTCTAGAGTGTCTAATACTAACACTTTACCATTACAAAATGTTGTCTTTTAGTTCCCTTCTCTTGCAATCTTACTTCAACCAAGGATCCAAAAGCTGTGGGCTACATATAGGCTCTGGCTTCATGTGTGAACCAAGTTTATAAGATCTCAGCTGGATTTGAAGAAATCTAATTATTTTCTTTAGCAACAGACCTTTCTGTGGTTGCTTGCAGGTTTTTTTAGTACTTCTGAAGGCACAGAATGTGGATGGATGGCCCCTTAGACTCCTCCTGTGGTCAGTGAGGAAAGAAACAGTCCTTTGGGAAATGACTCGTTTTCTGGAAATAACATTTAAGACAGATGAAATAAATTTCCCTCTGAATGTCTATCCTTCTTTATTGACTGCAGGGAGACAGATTTGGGCTGGGTACCTGGCCAACACAGCCAGCCAGTGCTGGATGAGGTGGATCCCATCTCCCAGGTAAGTGTTTAAGGTGCTCTGCAGCCAGAAGGTGCCGAGACATCACCAGGTAAATTCTCTCCACAGCCTTGTGACTGGCCCTGATGCCCTGTCCTCTGCCCCCAGAGACAGAGGGGTGCAAGGTGACTGCTGGCCCTTGGAACAACAGCTCATGTATTTATGTGATAGAAGCACTGATCAAGTGCTATGTAACTGAGCAATTAAGAACAACAGTAATAATTCAGGAATCAGTAAAAATATAGCATTGGATTTCTGGCACAAATCTCAAGACATTTTAAATAGTCAGGTATTTGAAATGCCATGCAATTCATGGTAAATGCAATTAGGCTAAGTTCTCTGGCCCAATTTCAGTGTATGTAATTGCTTTAACCTAACCAAGTTTCCCTAGCAGGGTGTAGCGTTTTTCTCCTCCTGCCTCGCGTTGCTGCGATGCACAGGTGACAGCACTAAGTTGACCCTGGAACTTTGTGCTGTCCGGGCCAGGCTGCCTTGCCCACCAGGCCTGGGCACAGCCACACCAGCCTGCCTGGGGGTACCTGGAGAGATCAGAGCAAGGACAGAGTACAAAGGTCTGGTGTAGTCACGAGAAGGATTTCCCCTATTTAAAGTCTCTTTGCAGTAATGCATTTTTTATGGCTCTGTTCATTTATCCCAAGCACAAATACAGGCTGGGTGACCTGGAAAAAGAGATGGGTTTTAGAGGAAATGTTACATGGAGCAAGATGTTAAGCTTTAGCTACATGTTCATATACTTTCACAGCAATGCCCTGTATCCCCCTCAGTAGTGGGTCTCAGCTGGACTGTCTTGCTCAGCTCTGATACATACAGGCACTATAACAGGGTCTTGAGAGCATTTCTGTGTTTTAAATACCTTGAGTACCTGGACCACTGTGTTTATCTGAACAGCACTATATTAAATGGAGCTATTTTAGAATCTCATCAATATTTCATATAGATTGTGGTGCACAGCATTTGCATTCCTCTATTAATGTATCCTTTTTATGAAGGTGACGTTTATTCTTTAACTTTCTCTATTGTCTTATTAGGAGCCTTCCTAGGCCATGGTAAAAATCAGCTTATAGGGTTAGGGACTGTGTGTGTGCTCCATATTTGCAATTTCTCTCCTAGCACAGCACACATAATTTATGATCTGAACTAGATCTACAATATATTAATGAGTACACTGTGGATATGTGGATGCTATTTTGGTGTTCCTCAGCTTTAGAGTAGGATGACATAAGGTCACTGTGCAAGCAAGGAGCACAACATCTTGGTAAGGAACTTCTCTAGAAGTGGTCAGACATAATAGCTTAGGTGAGAGCTGTGCAAAATCCATGCTTTGCACTAAGTTGCATTACAGGTTGAAGCTGGAGATCAAAAGGCAGCAGTGAGCCAAAAGAATTGCTCTGCAGAAAGTGAGGCAGGAGGAAATTACCCGTGGCTGCATGTTGCCACAGGCTGGTGCAAGTCCAGTGTGTGTAGCCCTCGTGACCTGACTTGTGTTCTTGAAGCGGGGAAAGGAAAAGTTGGTCCTACTGAGGGGCTTCAGCAGGATAACAAACATAGGCAGGACTGTATGGATATATGTGTTCTCTGTAATTGGTTTCCAATCAACCAAACCATAAGCAGACATTTGAATAATTCAGTGTCGCAACAGACATGGGTATGGGAAAGAGTAAGTGGACGTCACATGCAAAACACAGTGGAAAAATCATCCTTTTGCTTCAAAGAAGCTCATGCTGGAGACAGCAAAGGATCTAACTCCTACAGAGAGACTATTGTGTACAGAATAATCTTAAAAGCTGGCATTTTGGTTTGAAGTGTAGTCAAATAGCATTGGAGAAATGTTGAGGCTGTTTTGACACAAATACTGATTTAGATGCTATTTCCTCCTTAGGTGATCTGTGGGTGTTGGGCATCTTTGAGTATTGGTCATTGGCTCTCCATTAGACTTGCTAGGTTTTTACATCTACTGTGACTAGGTGAAATTCTAGTCACACATACTGAAGCTTCTATTCTCATATGTTTTGCTCTTAGCCCAAGATAGAAAATAAAATTAGTTGGAGATAAAAATAGTTGAAAATAAAGTCAACTGAAGGCATACACTTGCTAAAACACATGCATATTCCTATAGCTTGAGGTGGTAAAGTCCAATTGCTTTGATTTTCCAAATTTCTTGAGAAAAGTGTTCAAGTTCATGCTGAGAAGTTGATGATAATTCCCATATACCACAAAGGACTAGAAATTGATGCTTTTATAGTATTTTACATAATTTTAAATTAAAATAGAGTTGTCCAACACAGAAAAAAAATGACTGCTGCCTTTTGAAAGCAAAAAATAACTGATTGCATAAATATTATTTCTGTCACCAAAATTCTAGTTTACATTTTAGTGAAGTACCACATCCCATAGTTTAAATCCTTTTAAAGTTATTTGGCTGAATCAGTACACAATGTAATTTGCAGCTGGAGACTACCAGGTGCTGGATTGTTCTTACCTTCTTTTCATCTTTGGCTACGTGGGCTGATAAGGACTCTTCTTGGGGAAGCTCTGTTGTGAGAGGCACACATAGGGCAGAGAGTTTCTCATTTATGCTATGCTTTCACAGAAGTTGGGACATCTTTGGCAACATAAACCTGCAGACCTCACACATTTAGGAGAAAAATGCGTTTGGGATGGCTGGGACACAACCTTTCACTGCTGCTGTCTGTGGCTTCTTCCTTTGTGATGGGGCTGACCCGTGTCTTCTCTGAAGTACTACTGCTCCCTTTTTGTTGGCTGATGATGATCGTTCCTTACTCCTAAAGGATATTTTAAAACAATAACCTTTCCAAGAAAACATAGGTCTGTGCAAGCTCATTGGTGGATTATTGTTAAATATTAACATAATAGAAAAGGAGTGAGAAAGAAAATTCCCTGATTCAGTTTTATTCTGTGCCACACAGGCTCTATCTCATATTGCTCCCAGCACCCCTGTAAGGCTCAGAGAAAAACATTTGAGCTGTAACCTCTGGTACAGATCCTCCGAGGCAAAAAAAGCCAGTGAAAAACTGCCATACTCAAAGTCCTAAAAATATTCATGGTATCCTGTCTCCTCATCAAAAACTACAGGAACCCCTGAGGAAATGACAACATGCAGTAGCACTTAGAGATGATGGGATGATATATATGTGTGTGTATGTATAGTCTTTCAAAATCTGGTGATTATATAAATATATAGACTCAGAGACATAGAGATAAATAGATACAGAAATATAGAGAGATCGTCTGATGCCACTAAATCTATAAAAATGGAAAAAGAGAACTTGGCTGAAGCTAGGCCCAGACAAGTTTCAGGTGATGCTGATCAGAAAGAGATGTCTTTGTAGACCAAGATTCTGCCAATGACATCAGGCCCTCATTTGGACAGCAGGTGCAATACTGTGGGTTGCTGTCTGGTTCTGCACAGTGAGTGGGTGATGAGGTTGAACAACTTCAACATAAAGTGCCTTCTTGAATCTCCTCTTTGCTGATAACCTTAACAAGCATTTGGCCATGGCATTTGTCTGCTCCATGCTGGCACAGAGTGATTTCCCAAAGCCAAAGCTTCCCCACAGGCTGCCTCAGGCTGGGAGACTGGCTGGCCACTCTCCTGTGGCTGTTGTGAACTCCCCAACCTGGCCCCAGTTTGGCCAACATCCAGGAAGATGCCTTGGCTTCAGTTTTCAAATCAGTTAATGAATGCATCAGTCCCCAGCTATGCCAAAATTTGTGATGACAGCTCTAACTCTGGGGGATGGCAGGGATGAGAGGACAAGAGAGGTAATGTGGGAAAGGCCCCAGCCTTGTGGAAGAACATTTGCTGCTGGAGTAGTGCCTCATTGCTGGGAGCTGAGCCCGGTGTTAGGAAGCTGTCCTCCAAGGGAAAGCCTCTGCTCCAGCTGTGGTGCTAATTAACAAAAAGTCCCATTTAGTCCTTGTATCCTTTCACTTCTCTCAGGATAAAACAGAACAAAATCACCAAAGTAGCTCTCTCGGGCAGGGATTTGACTTTATAACACACATGAGACTGCCCGAAGTCCACCAGGGAATTTGCTATTGATTTTGCATGAACAACTTTCATATTTTATAGCAGTGACAGAAGAAAGCTCTAAGAGAGGAGAAATTCATGGCTGCCTTTAAAAGACAATAAAGTGAAAATGATAAGTTTACAGACAGTTGAATAAATGCAAGGTAAATAGGACCAACTTTCCTTGGATCTGCCAGAAACACAGTTCATTTTCAATAGCCACAGTCTTGAGTGTCAACAGCAGCATCTTGGGGGACAATCCTCTACATTACATACACAGATCCACTCCACACTCCTCCTGTGTATATTAGGGGTATTATAGGGGATATTAGGGAACACCAGATCATGCTACCTGCAGCAGTTTATGAAATTCATTCAGAAAATGTGTTCAGAAACTCACAGTCTTTCCTAGGAAATTTTTAGGCTATCAATTTACTGGGCTGGAAATGGAAGACAATCCCAAAGAAGCAACTCAGAATGGTGGCCAGTGGGTCTGCTGTCTCCACCACAGACAAAGCACTGACATCTGGAACCATCCCAGAGCCAACACTGAGATAAATATTCAGTGTTTCCCTTCACTTTACATTTCTTGTCCTTGTTGTACCAGGCTGTTTGTTTCCTTGTTGACCCATCTGACATTCCTGCTAAATCAGACAGCTGTCCTTAGAAGGACAAGAAAAAGAAAAACACAAAGAAAGGTGAGGCTGAAGCTGTGATACAGGACTTAGTGTAGCAAGCATTGCCAAAATAAATCCTG
The DNA here is from genome assembly GCA_013397815.1 of Aleadryas rufinucha. Lineage (NCBI taxonomy): Eukaryota > Metazoa > Chordata > Aves > Passeriformes > Aleadryas > Aleadryas rufinucha. Next base: position 484,566 of record VZTH01004621.1, read on the forward strand.
CACTCAGCAAAAGCCTTATCCAATAGTACTGCCAGACACATACTTCAAGACCTGATTTCTGTGTCAGGACAGGTATTTTAGCGTTTCCCTTTTAAGATAGATTCTCAATCTCAAATTAATTTAGAGTGGAATCATCCCACTGTAGATGAATTGAGATGCCTTGAGAATTCAGGCAGTATAGACGCAATAGATAAAAAGTCTTCTTCACCAAATTCTTCCCAGCAGAGATGGCAAGTCAGTGCCTCAAGTACCTTCACTTGATGGAAAACCTCAGGGAAACAGCTAATAGAAGAGCAGTGTTAAGTCTGACATGTCACTGAGGACTGGAATTAGTGGTAGATTCAGGGCAAAGTCAGGGCAACCTGGACTTGCCAGTGCTTTTGCAGGGATTTGCAGTCCTGCTATTCCTAGCAGCTCCGGGGTTCATCTCTATCACAGGCCACATTGGGCTATTTTCAGACTCTGAGCAAGGAAGGAACAGGGCCCTCTGAGCTGCTGGCAAGGTGGCCACGGCTCAGGTGCTGGTCCTCTCATGGGTGTAAGAACCAAGGCTATCTGGCAATGCCATATTACGTGAGGTAAATAAGCTCCTTCAGGTCAATAGCCACCTGCCAGAACCAGCACTGCCTACCTTATCTCAGGGGTCATTTGTTTCCTAATGAAGTCCAGAGCTGGGAAAAAATTCCAGGTGTCTTGTTCCTGTTAGTACTACAATCCCATGTTTTCAACCATTTGGATTCATTTTGCCCTCACTCCAATAGATTTTTGTTTTCCATTATTTTTGACTGGAAATAACAAAGCCCTGCCTGTACAGAGGGTTTCATTGGTCTAACGCTGAGAATTTGGGGATTAAAGCATTCCCAATTCAGGCATGAAAAAAAGTAAGCTAAAGATACTGACTACAACAAGGTGTTACATATGGCAAAGTGTCCCTTCAGTTCGTGTGGTACTTCCACGTGTGAGCCCAGCCCTGCCCATATCCTTGAGTGCAGGCCTGTGCTCCCCTCGGCTCTGCCAGGGAGCAGCGAATGCTTCAGGAGCCACTGAGCTGTCCTGCCATACACTGATGCCATGATAATTTTTTGCCTTTTTCGTATACCCCTTTTATACCCCTTTTATACACCCTTTTGTATAGCTTTTATGTATCCTTAGTGCTTTTAGCCCACATACTTGTAATTCCTTAAGTTTAATAACCAGCATAGACTCAGTATTCTGTTAATCCAGGAGACCAAACATCCTGGAGGTCTCCAGATGGAGGTCAGAAAACCCTATGCTATCCTGAGAAACCAAGGTCTTCCTTAGAATACATCCTGTAAACTAAAACAGGCCCATCCAGGAGGGAACTCCTCAGACTGGAGGGTTCATTCAAGCCTCTCATTGGAGAGTCTTTGATAGCTGTGCTAATTTACAAGGCCTATAAATCGTATATGCACGATAACTCTATCGTGCTTTTCAGTGTGCTTTTCGGCACATTCCACCCGGACAAAATGTACACCTTTAAAAATCATTAAATAAATACCAAGATAAAAACCCCTTCTCCCTTAACCATGTCTGGCTTTAATTTTAAGACCAGGAAAAAGGCAACACACCACTAGGACAATTGTCTCTTCTCATCTCAAGCTGCTGACAGAGCTGGCAGCCCTTACTAAATCCACTAAAAGAGCATTTGAAGGTGGTCTGACAGAGAAATGTGGATGCTTATGTCTCTCCTAATGGTGTTCTTAGAGAAAATACAACTCTTCCTGTGAGGCAGGAGTCATCAAAAACATTTGAAATCTACGTATTTTTGAAAGAGTACACAGAATCCCACACATCAACTGGAGGGGTCTGAAAAAGTATATTTTTCTTTGTGTTGTTCATAATAAGCGATAACATTGCCTGTATTGCTGTATTTTCTTAGTAAAAAAATGCTTGTTTCAGTTGCTTGCTAGATTTAATTCATCTTACCTGCCATATGGCTACAGCTTTTTGCTGGTCGTTAGTACTGTGGTAGTACCTGCAACACCGCCTGATTTGTACATCAAGGGTTAATATTCCCATTGCAGTTCAATTTGCATTGCAGAGGTTTATTCAAGGAAGATGATTTTCACGTCTTGATAGAGGAAATTAATGGTAAAAATGATAACAAATTGTCAAATTATGGTTCTGAATATTAAGAATGAAAAGTAAGAGATGCATAAGAAGCAACATTGTGGTAATTTCAATGAGCAGAGTGGCACTTCCTAAAGTGCATTTCTCACATAACAGCAAAAGAATTTGTGTGGGTGCATTCTAACTCTATGCTGTACCCAAGGTACAGTAATAATTTTATTCTCTAAGTATCCTAGACTGACTAGCATGGCTTTTTAAAACATACTTCAAATAGAGAGGGTTTCACTAACCCTTCAGAAGATAAGAAATGTAGATTCATAAAAGCCTGTTTAAAACATAAGGAACAAGTATCACTCGCTGGAAGCTTGTTTTATGTTCCTGAATGAAATACGTACACAGCCAATGGCTCTTTTATTTACACATTGTGTCACAATATAATTTTCCCCTTTTCATGAAAGAAGAAACAGCATGATTGTTTCCTTTATCTTTTCTTCATCAGCACTGAATGTTGTTACAGGAAGGATGAGTTACATCATTAGGCTTTCTGTGGTAATTAATTCACTGAGTTTCAGTGTTGCTCTACACAGTCAAGACAGGCATGGTTGCACCAAATATGCAAAATAAAAATATTAAGTGAATCTGACATTCTTCTTTGGTGTGAATATAAATGTACTGAGTATGTGTGTTAAATTCTACAGCTCAGCTTATTGCTGCCTCCATGTGTTTGGGCTTTTGCATCTATTATATAACAGACTAAAGGTATCCTCTCTCTTGCACATGGAACCATGGTAAGCATCACATAAATGCCTACATTTCACGATGGTGACGTAACTTGTCCTTATACTCCCCATATGGATGTCAGAAAACACCATGCACATAAATGACTACCATGTTTCCATAGAAACTAATGTACTTCAGGCAGAAAAATTGAATAAGATTTATAAAAATTATTTTTAAAAGCACAAAAGTTTAAAAAAATAAAAGACACCAAATTCTCTTACATTTTTTTCAAAATGCTCAGAAGGTGTTCAATGCAGTCCTTTATAAATTATCTTTTAGAAATCATAATTGGTTGATGATAATGACTGTCCTGGACAACTGGATTGTTAGGTTAAATATTTTGCTTTGTTATCTCTGCCTCCAGTAATATAATCCTGTCAGTGTTTTGCTCCCTAGCATCTTTGCAGATGAGTGCAGTGCAGAGGTGCCTGTGAGGTTCCCGTGTGCCCCACACATGTCCTTTGAGGGCTTGATATATCTTCTTCCAGAGGGCTAAACTTCATGTCAGCTTATGGGTGGCTGGTTGCTAAACAGAAAAGTGGAATCAGCTGAGCAGGAGGCAATGCTACAGCCTTTCCTTCATGAATTTTATGGGAAAAAATTGGGAGGCAGAGCAGGCATCACCTCTCTACTCTCCCAGAGCAAATTCAGTGCCTGGAGCTGCAACAACTGAACCGAACAGGGACATTTTCTAACTGAGCTCTGATGACCCTGGAGCTGGGATGGCAGCAGCCCTGCAGCCACATGGCTTCTGGCACCAACAGCACATCCCATCTATTCCCCTGTTCGCCAACCCCTGTTTCAGTATGGGCTCACCCTGGGTCAGAAATATTCCACAGACAGAGGAGCAGCTTCCCCCTTTTCAGCAGCAGGCTGAAGCTCCTTGGTAACTACAGGCTGGCTGTCTCAGCTCCCAGTTGAGCTGAATTAGCACTGCTGGTGGGGCTGGTGCTGCCTCCTCTGAATTTGTAAAACCTGCAAAAGTCTGAAAGGGTTAGTGTGGCAGAGCAGGAGAAATAGTGAGTGGCGTTTTTCTGCATTCATTTTCTTTGAGGGACAGAGAACAGTTTTGTTTCACCTGGCATAGCATCAAAACAGGTTTCCCAGCTCTGCTTCGAGTCCGATACAGACATAAGACAGATGTTGCTATACATTTTTCAGTAATTTTCCTATCCAATTCTCTTGGTGTTCACTCTATGAATCCTGCATAATTCAGGTTGCTTACAGTGGTTTGATGTTCTCTTTGAATTTCTTCTTGTTTGTTTGCCCTTGCCTTTGCCAGTGACTAACATCACAATACTTTACCACCAGTCTGGGGACTGCTACACCCACGCATCAGCAGCACATTCCCAGCGCTTCTCGGCAGTCCCAGCCCTGGTGAGGAAGCCCTAAATCCTCTGGGTCTTTGGTGAGGCATGCTGGAATCCCCAAAGAGCAACATTCATAACAAAACCTAAAGGAAGGTCTCAGTGTACTGGTTTCAGTAGGGCTGTTTTTTTCCAGGCCGTGACCCATTGAGGATGAGGGGTTTGCATCATTAATAAGTGATACCACTAATTGCATAGTTGTGAGGTGACTAAGTGTCTAAGAGGCTGGGGTAGTGGACAAAAGAAACTTTCATGAATTAATCATGCCTTTAAACTCTCTCAGGTTCACCACGAGCAAAAACAGCTTTACCTGTCAGCAAGGTAGACAAGTGCAGCTCACTTTCTAAAACAGCATAAACTACAAAAATCACAGCTGCCACCTTCTCTTGGTGGGCTCAGCAGTGAGATGCTTGACAGAGAGAATTATTGCCTTGTGTTGTCAGTGGTCATTCCAGGTGAGGACTGAAACACACACGAATTCATAGCAAAAAGCCAACAGCCAGTTACATGAGAACTGGAACCATCCATAAAGGATGTAGGCACTGAAGCATGTAATGTTAGAAGCTCTGTTGTCTCCAGTGTCTTTTGAACCCTATTTTGGTGCCAAGACTCCCAGCACCCCAGTAGCAAGCCCTCCGCATGCACTTACCCTGGTCTGCTTTGTGAAGGCAACAAAGGTGCCACAGAGCACCTCCTTCACAGAGGGATTCCTGCTTTCAGGCTAAGGGCAGTATTGCAGCACCAGCCCTGATGTGTCTTATCCCTTCCGTGGAGCCAATCTAACGCATAAATAAAAATTTAAAAATTTCATCCTCCAAGTCAGCACATTGACACAAATCTTTTGTTGTCTTAACTTTACATGCTTGATCTCTAACCATGCTAGAAAACATTCAGATCAGAGTTTCTGTCTCCTTCATTAGATGCTTTTCACAGGTGTTCTCTTGTTGATATGCAAAAAGGCTTCAGAATATACTGGGTGTTGATTCATAGAATCATAGAATTGTTGAGTTTGGAAGGGACTTTAAAGATCATCTACTTGGAACTGTATGATCTCTAAGACCCCTTTCAACCTAAACCATTCTGTGATTCTGTGTTTCCATAAGCTACACTAAAAACTGTCCTAATTGTCACTGCTGCAAAATTCCTGTATGCAAATAAACATACACATATTAAAAAAAAACAAACCGAAAAAACATGTCAGGATTAACAGATCAGGGCAGAACAGAGATCTTTCAGGAAGAGCATCTGTGCTCTATGAATCTCAGATCTGTCAGCAGAGCTGACAAGATAAGATGCTTGCCTTGTATTTAATTAAATCTCACAGTTCCTAATAAACACATAAAAACAATCACAGGTGTGTTGCAGTAGCAAAACTTATAATTTTATTACAATGTACTATTACTGCAGCTGGAGACCAGCTTATGCTATCCTTAAATAGCATCTGACTGGGAAATAGGCAGACTGGGCAGTACCTGTTGGCAAACAGGCTAATTCTACCATTTTACTTACAGTGCATAGTTAGAAGCCCTCAACAATACTCTTTTGTACTGCAGAGGCTCCAGAGCTGAACTTTTGGTGATGAGAAATTTCAGGCATTTTTCTGCTGGTTTAGAGAAAGATTTTGATGGCTCTGTTCATGCTGAGTGGCAGCACAGAGCTGCACATGGTCTCAGCAAGGATGATGTGCCAGCTTGTGTGGTAAGGTATCTCCTCCCAGCCTCATCCCATGACAAGACACAACGTTGCCTGCAGAGGGTAATGAACCTGCTTTCGCAAACAACAGTAGATGTCTGCTGGTGATTCATGCTGTAAAAACCTGCCTTGCTGTCGCTGACGTCTTAATCCTAGTTCCTTGTTTGTGTGCAGTCAATATTATAATTATGTCTCTCCACTGCATTTGACAAACTTGTTAACAGCTGTCTACATCCTTCAGTTGGGATGAACTCTCTTTATGTGATTTCCCTGTAAGCATCCATTTTTCTCTGCTCTCTTGGCTTCCTTACTCATGTCCATCTGCTAACGTGGCAGGATGCTGCTTCCAGATCCTTGCTCCAGCAGAGGTCCTGGGAGAAGTATGGGTTATGCATGTAGCCTGTTTAACACTGTCTCCTAAGTGAAAAGGTCTTCCCCTGTGTCATCTCCAAGGAATTTAAAACCTGTCTCTCTTTATGCTTTGTTCATTCTGCAGAACCATTGTGCTGTTCCTCCAACAGCCAGTGTCATCTGGGCCAGATGGGCTTTGTTGCTCAGCTGGAAAAGATCTGAGGTGATTCCTATAAACAGGCTGGAGATCCCACATCAGGGGTGTAAGGCTGTAGAAGTTCAAGTGTTTCCTCTGTCCAGTGTGTACAAAGCCCTTGTTTCCATGTTCCTGTGCCTGCTGAAAAGTCAGAAGAATGGCTTTGAAGTGGTTGCTGTTTTGAAAACTTACGTCTGAGTCAATACACCATTAATTTGTCTCAACTTCCAAGGTAGCAAGCTGAAAGTGACTTGCATTTGGCAAATTTTTCCAGGAAGCTGACTTTTTCTGAGTAACGAGTAGGCAGTTCATAACCAGAATAATATACTTATTAGAAGAAAAGAAGGTAAAAATAAATGAGGTCAAAAGACCTTCTGGTGACTAATATCTTTTTACTCACTGGACCATGAAAATCACTTGAGCTGGACAAGAGCTTGCATTCCTTCTATGTAAATATCATTGGGGGGGGCTGGTAATATTTTCGAACCAAAGCAAACAGCAGAATCAGAAGTGCCTGTTTACTCTAAGAAAGCAAAGAAAGCAAACATCTTCAGTTGTACAACCTGCCTTGAAACTATCAATACATTACAGTGCTTGCTGTCAATGAAACTAAAGATAAACATTCACATGTGAAGCTTCATTAAGGTGGCTCTTCAAAGTACAAAGCACAGGCTAAAAAAGATATGTTTGTGCACAAAAAGGTCATAATATACTAGTGCATTCAGTCAAATCAGTACAAGATCTAGAAAATGTACCCTTTTTTTTCACCAAAAAGGGAATATTTCAGTAACAGAAAAGCTACAACTCAGTTGCCAAGACTCCAGTGGTCTGTGCTAAAACTCTTTGACATACCTTGAATTAAATGGGACTGTTTGCTACATGAACAGCTAATTGGGGTGTTTATAGATGTTAGAAGGAAGTAAGAATAAAAAAAAAAATCCACATAGTAAAGGAAGTGGAGTGTTGCAGTCTGTGTTTCTTTGGTAGAGCTCACATGTATGGCTGCACAGAAATTCCCTCTCATTTCTCAGTTCAGAATACGAAGAACTATTTGAAATCCCTCCCCATCTGGGAAGCACTTCCCTATGCCATGCAGGAGAGGCGTGTTCAGAGCCCCTGAAGTTGATTAATATGACGCAGAGCAGCACAGAGCAACCAGCTCAGTGCTTAAGATTTATTCCTTGTGATTAGAGCTAGGCTAACACTGCTCTGCTACTTCTGGAGCTTGTTCAGTTGGTATTAGCTATGTATTGGTATTAGCAGGTCTTGCCTTTGTTATCTGTGTTATCTCTTACACAGCACAGCTATGCCTCGAGAGAGAACACGCCTGGAGCACTGCATGCAACTCTGGAACCCTCAGCACAGGAAAGACAGGGACCCATTGGATCAGGTGCAGAAGAGGGCCACAAAGGTGCTCAGAGGGCTGGAGCACCTCTCCTGTGAAGACAGGGAGTTGAGAGAGTTGTGGTTGTTCAGCCTGGAAAAGAGAAGGCTCTGGGGAGACTTTCTAGCAGCCTCCCAGCACTTGATGGGGCTTATAAGAAAGATGGGGATAGAGTTTTTAGCCAGGCCTGTTGTGATAGGACAAGGGGTATGTGGTTTTAAACTAAAAGAGGACAGATTCAAACTAGATATTAGGAAGAAATTTTTACAATAAGGATGGCAAGGTACTGGAACACATTGCACAGAAGGTACCCTATCACTGGAGGTGTTCAAAGTCACATTGGATGGGGCTTTGGGCAACCTGATCTGGTTGAAGATGTTCCTGCTCATTGCAGGGGGCTTGGGCTAGATGACCTTTAAAGGTCCCTCCAAACCCAAACTGTTCTATGATTCTATGAAATAAATCAATCCCAATGAAAAACCCTAAACATTGCTATCTCTATTATGACACTTTTTCAGTGCTGAGTGTCAGAGTGGCCATGTTCAGGAAAGTATATTGAAAGGAAAGCAGAGTCACTGCCCTGCCTAAGGAAAGGAGAAAATGCAGTGAAATGGAGCTGGAAAGAGAAGATGTGGGCATAGATGGGGGTTAGTGGGAAAAGGGCAGCATGTCAGTGTAAATGTTCCTGGGAATGCCTGGAATCTTGATTGCTGGTGAATAAATCTCAACAGAGCTGACAGCTGCAGGGAAGCTTGGAGAGTTGGTCTAAGGTATGAAATGAGACATAAAAAAAGGAGAGTTGTTCAAATCTCTATGCTGCTGTCTTATCACCAGTTCTGACACAAATATCATAGAGGAAAGATTTACAGCATGCACTCATTTTAGTTATTTTTATAATTGGATGCTAAATATACATTTTTGAGCTCATCTTTCAGATATTTGAAGTCCTTCCAAATCAGGTAGTAGCTCTTTCGGAACTAAAGGTTTCAGCAGCCTGCCCAAACATGCATCCCTTCCCTCTCAATGGTGGATTTCAAATACTTTAGCCTTGGTCCACAGTTGAACTGGTCCTGGGAAAACTGCAGGTGTTAACTTAATTTCCTTGAGGTAGTTTATTAGGTTTTTTACATTCAGGCTTATGATGAAGATCAAAGTTGTATTCAGATCATGAAACTCATTAGCATCTTTTACAGACAGATGATTGGTTTGGTCACAACCTGCCCAGCCCAGATTGCAATCAGCCATGAAATCAGCGGCAGTTGAACTGCCCTCACTGTCCAGATCAGCATCATATTGGACTGGGTGGAGTCTTGAACTATGCTGAGCATTCTGTCACTCAGGAATTCAAATACCTGTCCCCAGGAAGCAAGAGCCCATCCACACCAGGGGGTGCTGCCCTGCATGAGGAGAAATAATGTGATGGCAAACTGTGAAATGCACAGACTGAAGCAAACCTTGTGATTAATACACGAAGATAACAAAAGCAAGGAGAAAAGATAAAGAACAAGGCCTTGTTAACAAGGCTAATAAATGAGATCACACTGTGTCATCCTGGGGAAGGAACAAGGGGAATGGCACAGGGAGCCAGTACAGACGAGACAGCGGATCTGAGTGGAAATAAAGAGCCACGCCACTGGTGAGCATCTGAAAAGGTCAGCAGAAAGGCTTGGCCTTGCTATGCCTTTGAAAGGACTTGTCTTTAAGAGCTCAGTCCAAAAAGGTGCTGTACTCTGGAGCCAACCTTTCATGGCATCCTTCCCTGGGTCCTCCCCCTTGAAATAAACTGCAGAGGGCTTTTTACTAACTCAGCTTTGTTTGACCAACAAAGGAGAGCTGGAGCTCAGCAGTGCCTTTTGTCCTGCAGTGCTTGTGTAGGCACACCTGCTCCAAGGGGAGCAGTTTAGAAATTCAGCAGATAATGAACGGCCTCATATAATCACCCGATCAGCACTAGGACAAGGAAGGATTCCAGGGCTGAGGGGCTGCTATTGCAAGCAGATATCTTACCTAAGTCAAAGCTCCTTGGATCAGACAGTCATATTGTCTCCATGGGAAAATCATGATTGCTTTGACAAAATGTGGATTAAGAGAGGAGATGGAAAATCACCCTTCTCTCATTATCTGTGATATTTCTTTCATCTTTTTCCCCATTAGCTTACTGAATCATTTCAAATGTGGCCTTGTTTCTTTGCCCCTGGCCCTTCATTTTCTGTCTCCAAATCATCTTTCAGGCATTTGAAAGCTTTCCCTCCTCCTCTCTTATTTTATCGTCAATTAGATTTTTTTTTTCTCTGAGAAATCTGAGTCCAACAGTCCCAGCAGGAGTCATCTGGCACAGCTTTATTGGTGGGAATGGAGCTCTGCTGATTTCTTCCAGACAAGGAACTGGCTCAAAGATTTTAGAAGTGCTTGCCTTGCTGATGCTGCCTCTTTACAGGGCTCTTGCTGTGCAAACTGATATCTTCGGATGCTGGTTCATATAGGAGGTACTGACAACCCAAAGAGGCAAGGCAAGAGGGTGACAAAGCTGTAGGTGTCTGCATGCACGTTTCTGGTCAAGTAGAATCAGGAGATAGAACTTCCTAGATCTCACCCTCCTGGTTTTTAATCTGCCTCAAAATGCCCTCTGGTGCCTGCGAGGGGTTTGCTTTCTGCCTTCAGCAGCAAGCTGGAGTTCAATCCCACTGCACTCATTGCCTTGCAGTGGGTGAAAGCTCTTGACCCACATATTAATCATCTGAATCAATGCATGAAGTCATTGTCAGAGATGAGTTATCTACAAGGAGCAATGCAAATTTATGGAATAAATTTTGCCTAGTTTTCTGTTTGCTCTTTGTCCTCCACTATCTCCTCATAGTCCTCTAGAAGATGGGAGTTTTCTCAAATGTATTAATTTTTGGAGATTTCTTTCCTTGGAGATCAGCTAGAGAAATATCTTTGGGAATATGCACAATTTGTTATTCATAAGTCACGCTCTGTTGCTTAGTCATATCCCTGCTTCTCTGTTCCCGGATGGAAGCATTATGTAACATCTGTGCTCCACATAAGGGCAGTAGAGGGACAGGCTTCACGTGTACATGTACATCTATGCATATATACATATATATGTGTCTGTATTATCAAACATCTATAGACATAAGCCAGTCTAAATCACATCATTTCTGCTTTCAGCAGAAATGTACATTTCTCAAATCTGTGGGGAAACTATTGCAGACCAAAAGGTCTGGAAATGTGAGCCTGCACAAGGTAGCCCAAACCACTTGGGAATTATTTTTATTCTGCTGGCAGAGTAAGCAAACAAAATGTATCTGTTGAGTCCAGTGTTGAGGATCAGTGTGTGATACAAGAAACAACAAACTCCTGCCTTGCAAGAGCCTTGTGGCCTCCTGTTGAATCCACAGCTCCAGCCAGGGCAACCCAAAGACTTCTGCCACCCATATCAGCAGGCTGGAGTCAAATGAGACTGAAAGTCTATCTAGAAGTCACTGCAATTTTAAGGGAGCCATGGCAGCTACCTGGACAGAGCAGAGAGCCAGAGAACACACAGCACCTGGCTACAGCTCACAGGCCAAATCATAGAATTGCTTTCCTTTTTGAAATAAAAGAATCATTACTGCCCACATGTCCTTCCTTATACGTCAGCCATATCCAGGCCATGCTGCTTATCCAGGCCACATTGCTTACCCAGATAATTAAGTCAGAGCATGGTTGATTAAGAAGGCAGAATTCCTTCACTTTTCTATGGCTGAGTGCATACACCCAGGTGAGAGCACCACAATTTTCCATGCACAAGGTGAAAAAAAAATATACATGAAAAAAGAAACTAAGAATAGAAATAAATAAGCTGGAAAATAGGGCTTCTGTATTGTAAGTCAGATCCAAGGGCTTTTACCACACCTGCTCATATACATGCAGTAACACAGTGCCCCCTACACCTCAGCACACATTTATTTCAGAATTAGCCATGCACAAGTGACACCAAAGCAACACCATCATTTGCCAGAACACCTGGTTTTCCCCCAGAGGTTTCAGATCCAAAAGCTGAGATCTGACAGGTTTTTCATGGTGTGATTGCAGACATGTAAATTGGAAGCAGCCAATTTCATTTTGCTCACAAGCTTTAAGAAATGTAAATCTGGGTCTCTGAAATATTCTAATTACTTCTCCCCTGATGGATCTTTGTGGCTTGAATAACACTAAAATTGCATGACATTCCACCCCCAGAAAATGCATAATTCATATCTGCAATCCAGCATCTGTATAAGCTCTGTTCAGGGAGAGCATTAATTTCAGAATGAGGGAATCCCTTGTTTCTTTATAGGGGTAAAAATGTAAATTTCCCAAAATGTAAATTTTTATCAACTGCAATTTCCATGTTATTCATCCACAAGGAAGCAAAGGCTGTGCTGGTGGTGTGTGCTGCACCAAGCTGGTGGTTCATGCATTGAAATATGTTCTGCTTGATCAATGTCATGTTGGCACCTCAGACTGATTGTGTCACCTTTGCTGTCACCAAAACCAACACAGTAGCACTGAGACAGGTGACTGCAGCAGGGGGGCAGCTCATTAGGCATTTGCTGGGTGAGTGACTTGGGCACCAGTGGGAGTGGAGGGCAGTGATGTCATTTTACAGTGCTTAGTGAAGAGCAAGGAGACATTCCCCGTTGCCACATTTTGATCAATACAAATGAAAAGATCTCTCTCAATTGCTTTGGTTTCATAACAATCAGCTCCCAGCTTAGAAGCAGAGATAATTCTGGGGCCTGCAACACAGACTGCATTTTCTGGCAGACAAAAATCTGGAGTTTTCCATAAATGCACAAAAAGAACTGGGGAATTAGGCAGAATGCTCTAATAATGGGTGTGAAGTGTGCATGAGATGCAGATGTGATAAAAGTATATTTGTTCATATCACTTCTGTGCAGCACCCTCACTTCAACTTTGTATCTATTGTATTCCTTTGAAATGTAGCTGCTTTGTAAGTATAATTAAGAGCGGGTGCCCTGCACTTTGCAAACATGGGGATGCTGCCATGGCAACAGCAGGGGAACGCAGGGAAGCAGCTCTCTCTGATTAATGTAATTACATAGCTAGCATGTATAATGCCTTTAAATACAGTTTACTTTTGCATGAAGGAGGCATATAATGGATGTTCTAAGTTCTGTGTGTGTATTCCAGAAATGCCCTTTGCATGTGTTGCAAGTTCACTTTTAGCAGATTGCGCACGTCAGGAGGGAGCCACCACTGCGTGGCAACCAGGTTGGGAGTAAGGGATCAGAGGTTTTGACTTCTCCCAGGCTCAAAGTGAGGTTGTTCTCTACTTGGTTTATTTCTGTTAAATTTCAGGGTTGTATTTCAAAGCCAGGTGTTGTAAATACAGTTGATTTTACTGCTTTAGGGTTAGAAGATTCAAATTTTTATGCATGTGTCAAACTTTACTGAAGTTTGGACTCCTTCTCAGGTTAAAAGAGAATTTTCAGGTAAGTAAGACTCCCCGTTGTGTCAAGCCTCAGGAAAATTGGTGCGCACAGGCAGCTCCACTGAGTAACTAATTGCCACAAGCATTAATCCCGGCCCTGCATTCCTCAAACATTAACCCTCTATGCCCTCTTCTTTCCAGGGAAGCTTTTTCCACATGGAGGGAACAAAGGGCTGAAACCCGAGCTCACAGGGATGTAACTCAGCAAGGCAGGTGGTGACCAGCACCTCTGTCCCTGTGTTTAAATGGCTGGTTCAGTACCATTTTGGGACAGCTCAGCCAGAAGCCTTTAATAAGGGAATGGAAAGGGAGTTTTCTGGGAATGGAAAGCATAATTTTTTTCTTCCAGGGCATTCCTTGGAAGAGAAAATTCATGTGGTGAGGTGGGAATTGTAGGAAGCTATGTGGTATATAGCTAACGCCAGAGGAAAAATTGAAGGAATCTTTAGGGCCAAGGATCCTTTCATGAGGCCAAGAGGCAGGAAAGCTTGGCACGGCTCTTGCCAGTTATCAGTCTAACTCACAAGAGATACCAGCCCCTTCTTGGAGCCCGAGATCATCAGGGTAAAGCCACTGGCACTGTGAAACTCTGCACATGTATTATAGTGTGGGTTTTTTGGAAACTGAACATCAGCTCACAAATCATAGGTAATATTTTCACAGATAAAAAGAGAGAAACCGTCTAGAAATGGAAATCTTGCGAACCGGAGAACAGTCTTCTATGGAATGAGAAAATTATATCATGTTGAGGTGCAGTAGCCCAGGAGGGTGTTCCCCCATGGATTGTGTGACGTATTACAAAAGACCTGTGCATTTGTAATAACAGTTTCCTCTGGTAGCACCAAGATATTGAAAACCTCTCTTTTTGGTAACCATATGTGCTTTTGTTTTAAATATCGTCATTTAAAAGCCTGTCAATACAAACTATTTTTATTACATTCTTAGACTACCTTTACTAAAACTAAAGGGCCAGATCCTTTGCAGGCTTGTGGCATATAGAAATTAGTGTATTTGTGGTGACTTCCACCAGCTGAAGACTTGAAGCCCAAAGCACTTAGGGACATACTCTCAGCTAATCACTTTTACCATCCCCCTCACATTTTCCTGTCTTAGACATTTTAGCACAGAAATTCATATGCCCTGTTCTCCTTTTAAATTGTGATGAAATTCTCTTACAGTAATTTTTTCTTACTTTGTCTCACACTGGACAAAGAAATAATAAAAGTAAATTCTAAAAAAATCCACTTACATTCCAGTTATTTCAATGAGAAAGAAATAGAAAATTCAATATTAAAATGGTTCTGAAGCTTTAATTTTTAATGTTAAAAGAAATGTAAACATTTTAACTAAAACTTGTTTTCATAACTGGCTTGCCTCTTACTAGTGCTGTCATTTACCTGCACTTTTTCCATTTGTTCATTATAGACACTCTTGAATGGACAGTTCAGTGTGGCCTCCCATTCAGAGCCCTTCTGCCGGTACAAATCTGCCTGCGAAACCCAAGAAATAACCAGGAATTTACTTCTGCAAAAGCTCATCAGTGTTCTTGATTGCTGAGTACTAGAACATCTAATGTCTGGAAACAGAATGACTTTCCTAAAAACTGGAGAGAAGATTGACTTGTGAGCTTGCATCCCTCAAAATGACTCAGAGTCAGACTCCTGACTAAGAGAATGTCATTGTTCATTCCACAGAATATTGCTAAATTACAAATTAGCAAAAGCACTATTCTGTACTCTCAGGCTGACATACGAATATGCATTATTTATTGTATTCTCATTATTTCCTTTTCCTTTATAAACCAGGAAATGAAAGATTAAAGAATTCAGTGTGAGGGGAGCTGAAATTATTGCTGCAATCAATTTTAGCCATATGTTCATTTTTATGTATTTAACCCCCATTTCCCCCTTTTCATCCTCCCTTCTTCCATTCTGTATTATCATCTCTTCCATCTATGTTTACAGCCCAAAACAGCAAAAACACACCCTCTGGAGCACAGAATATTTTTTAGAGGCAACATTTTGTCTTTTTCTCTTCTCTTTTCTTTTCTTTTCTTTTCTTTTCTTTTCTTTTCTTTTCTTTTCTTTTCTTTTCTTTTCTTTTCTTTTCTTTTCTTGCAATTTTAATATAGTGTCAATTTTCAAGGTTTATATGTCAGTTTTCTCATTTGTAACTTGCATGCACATGAATAATAATCCATTGAATGTCTCCCCCTTTTGCTCCTCCTGGTAAAGGAGTTCTCCAGTTATTAATCCAGTGCATTACAGGAACTATCTGAATTTTTACTTTGAATCTCATAGCAACTGAACAGTGAAACAAGTGTGAAGCAACTATGCGACATTAGATTTTGAAACAAGTTTTTAGTGATACTTTCTCACCTTCAGAAGCCCCAAAGGAATCAGTATGCAACAAATACCTACCATTTACCTGCCAATACAGAGCAGGTAATCGGGATCAGGGCCACATGACAGCATGCATTTTGCTTTGAAGGCTATACACACAGTTACAATTCTTCGTGGCTCACTGTGGAAAGTATTTGAGCTGCAAACTTCAAGTCAATGAAAATTTTTAAAAACTTACAGTTTTTCCTCTTTGGATATCATCTTTAATCAGGTTTGTTTGCATACTGAACTAAAAGTTGAGCTTAAAACTACACAGTAAAATTATAAACTCTCTCTCCAAGGGCTGTTTTTATGATTCAACCTGTAGCATCTCTGAAAATGAAGAGTTCAACTTATGATAAACCTCTCAGAGCTTAAATTTAAAGACCACACACAATGAAACACGACCAAAATAGACACCATGCTTTGATGATGGGCTCCCACACATTGGAGCTGGTTTAAAAAAGCAGCTTTTGACTTGCAAACAGACTTTCTCTACCAGCCAAAAAAAACAGGGGTAGGTCATGTTTAAATTTCTGGGCTTCAGTGCCACAGTGCCCTCTCCACATACCATCCCTCCACTTCCCGGGGGACAGCCGTGTGTGAGGGGCAGGCTGGGCTGGAGCAAACACCCTGCAGCTGGGGATGTGTCCAGGATAAAATCAGCACACACACTGAAGCCCACAAGTATAAGAAGAGACTGTGAGAATTTTTACCATAGGATGAGACCTTGTCCATGAAAATGAAACTCTCGGTCATATGATGGCCTTGGCTGAAAAGTAGCACCCTACAGATTGTTCATGCTTTCTGAGCATCCGCAATATTCTGCGGCTGATGCATTGAAACCAATAGCAACCTCACCACTGATTGCAGTGGGGAAAGATGAACTTTAGACTTTTACCCTCTTTTATTACTACTTTCTTGACTATTTCCCCCCCCCAAAATAAAAAATTTCAAGGATGTGTTGAACACATAAAAAATCTGTATAATTCAGTCTACTAGATCAGTGGATGTCATTACACAAATAGGATAAGAAACTTCAATTTATATAACATATCAATGAAGATATATTAATTTTTTCATTACTTTCGGTGCAAAGGAACACATGCTCCCATTCTGAGATTTCTTTGCTGGTCCTTGATCCTCTATTTTCCAAGTGTTTGTGTGCTAGAAATTACTTGACTTGTGCTTTATTGACACAGACTTACCAGAAAAAAAGCACAATATTTCAGGGTATAAGGAAAGCTTTCCAGCATGCTCCACTGGGCAGAATAAACAGCAGCCCTTCTTGAAACCCATCTGTATCTTGTGTTCAACAGCTTCAGCATATTTTTAACCAGAAAACAGCAATCATGAAGAGGCCAACTTTCCTCCATGAAGCAAACGAACTGTTGATTAAAGAGGTTAATGTTGGTGAGTATGCTGCTGCTAGAACTGTCTGATTTATTAATCTGAAACAAATGACCTCATGAACATGTCACTGAAAAGATGTGTTCATGTGAATACTTAGATTTGCATGAATTTATTTTCCGTGTGGAATTGATTAGCCAAAGTAAATTAGTTTGAGGGTTCTTGTTTGCATCTGTTCACTTCAAATATTTATTTATTTTCTAATTAAGAGAAGGAAATCCTTTAATCAGTAGTTTTATAAACAACAAGATATCTTTTCTTTTTCATACACTTCACATCCATAATTTTGAATTTCATGTCAGTGGCAGAGATGAGGCTGGGGAAGGATGGGTGCCAGGAGACTTTTTCTTGTGAACTTTCTCAGCATGCCCTTGGTCCAGCCCCTGATGCCTGACAGTGCTGTAGTAAAGGATGGGACATCAGGGTAATGTGAAATTGAAGAATGTCATGTCATGTGGAGCCACCTGAGCTAACACCATGGGAGTATTTAGGGTTCAGGCTAACACCCCTACATAGGCAGAAGGGCAAATTCTGCGGACACAGCCTGGAAGCATAGATAGATATAAACACGTTTAGGAGATATCTAGGTATTTGCTAAGAAGAAAACCTGACATAATACATCTTTTTCTTTGGCATCATCCAAGCAGGGTAAAGGAACAATTACATTGCTAAGCTAGTTTGTGCTGGGATAGAGTTAATTTTCTTCACAGTAGCTGGTAAGGGACTGTGTTTTGGATTTGTGATGGAAAGAGTGTCATAACACCCAAATATTTTAGCTATTGCTAAGCAGTGCTTACATAGCCTCCAGGCCTTTTCTGCTTCTCACCCTGCCCCATAGTGAACAGGCTGGGGGTGCACAAGGTGTTGGGAGGGGGCACAGTCAGGGCAGCTGACCCCAACTGACCACAGGGGTATCCCACACTGTAAGATGTCGTGTTCAGCACACGAGCTGGGAGGAGAAGGAAGGGGGACATCCGGAGTTATGGCCCTTGCCTTCACAAGTAGCTGTAACACAGGATGGAGGCCAACTTTCTTGGGAATGGATGAACCTGCCTGCTGATGGCAAATGCTGAATGACTTTCTGTTTCGGTTTGCTTGTGTTTTGTTTTACCTGTTAAGCTCTATCTCAGCCCAAGACTTTTCTCAATTTTACCCTTCTGATTCTCTCCCCCGTCTCACTGGAGAGAGTGAGTGAATGGCTTTGTAAGTTAACTCCAGTGGCTTAGTTGCCAGCTGGGGTTAAACCACAAGAGTTGTAAAAACCTGTTTGTACTGTAACTTCCAAAGAGCAGAGTGTTTTGGAAGCATTGTCCAGTAAATATAAGGCCTGGCTGTCCAAAGCAAAGACAGGGTTGCGTGATGGGCACTGACAGATGTTGGTGGTCAGGGTACTGTCCCTCTGAGCTCCACCCTTTGTGCTCAACTTCACTTCTGTAAAATACAAAAAGCTTCATTGCACCATAAGTGTATGGTAAAGTTCTGCATCTCATTGGAGCTATGTGCAATTGGGGAGGTTTTGAGGGGTTTTTTTCACTTTTTCTCTAAATGCTCCCATTTTATTTGGAATGCCAAAGACAGTTGTTGGAGTGAATTTGTCTAACTTCCTGTCAAATCAGTGTTTAGTCACAGAAATGTCTTTTGTTGGCGAGTCACAGAAAGTTACACAACATAGTTCACTGTGAAGACTTAGCTAATCTGATTTAGCATGAAGTGCCTGCCAAATTTACAATCCATGGGACTTCTTGTTAGACAGTAGATTCCAAGACCTTGTTTTACTTTTGGGGTGCTTAGACTCTTAACAGGATAAGGAGTTTGTCTGCTTCTGCATTCTGCCTATTGCCTACCATGGAAAAAATGGAAGGGGTGTAATCTCTATTTATTTAGAAGCATCCAAAGCTAAAATTCATATAGGAAATGGACTTCAGCGATGATATGGATGACAGTTTCCAGAATTTAACTCCAATATCAGTAAACACATGCTAATGAAGTCAGCCTATTTCCTTTGTTCAAAAAAATTCAACAGAAAATCAATAAAAGAGTCTTCCTATTTCTTCACTAGAAAGAAGTTGTTAAATTAGGGCATACTGGCAGCAGTGTGAAGAAAGGGGATTCCCTGTCTTGATTGGACACTTATTTATTAGTTTTTTTGAGTGGCAGACATGAGACAAATAAAAGAATGTAGCTGCATACCAAAATAAATAAAAGGCATTAGAGTAAAATATTTATGCATGTGCACTAAGCTTTGACCCTTTGTTCTGACAGACAGCATTTAGAAATACCCCCAGTGTGTATTTAAGTGGAAATATAAAATAGGTGGTTTTGTAACAAAATCTTTGAAGTTGACATCTTTTATAATAGGTAGAAACTGGAGATATCTGCGTGTGAATTTTCCCAATTATAACTGATACTGCACTTCCCCTAACTTAATGAGAAATTATTCATCACTTTTGTACAGAGCCCTTAATTAGGTTCTTCTGTGTGGATGTGTAAGAAAGCTGGAGCCTGGCATGTGAGAACCTTTTAACGCATAACTGAGCCGCCTTTATTCAGAAGAGAGAGTGTTGCAGCTTACTGCACTGCTTACACTGAAAGTGTTTATCTCATGAATTATTTGTTTCACGGTGGCAGTTAAAGGATTACATGACTCTCTGAGTCTCACTCATGGGGCAGGAATGGAACAGAGACCTAAAGGAAGGTGGTTCACATCTTCAAGAGGTGTTACAATAAAATCAGAGGACAGGGCCCAGATAGTGTGGAAAGAGGGAGGAATAGGATACCAGCAACACGACATGTTTCAGTCTCCCTAGGAGCTCCTCAGCAGCTGATCCAGAGAAGTGCCACACCATCCCCAGCCCTTGGTCTGGAATTCTGTGTGCCAGGATCAAACTTTTCCCACAAAACACCCTAATGGTGCTACCTGCCTGCTGATGAGAGGACCGGAGAAACCCCTGGGATGGTACACAAAAGCAGCTGATCAAAACCTGTAATTCCTTTCTACAGACATGCAGTCCCTAGCCATCTAGTCTGTAAACGTTTGAACTGTTTTCTTTAAAAGTTGCAGCTAATAATTTGTGAATATGAAAAATCCGTCTGGTCACAGCCTTAGATTTCGTTAGAGCATAAAAGTGGGCTTAACAGTGATTACACATTTCACTTTTAATTTTGGTATCCAAGTGTGTCTCACGCTTCTTAAATTGATTTTTTTCATCGAATAAGGTTGCTGTTTCCTATTTCTGACTTTGTAGCTACTTCGGTCATTTGTTCTGTCAAACTTCATTCTCCTGTTTTTGCACTGTGGTTTCAGCATAGAGGAATTTCTCATCAGCTTTGGGTGAATCTCAGCTCTAGGTACCCTTATGGGGCTCTGTGTCAGTGGAGATTTTCCAGGGATGTATGGAAGAGCTGGGCCTTCAAATTTTGGGCTGATCTGTTTTGACTGTATTTGCTTGTTATTAGGATCATATGATGTGATTGACTTTAAGGGACACTGCCCCAAGTGTCTTTAGGGAGAACTGTTATACTAACAGGCAACTCTCTTTTAATCATCTGCATTTGTTTCTAGAGAAAAGGTTTTAATGAAGTCACTTATTTTTCTGTCTCAGTAACAGCTAAAAGAAATTTTATCTTTCTGTTCTTCTGATTGCTTTCTAACTTACATGGGAGGAGAAGAGGAACACCTCCATCTCCTTTCTCCTAATGTTGAGAGGGCTTTTGTGTGGAATGAAATAAAAAAATAAAAGAACAAACAACAAAAGCAAATGTGGGCTCAGTAGTGGAGAAATATCTAATTGTTCAAACGACAGAAGGAAAGCCCAGTGGAAGAGGAAAATGTGGATTGCTGTATTGATATGGCTGTAAAATCTTCACTCCTAGAAACTAAAAAAATCTCATGAGCAAAGGTTGATAAAATGAAAATAAATTATCCTCGCACCCAAACATTTCT
The DNA here is from genome assembly GCA_013397815.1 of Aleadryas rufinucha. Taxonomy (NCBI): domain Eukaryota; kingdom Metazoa; phylum Chordata; class Aves; order Passeriformes; genus Aleadryas; species Aleadryas rufinucha. The sequence continues at coordinate 505,640 of VZTH01004621.1, forward strand.
TTCAATCTTTTTATTTCCTTGCTCTTGCCTTTGATGTTTTCTGTATTTTAATAGTAATTTGCCTAGGGTTTTGGTTTATTTCCTGGGTTCAATCCAAATCCTGTTGGGCACGCTTAAAGAATATCACCATTCTGCAGCCAGTTGTATCTGATCCAGAGCCTGAAATGGTTATTCATGCTTTTGTCACCTCAAGATTAGACTATTCAAACTCCTCCCTGGTTGGTTTCCCTGATAATGCCTTCTATGAAATCCTACTCTTACAAAATGTGTTTGCTGAAGTGATCCACTGACTGCAAAGTCAGTGCGGTAACTGTTAACTGCTTCATTTATTAAATTTAAATTATTCCATGAATCTGCAAAAAGCACGAATAGCCTCAGCATACCGTGTCCCTAAAAATTTGATTTTGTCAGTACAGGTACAGACTGGGTTTTGCCTGCTTCAGCAGTATCTTCATCTAAGAATTGCCTCTGTCATCTTCAGTGGGACACTATGGGCTAAGGTCAGTAACAGGAAATATGGCAGAGCTGGCCTATAACCAGGTGAATCTATCAGATGTCACAGAGTTATCTTTCATGAATTACATAAAGCATTAATTTTAATAGTGTTTTACACTCTCTCCAGATGTTGTAAGCCCACAGGTAGCCTTGAACTACTTGCTACAGTACAACAGAATGAGTTTTTCCTTTCAACATTCAGTGTCGGTTTCATTAACACCTTTACTAGTACGAAATGGAACAAACCAGCATCAATTTTAACACAGATGCTTTCCTAATTTAATAACAACAAACATAAGAATCTATGGAAAAAAAAAAGCCATGAATTCACAGAGCTTCTAGCTCTTCATCTGTATATGTGTGTGTGTGCTTATGAAAAACAGGGAGGCAGGGGAAGAAAAAAATGCAAGGGAGGCAAGTGCTGAAACATAGACTCAAAATTGCAGACTGGGAACTTAAATGTCATCACGACTTAAGCCAGTTAGAAATACAAGTCTACCTTCTGACCTGATCAAATACCTAGTGAATGGGATGTTGTAGATATGCTTACACATTAAAAAAAAAAAAAAAATCCGCTTTTATTTAACACCTTGTGTTATGGTTACAGGACATTCTGACACTGCCTCACTTCTGACTGCTGACCCTCCACCACACCACAACATCCATTCTCCCCCTGTCCACAGTGCCATGATAGTGTTTACTGACATACTGCACTGGCAGCTCCACCTTTCATGGGCAGAAATCTGCCCTCTCCACTCACTGTATGAGGAGCTGCGAGTTGCCCCTTGATTTGTTACCCAAGTGTGAACAGCTGCACGAGTAACCCATATTTTTTAAGGCATAACAAACAAAAGGAGCATAAAACTTTCAGACAGGTCTTTTACACAGTGCCTGTGGAGTTATGCTTTCCTAGTCTGCCATGTAATCAGAGAGAGCCTCTCAATACAGAAAGAATAGTGGGAAAGCATCCCTTGCAGCAAAAATTAGCAATGCCACCCTATATGCTAATTAAGTGTTTTTAAATTGTGTACCCAGCTGTGTTGCACTGAACTGTGCAAATGGGGATAAAATCAAACCTGTTTTCAACTTTTACATCTTCAGAATTTATTTCTATATAAATGCCAGGGTATAAATTCATGTGATATGCTTTATGCACATGTATGAAAAATTGAAGAAGGCTGAATAATTTCATTGGAACCACACAGAGTCCACTACTCTTTCCACAGTGAATGCTTCAGAGCAGAAGTCTGAATGAGTAACAGAGATTTATAATGTGCCCCGGAGGTCAAAACACTCCAGCTTTGACAGAACAATGAAGGGATCAAATTCCAATGGAGAGTGGCCTCCCCTGAGCTATTCTGGCCTCTGGTCACCCTGGCCATACAATGCAAGGGATTATTCACAAAAATACCTCAGTCATTCTCAAGGGGTTTTTGTGGTTTACAGAGAAAAAAGCCCAGACCATGTGGGAGTACACTTGCTAAATCAACACTTCCATTTTCAGTCAGAACCAGGTGGATAGCAAAACAATCTCTATTCTTCCCATTATTGTGGCCATTTTAAAAAAAAAGTAAAAAGAAAAGAAAAATAGATAAGAGACCAAACAGGCAGCTGGACTTTCTGTAAAGGGTGCATTTAAATGTCAGAGATTACTCTAAGGAGAAGTGCTGAATTAGGATGTCATAAATGACTGTGCTGAGAAAGTACTGCTGAAGATGGGATATGGGTCTGGTTGTAAAAGCAACTTCCAGCACTGTCAGTACCACATGGGACTTGTGATAAGTAGAAGGTCTGGAGACCCAAAACTAGATCTAGATGGGGCAACTTCTTGGACAAAAATGTTCGTTATCCCATTTTGTCTTGACATTTTACTTCTCTCATGATTGAAATGTACCTCAGTACATGTGACCTGTCATATACTGTCCTCCTGGCAAGACCTAATGTTACAATAAATAAAACAGGAAAAAATAATTTTACCAGAAATTATAGGAAATTTTCACTTGAGATCTAACCTTAACTAGGGACAGAGGTAATAGGAAGATTACCTCTTCTGTGAATCAGTAAAATAGGGTACTAGTACCAGCAACTTCATAATAATTTGGATCAAACTTCTTTTTTCTTCTTCTATAAGAAAGGCCTTAAATTACACTGGCAAAGAGTAATGGCTGAGTGACTTTATCCATTCCAATTGGGACAATAAAATCTCATTTCTTATTCAGCAATGTCAAAAGGCTGCTTGAAAAAAGATTTAGTGTTTCTTACTTACCAATTCACATCATCTGCAAGGGTTGTGTTCAAAGTTATCCAAGCTAACAGAAGCCAGCTAAAGTTGTTCAAATTGTTTTGCTAGCAATCCAGTGCTGAGGGTGGAGAGATTAATTTAGTCATAAAAAAGGCAACTGATGCAGTCCAAACCCTGTGCTGAACATAAACACAAGAAGTGTGACCTCAATAGGCAAAAATTAGTGTGTGGTAAGCAAGGTCTTATCAGTAAGCAAAGTAAGGAGACAAAAATCTTGTCCAAATACTGATCCTGTGGCTTGTCAAAAAAGAAAAAAAAGAAGAGGGCTAACTAAACCTTAATATTTAGTAACATCTGATCCTACAGAAGTATGTACACTATTTGAATGGCAGCATCATGACCATTCATGGGGATTTGATATTTCATCCTTGGTCAACTACATCATATTTGTGTAAATTAACAGAGAGATTACATTCTGAAGCTATTGGCAGTTAAGCTGCTTAATTTTGTCTTATTCAGAAACCAGAGCAATAAGGCTTATTTCTTGTGTAAGAAAATGAACAGAGAGGACTCTGTCATCAGCACATTCTGAATTCCCAAGAAAAGTAGCCGTCCTCAAGCTAATGTCATCTGCAAATGCAGCTTTCCCCCTTGGCCGCCAACCAGAAAGGATAGTGTTGAAAAAATGGTAATGAGGCGCAGTGTGTCAGCAGAAACAAGAGGAAACCATGCTGTGAGCCCTCCTTCAACTCAAATAAAACTTCCTGTCCCATTGAAGACTTTTCTGCCAATACCAGCCTCCCTGGGATACTGGCAGTCACTGGAGGCAGCCAGCTCTTGGTGAGTGCATCGCACGAAAGGACTGATGGAAGACAATGCACAGTATTGTGCACAGCTTATTACATCTTGCCAACCTCCTCAAATAAAAGTTAGCTCAAGGCAGAGGTCTGGCTGACAGCTGAACATGAGTCAAAAGTCTCACTTGGCGTCTTGGTCTTTGTCATGGAGAGTGTTACAAATTCACGGAGAGAAACTTGCTCTTCTTTAGCAAAATCTTTGGGATTTTTGTAGATAGTCCAACTTCCCTCATGCTTGCTTAAAATCTGGTGCCTGGCTGTAGATTGAGATTCACTAAATGTACCTGAAACATAAGATATTAGCTCTCTTTTGTGTTTACTGTATATATATACAGATTTGGAAGCACAAGTATTCCTAGATTTTAATTTGACCTGTATTTTAATTTAATATAGGCACAAATGTAATGAGATGAAATGGAGTTTCCAAATTGCTTTTACAACAGAACATTTATTTTAGGGCTGTTTAGGGTACCTTGAAAGTATTCCTTTGGCTGACATATAGCCCACATGCAATGACACTGTGAATAAACAAAGCAGAGAGAAGAGTCAGCTACTGCTTTACAGCTCCTGAGGGGAAAAAATATTAAAAAGTAAGGAGTCTATAAAATAAAACAAATGGCACATAGATCAAGGAGGGGATTTAAAATCATTTAGGTATTGACTAAAAGAACTGCAATATTGAATTTAGGGAGAGAGAATGTTTTGAAGATGGGCATGGGCCCTTCCTGAACCACCATCTTGAGCTGCCAAGAGAGTCACGTACATTAGAAATGAAGTCAGTGAAATCATGCTGAAAATAAGTGAATGTAATGAGTAAATGAGAGCTAAGTTCACCTAATGAATACGTGAAAATGGGTAAGTGTAAACGAGACATACAATTGAGTTACTGAGGTAGGTTGCTGGGTTAGTGATCTTGAGTTAAAGCTGTTATATAACAGTGCCCTTAATTCCCTCTGACGATATGCATTGGGTAAGTCAGAAAGTAAATATGTTAGAAAATGCTTTCAGCTGGGCAGAAAACAGAATGTGCTGCTGTTGAACCATACCCCATTGTAAGATACAGAAGGGCTCTGCTGCTCTGTGTGGTATCTTCAAAGGAGATTTAAACACAGATTTTATTTCTCCAACAATTCCCTACTATTTTCCTTTATTATTTTCAATAATGAAATAAAATGCTTCATGCAGGGTTTTTTTTTCTTTTTAAAAGTGATTTAGGGACTGCAGACATTTCAAAAGAGGTAGAAAAAACAGTGGGATCTTCTCTTAATCCAGAGTATTAACATTTGGCAAAGATGAGTCTGCTTTTCTTGGCAGCAAATGAAGCATTAGTTTTGAGGAAACTGGAAGCAATTTAAGAGAACACTATGGAAACCTCTTATTGAAGTTCATGGTAATGTAAAAGGGAAGTCAAACTCACTTTAACAAACTTCCTGGAAAGACTATTTTTTAATACCTAGGCACTTTAGATATGTTCAGGCACATGTGTGAGACAGCACTTAAAGGAGACAGAAGCCCTAAAAAAATGCCAAAACATGGAATCACTTATATTGGAAAAGATGTCTCAAATAACTGAGTTTAACCATTAACGCAACACTTTCAAGTCCACCACAAAACCATGTTCATGAGTATCACATCTTGTCTTTTAAATAGCATCAGGGATGGCGACTCAACCACTTCCCCAATCACTTGTTCCAATGCTTGACAATCTTTTTTCTGAAGATTTTTCCTAATATCCAATCTAGACCTTCTCTGGTGCAACTTCAGACCATTTCTTCTCATTCTGTTGCTTGTTATTTAGGAGAAGAGACTGACCTCCACCTGGCTACAGCCTCCTTCCAGGGAGTTGTAGAGAGTGATAAGGTCTCCCCTGAGTCCTCTTTTATCCAGTCTAAACACCCACAGCTCCCTCAGCTGCTCCTCACCAGACTTGAGCTCCAGACCCTTTCCAGCTCCATTGTCTTTCTCTGTACCCACTCCAGCCCCTCAATGTCTTTTTCATAGTGAGGGGCCCAAAACTGGACACAGGATTTGAGGTTTGGCCTCACCAGTGCTGAGTACAGAGGACAATCACTGCCCTGGTCCTGCTGACCACACTGTTGCTGATCCAGGCCAGGATGCCATTGGCCTCCTTGGCCACCTGGGCACACCCTGGCTCCTGTTCAGCCACTGTCAGCCAGCACTACCAGGTTGTTTTCGGCAGAGCAGCTTTTCAGCCACTCTGCCCCCAGCCTTGACAGTTCAAGGGGTTGTTGTGACCCAAGTGCAGGACCCACCACTCAGCCTTTTTGAACCTCACACAACTGGCCTTAGTCCACTGATCCAGCCTGTCCAGATCCCTCTGTAGAGCCTTCCTACCCTCCAGCAGATTGCAACTCTCATCCAATGTAGGGTTCTCTGCAAACTGCCTGAGGGTGCCCTTGATCCCTTCACCCACACTGTTGATAAAGATATTATACAGGACTCACCCAAGAGTGAGTCCTGGGGAACATCACTGGTGATCACTGCCAGCTCGATTTTAGTCCATCCCCCAACAATCTCTGGGCCCCACCATCCAGCCAGTTTTTTACCCCATGAAAACTCTGCCCCTCCAAGCCATGAACAGCCAGTTTCTTCAGCAGAATGCTGTCAGAAATAGTGTCAAAGGCTCTACTGAACTCTAAGTGGAAAACACCTTCAGTACCAGAATACACTGAGGTAATTTCCATGGTAATATGCAGAGTCTCCACTGTGGGGATCATCTCTCTTGAGCACCAATATGCGTTGTGTACAGTCAAAGGTCTCTGTTACATGAGGGGTGCTATTTATTAAGGAGTTGAGAAAACTGGGTTTGAAACAGCAGTACATGGGGACAGCAACAAACTTGGGGTTGCAGATGGCAACTTGTGTTGAACATCATTGACTGCAGCAGCAATGGTTGAGTACAGAAGTCTTGCTACATTTGTGCCTTGTCTCCCCAGCAGAAAAACAAAACTTTTGGTGAAGTTTAGTTTAGAATATAAACTACATGGTGCTAGGCCTGCCTCATTTTGCAGCTCTTACCTGGTCTATAAAGGGGAGCATGTAGATATATCAAAGCCTTTCTCTGACAAGTCATTAGTTTTTCTAGTTTGAGGCATGACAGCTAACTCTGACTCAGAGCATTGCACTAAATGTCGTGGCTTTAATGCCTAGGACCTCAGGAAAGGAAATTTTTTTGATAGATTGCTGCAGGTTTTGCATCCATAAATCCACTGATCTACAGTCAACTTCCATGTTGAAGTTTTTTGACTCATTCTGCATGCTGGGCAGTACAGAAAAACAGAGTCCCAAGGAAAATCAGTCATCACCGAGAAGAACGTAATGCAAGGAAAGGTGGGTTCTTGGATTATATTGTTGTGGGTTTGGTGCTTTTTGCTGGGGGGAACATGGCCATAGCAGAGAGTACAAAAGTATTTTCAAGTAGTCAACTCTCAAAGAAGTAAGACCACCCGTGATGAACACATAAACTCTGCTGTGTTGGAAGAATTTACCTTTGTGCTGTTTAATTTTTAAGTCAAATTTTAATCAGGCTGTAGGGGATATAATTAAATTTAGATCGATATAGTATCAGCATTGGCATCAGCCTTGGCATTGGCACGAACAAACATTTTGTTTCAGTAAAGAAGCATCTTGCTTTGCTTCATCTTCTGCATTAATCTAGTGCTCAGTGCTGCTGCCTTTGGAGCCAATGGGAAAATCTCATGCTGGCCTCTGGGAAAGAAGACTGCATCTTCTGTTTCTAGCATCTTAACCATATTAAGGTGTTCCTGACACTTCACGGGAATTAAATAATTCTGAAAGTTTTACTGGTTTGTATGAAAATTAAACTGCTTTTTCCCCACCCAGCCTTCTAATTATAGTCATTGAAATGCCCATACTTAAAGGCAAATAAATATGCCTGAAACTGTCCAAAGAATTACCTCTAATATGCTTATTGATTTTAATCTCACTGTTGAATTTTGAAAATCTTTTTTCTTTTAATTTATTGATGTCAAAATATTAGGTTTCTGCCAAGGTGCACATTACTATTTTTATTTTCAAAGAAGAAGGATAAGAATTCAATGCCAATTAAAAAAAAAAAAAAAGAAGTAGCCACAAGCACTTTAACCAATCAATTTTGCATCATTTAATTTCTCAGTTCCAAGAATGAGGACAGCCTCATGGTTACAGTCCTGGGCCAAGACTTAAAATCTTCCTTTAGAAGATTTAACTGCTACAGGGTTCTTATGCAGGTTTGATCAATCCATATAAAGTCTCCATTTTTTCTGCATTAGGAAGTGAAAAAATAAGTCCTTTTTTTAATCCTACCAAACTGTTTCAAACTGTTGCTGGCCAATTATATGTTCACAACATAACACAGCAAGGGCCCTATTTTTGTTGAAATTTAGTAAACCACATTAATATTTGAATCTGAAACAAAACTAATCATGGTATTTTTATTGTTCTGTGCCTTACATAATTCTCTCTTTCCTAGAAAGCATTAAAGAGCTCATCCAGCATTTCCAGGAGAATCTTCTAGCATGATAGCTGCTGACATTTGCTTAAACAGGGTAATAATTTGCTCCTTATACAACAGCTATGAGCCATGCTTTCCAGGGTACATAAAGGAATATCCATTTTTTATCTGATCTTGACAATTGGAGAAAAAGTCAGATGCATGAGGACTTGATGAAAAATCACTGAAGGACAGTCCAAGGCTAAAGTAGTATAACATCTTTTTTGGTGGGTGCATTGCCATCATGAAAGATTTTCATGTAGCATTTTGGTTTACTTGTTCATCGTATCATTTGCAGTAACACCTGGGCAGCTTTACTCTCACTGTACATTTTTCTCCCTTTAAATGCCCAAAACTACCTGACAGGCTTGGTTGCTGAGGAGTTCACGTGCTGTGTGGGCTAAAGTGCATCCAGATCCAGCTCACCAGTTCTATCTAGAAAAGCAGTAAAGGTACATATAGGTAAAATACCTGTTGTTAAGTTCAATTAGGTAGAGTTTGAATACCTTTTCATACATTTAGTCCACTCTCACTGAAGCTACAGGACCAGCAAAAGACTTTCAACATGCAAGCTGTCTGCAGAGTACCAAATACAGAGAACCAACTTATAGTATATTTTATGGTCCTCTATGCTTATTATGACTACAGTGTATCTCTATATGACCAATCTGCACACTTGATAGCTATAATCACTATCCCAAAGAAAGCATTTAATTGTACATTCAGCCCACCCACTTTGCCTTGCCTTGCTTTTTATTCTTCTTTTTCCTTCTCTCTGGGAAGCAGATGTGGGTCTGAACTCTCAAATGTATGATCCAGTATTCCTCACACATTGCAATATGTGACCCAACCAGTGATACTGATTGGCAATCACAAGCATCATTTTGACTCAGTTTTAACAAAAGGAGGGACCAGAGTTGCCATGAAGTACTTACAAAATCCATTAAAACCAATAATACGAAGCTCTGGATCAAAATGCATGTGCTTTAGTCACTGTGGAACACAAAATCTAGAAGTCAAGCTATTCTGTGTCCGATGATGTGTTAGTTCTGCTTTTCTCTATTGATGGTATGATAATCAAAAGAAGTCTTGGAAGTGCTTTTCAATGCCTATAAAACATAAAGTGCAATTTGAAAATTAATTATTGTAAATTTACATTGAAATGGTGAGGATTTTTAGCTAATATTTGAGTTTAAGCTCTCCAATCTCCTACTCAGAGTATTTATCAATACATGTTCAATTTTTTTTCCGTAGGGTTTTAACCAAAAAAGCCTAGATAATTCCGTTTGGCTCAACAGCATTTCAAGATGTTGCCAAGTGCTCCAGAAGTCATTCTATGACTCATCATCATGTCAATGTATGGCTTATTAATTAATGACCATAGAGCTGACAAAGATCTAATCATATTGAAAATGTTTGTATCTTTTTTTTTCCTTTCAAACATGAGGATATTATCAAATTTCTTTTCTTTATGGGATTTATTATTTTAGTTAGTATTAAATAAACTCAACACTTCTGGACAAAACATTCCTAGATGTAGAGCCTCTTAGCCAAAAATTTGCACTTCATAATTGAATATATTTACTAGTGGGCTATGTTTTCTGTTGTGCTTGGTACAATTGATGCTATTTGTACGTACAAACAGCTCTTTTTGTGACATTGCTCAGCTCAGAAGATTTTAGTTTGATACTTCAGAGCACCAAGCTGATTTGTTTAAATAAAGATAAGGACAACATGAAGTGTGTCTGGCATGCCAATCCTTTTAAAAGCTGCTCTGCAGAGAAAATGACTTTGAATATTTAAGATACAGTTAAAAGAAAAATGAATGCTTGAAAGTTATGCATTAAATCCTACTTCTAAAATGGCTGCAGTCTTCCACTTAGGAAGTCTGAAAGGGTTTTCAGAGCTAGATACTAGGTTTGCAGAATCATTCCCATCCCATTTGGTTTGCAATATGTACTCATCACTTCATTCAGTGCTGTGACTATTTTCACATAACTTTTGTTTAAAAAAATTGATACCTGACAGTATTTTCATAGAAGGAAAGAATTGTGGTTTTAATTATCCTCCCACAAATTACTTACATGGAGGCTTTTCCTGTCTTCTCTGAAGTACAAATACTTTGAAGACACAGAGTGAATAAGCCATTTCACACCTCTGTGGCCACTGAAGGGTTAGGTTAGAGCATTTCTCATGCACAAACACTCCATATGATAAATATGAGGGTGAGTGAAGACTCTTGCTTTGTCAAGCCAAATGTTGCAAATCTTGACAACTGAGATGGGCACATTTTGGAAAAAAAAGTTTCTTAAAATATTTTTTAAAGTTCTTGCTTGTTTCCAGTTTGACCAGGAAAAAGAATATGATTCTAACTAGTTTGCTTACTTTGAAAAAAAGTCACACCACCACCTTTGAAAATTGAGGCTAAAGGCTCTACCAAAGGAAGAAAAATTATTCTCCACTGCAAAGTACTTGAACAAGATTATTAGTCTCCTGTGGTACCAATGAGTTGTTGATAGGAACCCAAACGACCTCATATACCCTCTGTGGAAAGGAGAAAAAGAAGATTTTATAACAAGAAGGAGATGCTCGAGTTCTCCAAGTGATACCAACCACGGGAAAAGCACTCTGTGGAGATGAGCAACTTGGGGGGCAACTGAACATCAGCAATGGATTCACAAAACACATGTTCTTGGCAAGGTCTATGCCAAAGTTGTCATTCAAAACTATTTGGTTTAGGTTTTGCAGGATGGATCAGAAACCTTGGTAATGATAACAAACTAATTTCACGTGTTCCAATTTCCAAGGAGCAAGCAATTTTGAAAACAGCCTTTTGATTTCTCTCACTGTGGTCAGGTTGCCCAGGCTGTGGCAGGCTATATATGCACAGATGTTATACATATTATCCATATGGTTATACATGTATATATAGACATATATATGTGCATGTGTCTGTCCCTCTGGCCAGGCCTATTTCAGAAACAAAACATTCCTTTGTGCCTTCTGTGTACAGGAAGCCTGTGATGCAGCATGACAGAGAGTCACCAATCTAGTTACAAAGTTCCCACCCTTTGTCTGAAAATTTTGATCTTGCTGACCCTTCTGAGACTTGAGGAGATAAGGCAGGCTGCTGTTCAGACAGTCTTAATCTCCTTTTCATCTCAAGTGGCTCATATTGTTTTATTTAATGTTTCTAGTCACTGTTCTTAGTTCTTTTTATCACAACAGCATTTGGCTATTCACAAGGGCAAGGATCTTCTTGATCAGCAAGATTATTCTGTTTATGTTTGCCTTATCCCTCCTTTTTCTGCCTTTTGTATGGAGGTTTTCAAAGATTTTCATTGAGAGCCTCAACAGTTTACTTGCATTGCATGCCTAAACTCTTCAAGAGGACCTCTGGTATCCCAGAAATGTTGCAGAGGCTTTGATCAGCTGATAGCAGTGTTCACCACATATCATCCCTCCCAACAATGTCAGCTATTTCCAACATGTTTTGTCTTGCATAACTCTGCCGTGAAATCTTAATAATTCTTTTTATTTAGAGAAGTGAAGAAAGATCTTGGGTGAGTCATGAAAATTTGAAATGGAATATCTTTCTTACTGACAGAATTGATACTTGGCCCTCTAAAATAGTCAATAACTTTCATAAGACTCATGTATTAAGTTTTTTGAGGAAATGAGGAGTTACAGCAGTGATTCACTAATGCTACCATGTATTCTAGCAGCAACTGAAAGTTATTTGACAGTTTTGAATAACTGGTGGGTATAGCTCTCTTTCAGAAATACTCCTAAATTTAATTCTTTTCAAAATTACTTTTACTTAGTACCACATATAACAGTTCTCTATAGATAAACATGAGACTTCATACAGACTGGACATATTATGACAGATTATAGACTTCCAATGTCTATCAGTTTTTGCAATAATGGTTATCTCTGAGCACATAAAGTGTAAAATCTGCAGAGTACTAATTCCCACACAGAGTTTATTCCCCCTTCCCCCTCATGGATCCACAAACAACATGCACATTCCCTCTCATCCTCATCTTGCTAAATGCACATATGCTTTAAATCTCTTCTTACAGAATGGCCTTTCCAAAGAAGAGAGATGTTTTCTCTGTGATACCTTCATTCAAAAGTGTTGTCCTGTGGTAGAGTGTGTACTGTTTGTACAAGATTCTCCCATTTTTGTAGCATTCATTTGTGAAAATGTGAGAAATGGATATCTATTCATTACAGTGCATTGTTTTGCTGATTTTCTGGTAAGTTTTCCCATTTGTTTATATGAGGGCAAGAGCCTCTTCTATCATACTCCACACAGTGTGTTTTGTGTGTTACCTGCTGTGGGCCTCAAACCTTCCTGTGCACAGCTAGTGAGGAACACCACAGCCTTTATTAAAAGCATGAGAACATGTCCAAACAATGCAAATGAAGCAGAAGATCTTACATGCACAAGTCCTTTAATAAAGTCCCAAGGTAGAGGAAACTGACCTCTGAAATTTGTCTCTACATTACAGCTTTTCCGTCCAATCTAGTGGATACTTGACCTTCTAAATTGGACCTGATAAATCGAAATCCTTTTTTCTTAAGGGGAAAGAAAAGCAAACCAACACAATGGCTTTTTTTCTCCATTTTATGCACAAAGATAGTGAATTCCTGCCTGTATGACTCGCAGAAATCCTTGATGCTTTTTATACTAGCAGCCCAAGGACAAGGAGACCACTAATGGTGTTTTTTCCATATTTGAGTATGCTCACAGCTGTTTTCAGCTACAGGATATTTCTACTATCAAAGAGGAGAGTAAATCAAATTGAGCATTCACATTTATAACACACTTTTTCCTATGGGGTTCTGTGCATATTTCCTTTGAAGTATTTTCCACTCTTCTAATAGATTTTTTTAGTGCATTTTGGTATGACAAGGGAGCTGACAGGATACTGAGGGTTTCAGGATTTAAAACCTGACCCAAACCCCACAGAATTCTGCAGGAGTCTTTCTGTTGCCTTCTGTGGGGTCTAAATCTGTTCCTTAACAAACTTTCCTGATGAAACCTGGGATTTGCACACTCCCTGCTTGTGGATATATTTGGTTCTTTTTGCTTTAATTTCTCTCTTACGTTTTGTCATCTAGACTTCCCATCAGCTACCTCCACATTTTTTCTTGTTTAATGATGTAAAAGTGTTCCTGGTTTGGAAACCCAAATCTCTCAGGTCCATACCAAAGAACAGCCCACTTCAGTTTCTGAAGCAGAAGCAGAAGTGATGGTGCCTTTGACAAACAATGGATAAAAGCTGCAGCAGGGGTAAGGCCATGCAGAACTAGAAAAGTAAACAGGTTAATTCTAAATTACTGAAGTTATGCATGTGATCCAATGGATTTAGTAGTCAAAATAAAGAAACATGTCAGAAACTTCATAAATATGGCACAGGAGGGGTCCTTGATCAGGAGTCCATTATAAGCAGTTTTCCAGGACAGGCTGAGTCTGGAGGGCAAGAATCTGATCTCACAGGTGCACAGCAGGTTTGCACTCAAGAGACTTCTCCTCTTGGATGCACCCCTTGGTCCTCTGTGCTTCTATCTCAGCTTTGCCCTGTGCCCAGGTCATCTTGACTGGGAAGGTGGCAGCCCTTGCTGTGGGGCTGCTGAGCCCCAGGAAGGCTCCTGAGCAGCCATCCCTGCAAAGAATTGACTTTTCCAGCTCCATACTTGAATTGAATTTTCAACTCCATACCTGAGGGGAAAATGAAACTAAAATTACTTCTTTTAGTTTTTAATTGCAATTAGTCTGACGCACTTGTGTGTGTACATATATAGGCATGTATTTATGTAGACAGCTATCCTTTCTTTTTCTCTTTCTTTCTTTCTTTCTTTCTTTCTTTCTTTCTTTTTCATAAAAAGTTCTGGGTATCTGATTTTCTTTCCATTGTTCTGAAAATCAAAACAATCAAAAAGTTATGAAAGCTGTTCCTCTTTCCTTGGACCAATAGCACAAATTAAAAACTGTGAAAAATAATGAAGTAACTGAAAACTTAAAACATGACTTAATGGTTTTAGTTTTTAATATGCAAAGTCAGGACATACCTAATCAAGGTATAGAAAGGACCTTTCTACAGGCAAGAACTTCAACAGTCCTAAAAAAAATCAGTCTTGACTTTAGGGCAGAGAATGTTATGTCCTCTCTCAATCACCTGAAATTTCTGTAACATATTTTTCTTCTGGTTAGCATAGAGGTAGGAAAAATAAATGAAAGTTCCTGCATTTCTAATGATACATGTCATAACTTGCTTCTATGGTTTCCAGGTCTCAAATCACTGAGGCCTATGGAAAACCAATTTTCATTGTTTTATAGAAGATATTCTAAATACCATTTCTTCTGTCCTTCTTGGATTTTGTACATTTGAACTCCTGGCAGGTAAGCCACACAATAAATGAGGCATGAAAAATATCAGTAAATTATTTTAAAATTGCACAATATTTCCAGTCTTACTGTGAATTTTGTCATATCCTGAACATATAACATAATGGTAGTAGGAGATTTACTGGCATTCATTTGGTAAGGTCTATTTGCAGCTTTCTGCTTTTGGTAACATGCTGTCCTAAAAGTCATATAAAACTTTCATGTCACCCTCATGTATCACTTTATCACTCATATATTAGTTATGATGATAAGTGAATGAAACACCAACACTCCTGGTAGTGGGAAGAGACATTCAGGACAAACATACAAAGCAATTAAGCTTGTTTTTTTCTTGAAGTTAGCAGAAACAACAGGAACTAGCAGCAAGTCACAGATGAAATCCATGCCTGGGCAAATCCCCAAACTTTATGGGAGGGGAAGCTGTGCTGCATATTGTTCTACCAGGCAGATGTGTGGCTTGCAGGAAAAGGTAGTAAGAGCTTTGTGGAGTCACCATCTTCGGAGAAATTCAAAAGCTGCCTGGACAAAGTCCTGGGAAACCAGTTCCAGGTGGGCCTTCTTGGTTGGACCAGATGATGTCTAGAGGTCCCCTCCTCTCACCTCAGCTGTTCTGTGACTCTGCAAACACCTAAAAGAAAATCAAAATAGCTGCAGGCACTGTTGCCAGAGCAGGTACCAGAGCAGAGCCCTCCTGTCTTTTCTCTGGAAGTACTACCAGAACCCACAGTGGTAGATCTGAAGGGATGGGAATGTCCCACTTCAGCCACAGCACAACAAAACATGGGATCAAGACAGAGAAAAAGGGAGCCTTGCTTCCACCTCTGCCAATTACTTTCTGCACAGCTTCAGAAATGCTTTAAAATCTGTGGCTGAAAAACACTACGACTGCTGTACTTGTTATTTGCACTTGTTCAGTGTCTCTAACAGCTGTTCTGGGCAAATAAGTAGGCTCTGCAATAAAGGAAAGAGCTAGAGAAACCATGGAAAAATTGCTCTCTATGGCAGAAGAGCCTGTAAGGCTTTGAGAAGGGAACCCATGCTGCACAAACCTGTCAAATCTCTTTGGAGGAATCTGTGACTGGCAAAGAGATATAATATTGTCAAGATACATCCTTGTATTTTTAAAGAGCTTTTGGCAAGGTTCCTCAACAAAGGTTCTTAAGAAGCTAATTTGACATTTGTTAATAACTGATTAGAGTTTAGAGAAAGAAGAATAGGACTAGTGGTCAGCCTAACAGTGGGCAAAGTCACAGGTGCAATGCTATGGTGATATGCAGTGAGATCAACGTTTTGCATCTTGTCCTGAGAGATCTGAAAGCACAGGCAGCTGGTGAATAGACAAATGTTTGCTGGTGTTACAAAAATAGGCAGGATAATAAAAACTAAAGCTGGTTTTGAAGTATTAAAGCAAGATTGCATTGGTGAGCAATAAAATGGTTAGTAAAATTCTTTGTGGATGAATGTGATGTACCTGAGAAAAATATGAACTCTAAAGGATCACTAACAAGTTCAGAGGGAGAAGAGGGAATCATCACAGTCAGCTTGATGAAAACATCAGTTTGATAGGCAGCAGGGGTCAAAATCAAAATAGAATGTTAGGAAATAGAAAGAAACTGAAGGAAAGATCTAGACACTGTGTACCTGTGTGCCGCTAGTGGCACCCACATCTTCAAAGATGTGTGTAGTTTGCATCCTCCTAGCTAGAACCAGGTATAGTAGAAGTGGTATTCATGTTTTGCAAGGGCTGGATAACACTCCTTTCCTGGGCAGATGTCATTCTGTGGCTTCACTACAATGAAAAGTTTCCCTAAAGCAGTCAGAGTTGATGACAGGCAAACAAACAAGCAAAAAACCCTACAAAACAAAAGACACTTATATTTAAAAGAGAGACAATTTATATGGAGGAAGAGGCTGTAATAACTGTATGCATATCTCTATGAATGAAATGGTAAAAAGTAAATGATTATGAAGTATTTTTTACAGAACAAGCACTGAAATCATCAGGCCACAGCTTTAAAACAGATCAAAATATTTTTCTCATGCACACACTCCCCAAAGTACCTAATTAAACTTCAGAAACTCATTCTGTCTCTCTCAGT
Organism: Aleadryas rufinucha; assembly: GCA_013397815.1. Taxonomy (NCBI): domain Eukaryota; kingdom Metazoa; phylum Chordata; class Aves; order Passeriformes; genus Aleadryas; species Aleadryas rufinucha. The sequence continues at coordinate 522,264 of VZTH01004621.1, forward strand.
ATCCTCACAGGCAAACTCAGGAAGCATGGACTGGATGAGTGGACAGTGAGGTCGACTGAGAACTGGCTGAATGACAGATCCCAGAGGTACATAAACAGTGGCACAGTAGAGACCTGTCACTCCAGTGGTATCCACAGGAGTTCAATACTGGGCCCAGTATTCTTTAATTTATTCTTCAATGACTTGGAGAAAGGGGCAGAGGCCTCCTCAGTGAGTTCACTGATGACACAAAGCTGAGAGGAGCAGCTGAAACCCCTGAGAGCTTTGCAGCCCTTCAGAAGGGCCTTGACAGGCTGGAGAGATGGGCAGAGGAGCTGTCTGAAATTCAGCAAGGGCAAATGCAGGGTCCTGCACCTGGGCAAGAACAGCCCCAGGCACCAGCACAGGCTGGGGGCCGACCTGCTGGAAAGCAGCTCTGTGGAGAAGGGCTGGGGGGTCCTGGTGGACAAGGAGCTGTCCATGAGCCAGCAGTGCCCTGGGGGCCAAGAAGGCCAATGAATCCTGGGGTGCATTAGGGAGAGCATTGCCAGCAGGTCAGGGAGGGGATCCTGCCCTTCTGCTCAGACCCAGTGAGGCGTGTTTGGAGTGCTGTGTCCAGTTCTGCGCTCCTCAGGACAAGAGAGATGTGTAGCAGGTCCAGTGCAGGGCAAGAAGGATGATGAGAGGACTGGAGCATGTCTCTTGCAACAAAAGGCTGAGGGAGCTGGGCCTGTTCAGTCTTGAGAAGAGACAACGAGAGGGGATCTCATCAATGTCTGTAAGTATCTGAAGGAAGGATGTCAAGAAGATGGATCCAGGCTCTCCTTGGTGGTGCTGAGCAATAGGACAAGAGGCAGAAACGGATGCACAGGAAGTTCCACCTGGACACGAGGATGAACTTCTTTCCTGTGCAGTGACCGAGCACTGGCACAGATTGCCCAGGGAGGGTGTGCAGTATCCCTCACTGAAGATATTCCAGAACTGTCTGGACACAATCCTGTGGTATGTGCTCTGGGATGACCCTGTTCAAGCAGGGAGGTTGGACCAGATGATCCACTGTGGGCCTTTCCAACCCGACCCATGGGATTCCCACAGGATCACGGAGGGATCAAAACAGAGAATATCCACCACTGAATATTGAGAGCACTGGCTTGAATACATCCTGTAGTACTGAAATCCAGAAGACACTAATCACAAGAATCTGAATCACTCCCTATTTCCCATTCTCATGCATTTCTCCCTCATAACAGATAATAGTCTCAGTCAGTAGGAAAACCTTATGCCAAAGCTTTAAGAACTTGTATTTTTGTGCAAAACCCTGATAGTCCTTTGGTGTGCTTTTCTATATAGACAGCCAGACATTGCACCCAGTTTGGCTACAAGGCTGTTTCCAAGACCTTGTACTTGTAAGCTTTTTATACAGAAAAAAATGTTTGTTGAATCCTGAACAAACATGAACTCCATGCTCCCAGCTACCCAAAAAAACCTTGCCATTATGTTCAGACAACTGAATCCATCTGATAGACACCAAAGCTGGGTCACAGAACAAAGGAACTCCACTGTGGTGTTGTTTTAACACAAGAAAACAACCTGCCTTAGGGAGTACTGTTGAGTGAGTCCAAGGGCTTCACAGGCTTACAAAACTGGACTCTGCTCAGGACTCATGCCCTCAGGCAGATTTCTTTTTCACTACTTGGTTTGAGGAAAGCAGCCAGATATTGTGTGTTAGGAGAAATGTTGCTTAACAACTTTAAAGATAACTAGAGTATTATTCCTACTTCAAAAGTAATCCTACTACATCAAGCATCACGAGAATGGAAAATAGCTAGAGCAACTGCAGTGAACCCACAAACTAAACAGATTAATCGTTCTTTTTAATGTGTCTAGGTGTACAAATTGCCTACACATTGAACAAATCATTGAGAAATAAGCTGTGCACTAGTTGGTATCTCATGGTGAATTTCAGCAGGAATCTAACATTCCCAAAGAAAAATTTTTCACCTTTATCCAGTCTCATGAGGGATCTCATGAGTGAAGAAACAATAAGCAGTTAACAGGGTATTTAGGTAATTCCACTATTCTGCTTCCTCACCTTCTCCCACATTCTGACTATTAGTAATTTCTGAGGAATTCAGTGATGCAGAAGGCTTCTACACCACTCATCTTCATGACTGTTAATGGATTATGCCCACTACTGTATTAGATATTTTCATTGTACTGTATGATTGAACATCCTGGCCAGGTCAAACTGCTTGTGTGTGATCAGAGACACAGAAAAAGAGCAAAGTGGGGTTGTTGGTGCATGAATTGTCTTGAAGACAGGGAGCTGAGTTTGTGGTGCTAGAGAATTAGAGCCCTGGATTATATGAAGTGTTTAAAAGCTTTCCTTTTCTAGCAAAGCCTTTTATAGAATACCACAATTAGGGGAGGGGAAAAAAGCAGCACCTCTGGTAGCAGCAGCTCTGGTATTAGTATATGCTGGGATGAGATTCAAATTTTGTTGTCGTTGTACCACATTCACATAAGGTAGTCACAGATGGCATGTGCTTGCAGAGCCCTAACTGTGTGAAGAGCAATGTAGAGCCATTATTGATTTTTTTAGGGCAAAAGTTATAGACAAAAGGTTCAGTGTCATATAAAAAAATCACTATTTTTTCCAAGGAGAAAGGATAACAGGAATGGAATGAGGTCATATTAACTGATGTGAGCAAGAAAAGGTAAAGGACTTCCCTTGAGCTAGAAGGGGCCAAAGGATTAAAATGAGGTTCATGATGATCGTTTCTGTCACAAGGCTTTTGCCGAATCACATAAATGGCACGTATGGTATCCAGACTCCCCATCACCTGTCTGTTGTAGAACAGCTCAGTCTTTCCACATAAAATAAGCAATCCATACACTTTCAGGAACATCTACATCTCACTGAGGTATCCTCCACTGAACTCTTCAAGGCAAAACATGAGACCCAGGCACTCCATCATTACAGTAGCAGTAAAATAATGATTTGTTTTCCTCTTTTTACTTCACTTTTTAACCTTCAAAGCAGGACAAACTCCTTTCCCTGCTAGTCTCACCTATTAACCCTCCGTTTCTCAACTATATCACACATACACAAAAACCCCCAGTTATAAGCGTGCCATTCAGCACATACACAAAACAAAGGTAAGTTACTGCTTCCTGCCATGAAACATTAAGTAAAGACAATTAATTAGTGCATATAATCAAAATGGGGCCTCAGCGTAATATGGGAATAAAATCAGGAGCAAATTCCTACTTTCAGAGATGGAAGATGGACTAATGCCACAGACTTTAGAGAAGTCAAGAATTTTTTGTGTTCTGAAAAGGCGTATATGTTTATATGGGCTGAGATTTTTGTAGCTTTGATTTGCAGCAAATGAACCTTTTTTAATGACCTGTCTCTGTGTATCCACCTTGAGACAGCAAGAAGAAATTTGATTTTAAAAATCAAAATTCTTTTATTCACCTTTCATATTGTTTTGCTGTCATTTATTCCCCATGGCTACAAGTATCAAGTAACAAGTACCTCCTCACAAGTATTCCCAAATCTAACTATTTATTACTAATAATTTTTTACAGAATTTCATAAAATGAAAATGNAACAACCACTTAGGAAGTGACAAGGGGGTGACATACAACCAACTGGGAAACATATTGGGAGGGACTAGTTTAAACTAGCCAACCAGGGATGTAACAAAACAGAACTTTCCAGAGCCTAATAGAATAATCAATGAACTACTTATTAAACATAACTTCTACTAACTAATAAGGAACCGGGGGAGAGAGAGGGTTCTAGAAACCAGGGAGGAGACATGTTCAAGGGAACACCTAGTAGGCGGTGGCATCACAGCCTTATCTCCTCCTCCGATCCGCCCTCAGAGGTGGAGTCTCGGGCGGGGAAATCAACCCACTTGTCATTCACCTGGAAAGTGGGTTGGGCCACCGCCACAAAAATGCAATGGAAAAGCCCTGACTTGTATCATTTCATGTGAATCATTTAGGCCTTGCATCACGTCCTTCATTTCACATGTGTCCTTTGAAATGAAAATACTTACAAAAATAGAAATTGATATTGAATATTAAGGGAGGTGCAATACTCCAAATTTGTCACTTCAACCTGACAAAAAACAGAATTCCACTTTCAGTTAGGAAGATAGGCCACTTCCCTCCTCTGTAGTAGGACAGTCTAAAGCTGTGTGAACAGATGAGTGAGGCTGGGTCACCCCACTGAACTTTGTTTCCTGGCCAGTGACCATCTCCTTGCAGAAATAGAGACAGGACTGTGCAGAGCAGGACCTCGAGGAACAAGCACAACCCCTAGTTCAGAATGGGGAATGAAGACATTGGTCATTTTTCTGTATCTGGCATAAAGACACGAGAAAAAGTAAAACCTACCCTGAAGTTTAAAGCCCCTTTTAAAGAGATCTCATACTTTTTGGAAATTATTAGGTTGTGAATTTCCAAAAAGGATTGATTTTGATATACTCAGAGAATATTCCTTATTTCCATCAGTTCACTAAATGGTATCAACAATGATACTTTCCAATACTCTGTCTATATAATATTTCGTTGCTTTCTGACTTTAATAGTAACTGAAAAATTCTGAGTTTCTTAGTCATTTAATTTCCTCTGTTCATAAAAAGACAAGCAAGGGAAAACTTTTTAAGATATTTATTTCTTTGTTTCCTTTTGCCTAAAATGCCTTTCCACTTTCAATTTAATTTCTGAGGAATGCTGACTCTAGTGCAGAAAGACTGTAGTTTTGGTCACAGTACTATATGGCCCTCAGAATTCAAAAATCATCCTTGCAAATTTAATTTGAATTAAATTAATAGATGTGAAAGATTTTTACATGACACTTTTATGATCTGCTTGGTAGTTCATTACAGAATCTGGTTACAAGGAAAACTACATCCTTAAAAGAGACGCTCAAGGAGTGTTTCCAGCTCCTTGATTTATCCTCCCTCTCTTGTTCTTAAGGAAGTATAAAGGTTGGTGGAAAAAGCTTATTAAAATTTCCAGAATGGATGCTCAGTAAATCATACAATGCTAACACCTTAAAAAGGAATGTGTTCATACTTTTATTTTGCAAAGTGCTGCTTCTTCAACCTTCCTTAACAACTGTTTTTCTCGGACAAGCCCAGAAGAGCAGAAATGAGGATGAGGAGCAGTCCACCTCCTCCACCTTCTTCCCTCTCCCACTGGGCTTGTCCAGGAGCAGCACAGCCCCTGACAGCTGCTCAGCCAGGCCACCCCATGGTTCCAGTGCCTGTAGAAGCAGCAGCTGTAGGACCAGGGCGGCCACGCCCTCTGCAGCTGTGTGGACACAACCTTCATTAGCCATGTTCCTCCATGCAAGTAACAGTTTTTTGGTCAGAGCCCTGCCAGCCCTGCATATCTGACCCATTCATACAGGTACATAAGGATACCAGTTTCCAATGTTAATGAGCAGTTTGGAGAAGGGAAAACTGAGAACACTGCAGTCCTGTTTGGCTGCTTGCCAACTGAGAGCCTGTTTTGTTATTCTTACCCTTCCTGCTTATTTCATTTCTCCCTGAAGTGGGTTTGGATGGAGACACACTGGAGAGCAAAAGATTTGACAGAATCATAGAATGGTTTGGGTTGGAAGGGACCTCACAGACCATCTAGTTCCAGCCCCCCTGCCATGTGTGGGGCCACCTTCTCCATTCAACCAGCTTGCTCCAGGCCCCATCAACCTGGCCCTGAACACTTCTGGGACTGGGGCATCCACAGCTTCTCTGAGCAACCTGTTCCAGTGCCTCACCACCCCTCCAGTAAAGAATTTCTTCCTTTTATCGAACCCAAACCTGCCCTCCTTCAGTCTGTTTCAAGGACAGATGTCGTGTGAACTTTATTATTTACTATGAAAAAAACCTGATCTGTAACCTGAGAAAATAAGCCTTGTGAAAAATATCAATACAGCCTGGTCTAAGGTTGAAGATGGGTCCCAAGGAAAGAAAGAAAGAAAAAAAATCTGTATTAGTGGAGACATTTCTACATAAACCTAAAAGAAATTAAAAGAGGCTAGAGACTCGGACTGTGCTGGATTCAGCCTCTTAACCTTTTCATTTGTATATGAAAGAGGCAAAATTTTACAGCTATTCTTTACATTTAAATGGATTTAGTAATTTTAAGATCCTGCAAAATACTGACAGGCAATACATCATGTTTTGATATTATCTCAGAAATTTTATCTTTTATTAAAAGTAAATAAATGATGGTCCTAGTTCTTAGAGTAGGAAAACAGAACTTCTGAACAAAGTCAAGGGCAATGCTCTTTCCCTGTATCCCAGACAAAAGTCAGGTGAAACATAAGCTTGAAGATGTAAATTCAACATGCATTTACTCTGGAACATAGTACTGTCAATTACCTTTCGGACCATTTCACAACTCCTAATTTTGGCAATTTCTTCCAGCCCAAGTTGGACCTTGGTGATGAACCAGCACTCTGTCTCAACCTGATACTTGACTGCAACCAGAAAGGAAAGAGAAATGTGGTAATAAAACAATTTATTTGCCCTTTTCCTCCATTTGCTTTGTTAGTTTGAAATAATTTCAACTTCTATAACCAGTATATAACTTGGTGTCACTAGGGTAGTATTTTCCCACCTATGGTCCAGTGGCTGGTAATACTCCATGTAACAGGGAAAAAACCAAACCAACACACATGCAGATATGCCTAAAATTTGTCTATCCTTCACCAGCAGCACATGAAAAATGACCTCATTTTTTGCTATTAACTTTTTTCCAGTCTATGAGTGAATATATAACATTTTGGCACCCGTCCCATGTCCTGTTAAATGGCAAGGGTTTCTCCTAGGAAGAAAGTCCTTCAGACAGAACAGGCTGAAAAAGATCTGCCTAGAGGCAAATCAGATTATAAACTCCTGGGTGGCAAATGACTTACAAATACAATAATAAATGATAGGCCTAAGTATAAAAAGTTTATCGTCCAAATTTAAACACCTGTTTTCCTCACCACTTAATATCTTCCAATATGATGGAGTGCCCATGGTTCCTCTTCTCTCACAGCTACAGCTGATAAATTGTTCTACTGTTCTGCCTTTTCTAGAGACTATTAAGCAAATCAAAGCAAAAGCTTCGCAGTTCATCAAACCCTTAAACTGCAGCAGTTACGGTGGAAGGGACGGGCATGAGGATCAATATGCTTTTTACTCATGTAAGCGTTTCAACCTACTGTGAAAATTAGCTTGTTTGGCGATTTTATGTAGCCATTTTCATCAATATGTTGCAACTCCAGAATGAAAGCCAAGAATCAGCCAAGCTGGAGCTTGTAGAGTGTGGCACCATTAATGTACTACTGCAGCTACCTTACACCTTGCCATTGTGCAAAAGGTGGGCTGTGTCACAATAAAATTGAATGAAGTCTGACTGTTCTGGTAGTGATGGTTAATGCTGCCCACTCGCCTCTGCTGATCTCAAAGAAATAATGATTTATTCAATGAAACCATGGAAAAGCTTCACATGTGGTCAAATGTCTTTCCTCCAAAAGCTCTAAAATCCATGTATCTACGGAGCATCCAATTAAGGAAATTTGTACTTTATGTTAAAAAGCAGTTTTACTTGCTTTGGTTCTTCATTCTGTCACTCCTGTTCCTGTGAAGACACATAAATCTATATTATAATGAGAAAACTAAAACATGCTGTACTGTCTCCCTCAGCTGAAGAAATCTGATTCCCATTTCAGCCAAGAATATGTAAATTGATCTCTTCAAGGGAAACTCAGGAGCCACTCAGCCATTCATTACCAGAGACGGTCCATAACCCTGTGACATGTGCCTTTTCTCAGAAACACTTTGCCAGATTATTTTGTGAACTCTGTTCTCTTAACTGCAAGGAATAATTAACAGTTCATTGAGATGTGAAAGAAATATGGCATAAAAGACTCCCCCTTTCACAAGTCATGTATCAGTATCTGGTGGCCATGGTGACACTGATCCCTCAGTCTCATTTTCTGGTGGGATGCAGACATGTATATACCTAAACCTCTTTGGAGGTCAGAAAGCAAGCCCCAACTTCAGATTGGAAAGGAGAAAAGCAGTGAAGCCTGAATCTGGGATGTCTTGGAAGACTTTTGCTAATGCTCTCAAGAGGCTTTGAGAACTGCTGTAAATAGAAAACTAACCTGCCTGTTGCACTGACTGACACACACAGATACTCCTCTGGGACAGGAGCGGTGGGGCACGTGGAAGAAACCAGCTTTTCAGGGCAGCTTAGATCACTGTGGTCTTTGTTCTTCTGCTCAAGACCACGCTGCTGTCAGTCACTGACACAAGAAATGTCTTAACAACGGGCATCAGGAATAATATCTGTAGTCCTCAGCCCTGCTGTGGAAAGGTTATCTATTGATCACTGTCAGCTGATAAAAGAGTGTGGAGAAAATGAAGTCTAAAAGGGACATTTTGTTTTAACAACTTATTTATGAGGTAGTTCTTACTGTTGCAATAAGGTAAACATTAAAAGCACTAACTGAATTAAAATCTCAGATCCTGAAATGTTTTTCTGAGTTCTTCTGTCTGTGAGAAGATGGATTCTTATATTCTCAGTCACGTGGACAGTATGTTTTCACAGGCACAGGAAGTGTGTGGATACAAGCTAGGGGAAATGGATTAACTATTCCCAGATCTGGTACTTGAAACTTCATTTATTTAGTTTGGATGCTGTGGCATGTAATTACTTGCTTTTAAGATGGGACACATTGTCCAATATGAAAGCACCAGAGAAAAGTTAAAGATGTTTCTCTTGGTTAAACAGTTTAAAAATGCACTTGAGGATATATTAATGAAGTCACAACCCTCCAATATTTGCGAAAGGATTTTTTTGCCTTGTTTATCTTTTGTAAATGCAGCAAAAGCACATTATGATCACACATTAACTGGTACCTGTGCAAGGTTTAAGTAAAATAATTTGCTTGTGCCAAGTGCATTCTCATCTGCAAATATTGGACTAATGAACAGCTTTCATTATAATGCACTGAAATCATTGAATGGATTAATCATGCACTTGCTTCCATTTCAAGATGGATTAAGTTTGAGCTGTACTGGAATTAATATTGAAATTCATGAAAAACATACTGTAACAGTGTGAAAGGCTTGAGGAGCAGTTGCAGAAACCTGTTAGTCCAAGGAAATTATAAACTAGATGCTGTAAAGTTTTAAGTCTTGGCAATTCAGTAGCATCCCTCTCTTGAAGGATTGAACCTTAGAAGTGTCACCCTTCTTAGGATGGTAGACTATGGGAACTGCATGGAGGCTGTATAGAAAGCAGCACATACTGACAGAAAATGCTAAGTACTGCTTCAAAATGTCTTGTTGTTTTTTGTTGCTGTTGCTTTTTTTAGAGAAGTGTATATTTAACTTTAAATACCTGTTAATAGAAATGACAATACAGAGAAACAAAGACTTGTTTAGTGGGGGAGGAAAGAGGACACACTTCACAGACTTTTAAAGCCAGTTCTGGGATTTCTAGGTGATTACTTTTCTGGCATAGACCTACAACAACTGGAAGAAAATGGTCACTCTGGTGACAGCCAGAACAGATTTGGTTTTCTTAACTAAAGTCCTCCAGAAAAATAGCTGGCTCTGAAAGGCTGGCTCTACATCAGCCAGCAGCTGTGTTTTGTTAATAATAATGATATAATAATAATTGTATATAATAATATCATCCAGCTGTGTGCTCTGTGTCAGGTGGTTTCCACTTCTGTACGCTATGCTTGGAAGACTGTTAAAGTTTTGGGTATTTTTGCTGACAGAGGTCTATGGCTCCTCTGCCAAACAGCTGCCCACTTCAGTGGTTAGTCAGTGTTGCCAAGGGTATAAACCCTTTCTGTAGTCTACCAGGAACTGAGTGTTGCCTTATGCAGAGAACAACTTCACTGTTTTCTCATAGAACTACTTTCTGCCTTTCAGATATTTTACTAGAAGAGATAACATTTTCTTAAAGGTAATCATAATGTACATATGTTTCTTAAAGAGAATTTTCCCTCAATGAACTTTACTTACATGTTTTATCTTCTTTTTAGTAGCTGTTGTAAGTCACCGTGTTATCTGAGTATTCCATGGCACTTTTAGTCCACAGCTGAATTCACTGAGCAGTTAAGTCTGACTTATTACTAGTAACTAAAAAGCAACATTTTCAATGCCATTGAACTATAAATTACAAGATATACACAGTGATTTAATTTATATGATTATCACTTTGAAGTTCCATTTTGTGCAGGCTTTCTGCAGCACAGACCTGCAGTCAGACAACTGGAGAACCACTTACTCTTCCTGTCTCATTCCTGGCCCACATTCAAGGGTATGAGATTCACCATGGGGCTGAGGAGAGAGATATTGTGACTGACGTGGGTGTTGCAGTGAACTTCTCCATCTCCTGCCATAATGTTGTATTTGATGAAAAACCCCTACCAGAAAAATCATTAAATACCAAAACCAAACAAGACCAAAACCCAAAAGAAAACAGTTTTCACTATGAAAACCCACCAAGAATTAAGATCAATATATTATGATACAGTTTATAATATCTAGATGTGAAAGGATTTACCATGCATTGAAATCTATGATGGAAGGAACATTTTTCTTCCCGTGTCCCCACCAACAACGATAGAAGAAATGAGGATTTTCTTTTAATCTAGAAGTGTTCTAGGCAAAGCAGGCTTGGGGAGTACACAACTTGTAATTTGCAGCTTTCAGCAAGTGATAATTTATACTATTAACCAAACTGTAATTGTTATGGGAGAAAACACTCTAAAAAAAGGCCAGAGAATAGTGACTTTTCAGAGTCAGCAGTTATGAAATTAAAATAGGGTTGGCCTCACATTGCATATTTTTGTCATTAAAGGCAACTGAAATGACAGTGCTGACAGCTTTGGTATGAAAGAGTTTCCTTTTAACACAGATTTAATGCTCTGACAAATGCTTTATGTCAGTGGGGTAAAAGCTTCTGTTGAATATCAAAGGTATGCTTTGGGATAGACCAGGGGTCTATAATTTCCTAGGCTTTGAGTTGCTGAACTCTGTAGGACATGTCCAAGGGCTCCATAACCGGTGTAAATCAAATCCACCTTTTTCTTTGGTTGCAGGAGTGTACTGATTCAAATAAGCAGGAGCAGAAAATTAAGGCCATAACACTGATGGGGTGAAAAAGTCTTGCCTAAACAATGACAACCCTGGAAGTCCATCTCCCATAGCAGACAAGATGAAGAATTCTATAGACTCACTTTCCTGGTCTTCTCTCTGATCTTTGCAGATATAAGATTTCATCTGTCCTCTGTCAGTTTGCTCAACGTGCTTCATTTGATCCAGGAATGCTGTTATGCAGCTGTTGTTTAAGTTGGTAGAGAAATCAAGATAAAGCTCTGGAGGTCTGGACAGAAAACTTCAGGAAGCATTAGATGCAGAGAAATTACCTTCTATCTAGACCCACTTTTGATAATTTCCTTGTTTTCAGCACTGGCATATAAACATTTCTTATTAAGCCAATGTACCACACGGCATAAGTGTTCCAAAAAAACCCATGTCAGAAATGCAACTGGTACAATTACTGCAGACAATACATTTTTTCACAACAATCCATATTTAAATATTTTATAATTTCAGTACTCCTTGAAATTGATCATCCCTGAATTTACTTTATTATTTTTAGCCACAGAATTTACTTCACCTCTTTCAGTGGAATTTTTCCATTAATGGCATAAACCAGGAAAAAAAATTGGTTTGTGCAGGTTTATACAAACTCCTGTCAGGTATGATGAATTCAGCAACAACAAATGTTTTTCCTTTAAAAAAAAAAGAAAAGGTTTTAAGGGAAGTGGGTATCAAAATACCTCAGATCTTTCGCATATGAAACTTTAAAATACAGTTTTTCTCACTGAACTGCAGGACTCTCATTTATAGCCTCCACTGTGAAAATAAGAAGAACAGCTTGCCTGCACTTAATCATAAACTACACCAATCTCAAAAAGTGTGTGTGTACATGTGTCTGCTTCTTTCCATACCCAGGAACTTCTACGCAGAAACACATTCTCTCCACCAAAACTGGAGAAAGGCTTTTCCCTTTGGAATTTGCAGCTCGGGTAAAAGCAGCCTTTTGAGCCAGGCGGCAGTTCAGCATTTCTTAATTATTATTCTTTGTTCTTTAGAATAAACAAAAAAAGCGCCACAATACAGCAGCAAGTCATCAGGACTAACAGCCAGAACCACCACATCATTACTCTTTGTCCTCCCTTTCATGCTGTGCCCTGACCCATCCCCTCCATACTCCCCAGAACCAATAGGTCTCCCCTCAGGCTTGCTGAATTCTCAGACACCCATGTGCCATCTGTTGGGATGATCACTCTGTGTCAAACCTTTTCTAGGAAACAGCAGCTTTCTCCTCCTCCTCTTCCTCCCTGCCCACCCATAAATCCTGACTTTGGCAATGGTCAGGCTGTGCTGTTAAGAACTACAACATCCTGTAACTCTATCCCCAGAGTGCTGTTCCTGCCATCCGAGATATGCCTCTGAGGAAAGTTGGAATTACTGTTGGAATGACCAAGAGTTTATGTGAGCAAAGGAGCAATGCATGTCAATTCAGCTTAGCCTAGTTGCTGATTCCTATCTCATTAGCTGCCCATTAACTTTAACTTCTTCTTTGTCATTACTTCTGCAAAGCATGTCTCCCCTTGCACTGACTGTCCTTGTTTGTGATTACACTTGCTCAGACCCATTAGCATTCCTGTTGCAAAAACAAATTTCATTTTGTAACATTCTAGAAGTACCATTTAATCTCTGATATCACCGCTGCCGCATTTTGAGGCCACGGCAGTCCTCTGCAGCAGTGTTTGACTTACTACCTTCTGAGAATTTAATTATCACACTATTTACCACTACCCTTGCTTGAGATGACTGGAATAATCAAAACCTGGAATAATTTAAGTATTTTTGTTTACCTGTCTCACTGCCCATGGGGGATTTCATGGGACCGTGCTGTACCTCCAGTAATAGCAGTTACACAACAAGGAATGATCATGGTGGGGGTGGAGGGGCAAAAATGTCACAGTGATCAGAATGGAGACGCACCTACTGCCTTGCCCTGGGGCTGCAAAACCTCTTGGGAGACAGAAAAACTGGCAGAATTGCAAGGTGGCTTGTTCTTTTTCAGGTCAAGGTGCCTTTCTCCTCATCCACATTATCTTAGCTTGCATCACTAAAACGTGTGTTCAACTCTTTAAAACACCTATCACATTTATCAATAAAACATCAATAATATGACATGGATAAGGGTTATCTGATACTTGATTAAACGTTCAACATAAATAATAAAAATTATATTTCATTTGCATTATTTGCAAGAGGGGATATTGCAAGACAAGGCCTTGATATTTTCTGTTTCTCTCACTCTCTGATGGACATCACATGCTGTATACCCATCCTGTAATAGTCAATGCACCAGTGCTCAGAAAAGAAAAGCTCACATTAGGGAGAAGTTTGGCAATGGAGCTTTTGAAAGAGCAACGTATTCTTGTACTGAAACACAGAATAAAAAAGAGAAGAGCAGGGCTTCAAGGCAAAAGAGAGATAGAGTGTTTATGACCTAGTTACTACGAGGTACCTTTCCCTTCTAAGTGCATTGATTTCTTGGTCACACTCTTGTCATGTAAATAGAGCAGCTGAAGATAGACTATTCCTCTTCTCAGGTACAAGCAGGTTTTCACAAAATCAAGGAGAAGAAAGAAAATGCAATTCACATCTAGGCAGTCTACGAGCTTGCTTGCTTGTTTGGATTTTCCCTGCTCCCCTCAAAAGGAGCTCTTGTATGCCTCTAAGTTTATTAGGATATGGGGACACAAAATTCAGGGCAGCAATTTCCATGGATTGCAGCTTTCTTTTATGCATTGTTATTAGCTTTTAAAAAGCATATAAACATGGGAGCCCTAGAATTTCTTATGTCTGGAAGGCAAAAGATTCTTAGTTACTGTTGACACTTTCATATACAGGGCAGCAACCTGGAGAAAGATGGCTCCTTTATGAAGTTCAGCTTTATCAAAGCAGACAGCTGTCAGCTTCTTACCCATAGCACACATGAGGAGCCACGACCCAGCCCCCTCACACTGCACCAGGGATTATCCCAGTGCTGCTGCTTGCCCTTGATCCTTCCCTCCCAAGAAGCAGAAACATGAGGGGCAGCTGGCAAAGACCCCTCTTCTGCTTCTTAAGGCACAGGCAGCCTTTCCAGGGTGAGGACTGTGCCCCATCCTTGCCTTGTGTGTCCCTCACCAACCTTAGCCCCACTGCTCAGAGGCCTTTGCACTTTAGAGGGGTGCAGGGGTCCACCAGCACTCTCAGGATGGGGCTTGGCCTCCTGCCCACCCTGGGGATTGCCACAGGCAAGAGCACATTCGTTGTGGTTCTTTGGCTTCAGCTCAAGAGAAAAGTGGCCAAGGCAGTGGTGACCATGCCAGTGCCCCAGGACGTGTCCTGGTCCCCTGTCCTCCCAAGCACAGTGCATATTCTTGGACCTAAATCACAGCTGGAGAGCTGCTGGCTCCTCACCCCCAGCATAGAGGCAGAGCCTTGATGTTTCTTGCTGAGTCAAGTGTGGTCATAAGCCTGTGAGGGATCAAGGACTAGGCTGTCTCATGGAAATGTGATGGCATCTCAATGTTTCATGGTAACATAGATGGCCACGGCAAGTGGCAAAGGGTGAACCTCAGAGTAAAACCCCCCTAAGAGGAAGTCAGGCAGGAAGTCATGGACATCACTGACCCCAAAGGTCCTATGTTTCTCTCCTGTCTGGACTAAAGGAACCTGAGTTTTGGTATCGAAAAAAAGAAAAAAAAGGGGACAGTGTTGCTCTTTTTTTCCCCCTGGTTTTTCTTTTCCCCCACCTTCCTTTTTCTATCTACAACCTTCCCTATCACGCAATGATCCCACCATGGTGAGACTGAAATGAACTGCTTTCCAAAGTGTTGTCTGAAAGTGGCCACACTACTGACAAACCAGACTTCTCCAAGAACTGACTGGCACCTGCTTCTCTTCCCCATGAGCACCAAGGATCAGCAGGCACAATTCAAACACCACAACCACAATGTGCATGGGGCACTGGCTTGATAAAACAAGAGAGAGCCATGAGACAGCAGTTTCACTTCCCCTGTGCTTTGCTGCTCCTGCTCATGATATTTAAAGAGTATTATGGGATTCTGTGCACTTAATAACTGCTCCCTCAGAAGGATTTGGTTGCTGAATACAAATAAGAAGCTATGTGATTAGGTTTCATGAATTCTGATACATTTTATTACATTTTACTTTTTTTTTTTTTAAGATAAAGGAGAATTCAAGCAGAGAAGAAATGCTTTCTCTGCAAAGTCTTATTGCCAGCCTCGTATCTTACAAACACTCGGGATAATGCTTGTCCCTCAAGATGTGTGGCTGATTTTTAAATTGCAATTTTTAAATTTCATAGGTGTAGTAGTATTTGAGGAAGCCTGCCACAACCATCTCCAATTATCTCAGGCTGAAAACGCAGATGCCCAGTCAGATTCTGGCTATTCAGATGTTGGTAACATTTAATTTCTGCTCACAGCTGGGAGGAGAAAGCTGTCACTCTTTACTTCCCTGGTCTGTTCCATTACCTGATAGCCTCCCTCCACCCAAATTGTTTACTCCCTTTGTTTCTCCTCTAGCCAGTCTCCTAATCTAATGCTTCTTAGCACATGCCACCTTTTCTCTACACACTTACATGGAGGTTTTTCTTACCTTGCCCACATCATCTCCTTTCCATCCTGCTGAGTTCCCAGTAGACTCCATCTCATGTCCCACTCTTTTAACTTGCTCCATCTCTGCTCTGCATTCTCAGGACCCACTCCCACTCTCCTGTCCTTGTTCACCATTCTGACTTACCCCTACCCTTATCCATACCTTCCCTCCTGCCCCTGCTGCCTCTCTGCTGCTACCCACACTCTCCTGTTGCCTCATTGCTTTCCACTTCTCTTCTGGCTGATCCATAGTTTGAAGAAAACATTACTATGGCAGTGTAACTGGTGAAAAAGCAAGCATACATTTCTGCTGCAGAGGATCTGCCCGTGTAGCACACATAATACATCTCAGGCGTGGGTGCTTCATATCCATCAGTACATCTGCAGTCTGAAATTAGAAATCTGAAATCTTAATTGTATACTCAGTAATGGGACCAAAATGTTGCCATGGTGAAATAACAGGAGGAAGGATCAGTGATAAGACATTGAAAAATGAGATTTCACCACAGCATAATGTCCCACATGAAAAAAAGCTGTCTACCCCTGTACTGTAGTGTCTCTCCTTTTGACCAGAATAAAGGAGATTTTGTTTCATGTCATCAAATTTGCTTCTGAGGTGATCCAGAATAGGAGCTTCTGCAGTGTTTTTCAGCAATCTGCAGAGCTTTCTGCCCCCATGATGCTGTGTTTCATCCCCACTCCACGCTCAGCACTCCCCCTGACAGCATGCTGGTGAAAGGCACAGTGCTGACAGCTACCGTAGGGGCTGGCAGCTGCATCCAGCCCAAATTGCTCTTCTTGTCTGCTGGGACTGGGTCTGAAAGTAGTGGGCTGAAATTACAGACAGGAAAGGGGTTTTCGTTCCTCAGGAAAAGCTCTACAACTTTAGAGCTGGTGAAGCAGAGCAGTTGACTGCTGGCAGATCCCAAAGGGACTCCAGCACAGGAGGGTTTTGGGAAGAGGTCAGACTAACATCTCTCAGAACAGATTTAGATGGAGATCCTGTCCTGGGGCAGGGTATGCTCTGGGTAACCTACCAGGCCCTGACAGGACTATTTTCTGTGAATCTGCTTGAGGGCTTTCTTGTGGCCATTTCTGTGGCTCCACGAAATGTCAAGGAGTTTCCTTCTGCTTATCTTTACTTAACCCTTCAACCCCCTTTAAAAGCTCGTGCATTATAATGTGAGTATGTATGCTTTCAGAAGTGCTTAGTTTTAATGACAAAATATTTATTTATAACTCTTAAAGCTCACTTAGATTAATGCCTGGATTCTTTCTATTTTACATCTGATCAAGAAGCTGGACATTTTCTGTTATCCCTTCCACAAAGCTGGATTGTGCACGGAATCTCAGAAATGCATTAATTTCACTATAACTTCTTTACATTTTTAATGCTCTTGTCAGCTTATCTGTCTGATAGCTTAATTATTCTTTCAATCTTCCCAACAAGCTGCAACAGAGTACAGCTTCTGATTATTTCCTGACCTTTCAATTTTTTTTTTCCTAATTCATTCCACATAAAATTGGGAAGTTTGGGGTTTTTTCTGAAAGTTTGCTTCACATGCAAATGGACATTGCCAGTTATTTTTTCCCTTGACCATCTCAGGCAATATTTTCATAAGAATATTGGAAAATGTGGTCAAGAAAGTAGTGGTTTAAAATGGGTGCAAGACTAATTGAAAAACTGTTCTGAAAGAGTGGATGTTTCACTCTCAATATGGGAGGGCATTTCCAGTGGGGTCAGTCCTGAATATGAGTCTATGAAATATTTTCAGTGATGATCTGAATGATAAAATACACTGTAGGCTTATAAGAACTGAGCATGTTACCAAGCTAGCAGGGGTTGTGGGCACCTCAAAGGACAGGATCAGAATTCAAAATGATCTTGATAAATTGAAGGACCTGAAATCAATAAGATGAAATTCAATAAAGACAAGTGCAAAGTGATACACTTAGCAAGGAGAAATCAAACGCACAAATACGAAATGAGGAATAACTGGTGAAGCAGCAACTCTGCCAGAAAAGGTCCTGGGGGCATTGTATATCATGAGCTGAATATAAATTAGCAACATGATCCGGCCTTAAAAATGGCTAATGACATTCCCAGATGTATTAATATACAAGTTATTACGGAAGTAGTTGTTTTCATTTACTTATTTACTTGATGCTGGTTAGGTCAGTAACAAACCACTGAGTTCTACTCTGAACAGCAAGTTGAGTAAGAGAGCAACATAGCAGAGAAGAAACAATAAAGACTAGAGAACTGCAGAATGTAACCTATAAAGCAAGACTGAAAAAAACCTATTGTTTCTAGTGAGAACGAAGACCATTTTTAAACATATTAAAAAAACCCTTTTCAGAAACCACAATTAAATGAATTGTTTTGCCAATTGAAGGAGACAGGAAAAGTTGCTGTTGGCTTAATTTTGCAGAAACAGAGAATCAAACTTGATATTAATAGAAATAAAGGAACAATAGTTCAGCACTGTATTGTAGAATATCCTCATTTGGGTAAGGGATATTGTTGGAAGCTTTTAAGAACGATTGGAGAATTAACTTCTAGTGCTGGCCTAGGTGTACCTACCTTACTTCACAGTAGGAAAATTAATTGAATAACATGTCTTTTGTTCTTTAACACAAAATGAGACAGCACTCTAGACTTCCACTTTCAATTCTTGCTTTAGTAGTTGTCTCGTTGAGCTATTAATTTAAACAAAAAACCCTTTAGATGGGGGATAGAGTGAAAGTGCCCTTTTTGGAATTGCATCGATAAGATGCTGACACAAGGGTCAATTACTTTCTGAGCACACCTTGCAGTACCAGACAAACACAGAATAAAGCCCTAATTCCTAACCCACTGGATCTGCAATTTGAGAGCCCAAATGAATGCAGGTCCATAGAGGTGCAGAAGGATTTCAGGAGGTAATATTAATCAGCACTGCAGTGGTACAAGCACAGGAGCAGTGTACTTGTCAATTTTTGTAGGTTTTGCAGCCAAGGAAGATGTTGAAGTAGGATCTGAAGGGAAATAACAAAGTACTTTTACCAAGTAGTCTTTTCCAAGCACTAGAATAGGAAAAAAAAAAACTAATTGTTTCATAAAACATGAAAGGCTGGTGGGAGGTTAGTATTCAGGCCAAAGAAGAGTGTTTATTTGTATAGAGAACGGGAAGTGATAGAGCACAGAAGACCCTGAGAAGAAAGCAGATGCTGGTACTCTGGAGGGTTAATGAGGAATTAGAAAGACAATTTCTATTTGCTATTGTTAATATGGCAGGGTGGGGAAACTGGATGTACAAAATTATTCTGAATGGATGAGAATTAGAAAGGCTGCTATAGCTTGAGATGTGAGGTGACAGCTTAGACCCAGGACAAGGCTGTATCTTTGACAAAATGTGTGGAAGAGTCTTCCATAGTCTTGATGTGAGAACTGAGAGAGACTTCAGGTAACACCCAAGTAACAAGAATAATTGACAGGCAGGGTAATGAAATTGTCAAAAGCAAGAGAGAAAGCAGGAATGGAGAGGAGTTAGGAAGAGACATAAGAAATTTTCTCTCAAAATACTGTGCTTGGATTGGCAGTGGAAAATCCCAAACTGGATGCCAGGAAGACAGGTCAGATCTGGGACAGAGAATCACACTTCTAGTTCATGTGCCCTAACCTCTCTTTCTGCCCATTCATACAACTAAGGCAATTCTTAATCTGCAGGAACATTTCTGGAGAGTGTGATGCAGACAGAAAGTGCAGAGGGACACCCTACATAGGACCTGGAGGGAACATAAAACAATTCCCTGGAGAGTAGAGGTAAATTGTAGTAGGCATGAGAGAGGGCAGATTCAAAGGAGCCAGATGAAATCAAGAAGGATGACACAAAGTATATGACACATTAACTTTGCTACAACTCTGTAGCAGTACATAGTACTGCTACATAGTACATAGTACTACTATGTACTAGTAGGGACAAGTAGGTGACAGCCCTCTTCCCAGAAACTGAAGCCCTAGCCTGCTGGGACCACGAATTTTTTTGCTAGCCAAACTCACTAAGTGGATTTCAACTTCTCTTCTCAAGGCTGGGAGAGGCTTTATAAATCTTTCAAGTGGCCATCTGTTACCAAATGCTATAATTTTTGCAGATCTTGCTCAGGTCTGTACATAGCCTCTTTCATATTTAACCAGTGCGTAAACTCTGTAATGCATTTCTGATACTCCTCAACTCATGACAAAAGGTGTTTGCCTGGAGATGTCAGCTCCTGTACTCTCCAGGACTGCCTGACTAGAGAAAACCACTGCCCAGCACCGAGCCCATGGCTCTGCTGCAGCTGCTGAGTGGGCTCTGGGACAGGCAAAGCCCCTCTGCTGGAGTCTCAGCAGGGCTTTCTGCTACCACCTGAGCCAATATCTACATTGCAGCCTTGTGTGACCAGGTGGGAATGACAAGAAGACACTCACCCAAAAACTCCTTATCAAAGCAGGAAAGGTGCTGATAAGGCAAAGAAGACTGTGTGACGAAACCTCCAGAGACAGCATGGAGAAGTTAAGCACAGGTTGCTTGGGTTATGTGACTTTCTTTTAACTGCTTTTATTATTTTCAGAGTGCTGCTCAACATTTCCTGAGGAAAAGACTAATATTTATTGTCTGAAGTGTTATGAAATTATCCTGATTTTATGGCTTGAGCAATGAAGATATACAGTGAGTAACATTTACTCTCTCAGAGAGATCAGGAATTAATCTCTAAAATAACCATTCTCTTTCTACATTATTAATGGACTACTGTTAGTCCTAATATTTTTTAAGTTTATATGTTTTTTTAATTTGAAAATCTGCACTTTTTTTTTTAATTTCTCTTAGCAATCTCAGATGTCTCTTGCTATGAGTAATGAAAAATTAAACAGTGTGACTGTAGCAAGAGGACATTTAGATCAGGAAGATGAGCTGAGTCATGGGGAGTGCGTGGCCTTTTTCCTCTGTCGTGCTTTCCACAAGGCCTCCCAGCATCACCAGCCCTGTCTCCTCTCCATGGAGAAGAACTCGGCATAGAGACAGCTACATGCAGATAGAAATCTTACAAGGTCTCTCCTTTTTATGTTGGGAAAGTGCTTCTACTTTTACAGTTTCCTATACACTTTAATTTTTTTTTTTAATGATCTCAGAATCTGTACTAAAATGCTGCTATGAATTTTATAAATTGATGTCCAAGTCAAGAAATTAGACGACTGCTGGAAAGACAAAGACCTGCCTGTTCCAGCTTGAGAGTCTCTTTTCTGGTGTAATTTTCTCTATTTCATTACTTATCATTTGAAGATCATAAAATATCTTCTCTTGACCCTTCTGTAATGTGCTCTGTTACACTGAATTTAAGAACTGAGATTACAAATACCAAATAAGGAGAAAGAAAAAGACTCAATTTCAGCTCCAGTGGACAGGCTTTATTTCCTCTCCCTACTTGCTGCTTTTATTCCCCAGTCTAGCTCCAATGACAGTGGAGATTTATATCTGCAGCCATGTCTAGGTACTGAAGGAGATGAATACTTCAGAAACAATGGACAAATAGTTCAAAACCTCAGTGCCATTTTTGTCCATAGCTAATCCATAGAGGATTTGCACTCTCTTCAAGAACAAACTGCATGGAAATATACCCAATATATATTCAAGAAATATCAGCCAATATTTGCAACTTCTCAGAAGTTTCTAAGTAAACTGAAAAAAAAAAGCTTTATGTTCTCAGCCGTGGAAAAATATCACCAGAGCTTTAAACACAGAATTAGGCTCCCTTCCTCCTTGTGTTTTGGCCTAGAACTAATTTAATAGCTTTCTATCAGCATATGTCTCAGGGGGAAATGTGCATAAGCCTGTCCTTTCTCTATGCCACCGTTGCATCCCTGGGAAGCAAACAAAGGCAGACCCACTCTGTATCACCAAATGTTCCTTGTCATATGGGGACTTCCACCTCTGAAAGATTTAAGTTTGCTGAGGTGCCTGTTCTTGCTGCACTTTTCTCATTTCTCACTCTGTGGATGCATTGTAGACCTTGGGTGTAAACAGGCTTGCACTACATTAAAAAAAAGTGTTAAAAGCAGAAGGAGCCAAAGCCATCAGTGTAGAACCAGAGCCTCATGAAAAATATCTGGCCTTTGAGTCATTTTACATCTGAGGCCAGAAAATACATTTATACTGATTCTGGAGTTTGTGAATAAAAACTGAGGTGAAGTTGTACTTTCTTTTCCTATTAGTCAAATTTCCAGGACTTACAGTAACAATCTATATAGCCTGTTTTTATCATGATATAAAATTCTCAAGACCATTTTAAAAAAATTTAATTTTTATAGACAAGAATTTATAAGACTTTTAATGTTATTCATTTTTAAGTTAATATGTGATTCTATATGACAAGTATTGTTGGAACAAACATCAGATGTTAAATGCTAAGTCAATGCTGACTCTGAAAAGAAAGTTAAAATATTAAAAATAAAAATGAGAAATAGAAAAATTCTACTGAAAATCAGAATGCTGTTGTAGAGGATGTTGCATGTATAAAAACATAGCTGCATGATGTTCATATAAAAGGGAGATGGAGCTTGCAGTGAGACATGTAGATATACCCTAGGTAATACCAACAGTATTTTCCAAGAACTGTTTATCTTACTATAATGTCTAAACATCATCAAATTGCATAAACATCAACAATTCATATAAAAAAGAGAACTTGGGATCTTTCTTATTATTAGTAAAGGAGGTTGCCATCATTTTTTTCATTAGATGGAGCACAGATTTTATATGTGTATTTTTAGCACTTTTTTCTCTCTTCATAAATGCACAATTCTTAAAGCATTAAGATCCAGCCAGAATCTGTTCCTGAACCCACTAAGCAAGAAAACAAGCACAGAAAGAGAAATCAGAGAACCTTGGTTGTTACCCTGGCACATTTGTAGCCTCCTCCCAACCTCCTGTTTCCATGGCTATCTGAAGCTGCAAGTGCTACTGCAATGCGTTGCATCTCCTGAGTGTCTTCAGCTAGATAGAAATGAAGTAATAATCTTTCCCTGTTTAAAACAGGTAACAAATGTGGTTAGAACTTGAGGAGAGCAGATAACTGTAACTTGTAAATACACCCTTTCCTGGCCTTGACCCCAGGAACAGGGAGGTAAATCACAGGACAGCTTTTCTGATTCAGATCCAGGGGAAAACATGGATATAGCCTATAGGATTCTATTCAGTGACAGATTCAGGATATAAACCTTTAATTTACTATATGGATTTACTGTTACTTTTAATCAAAATCTAGACCTGACGGATGTGCGTCTAGCCTATTCTTCACCTGTAGGGCTACAGCCTCAAAATGTGAAAGGAGATTAATGAACACAAAAGGAAAAACCCAAAATGCCCCCAGGAAATAGAGTATCTTCAACCCTGAGGCAGCAAGGAGACAATACCAGATGAACTTTCCTACTGGGAGCAACACACCTGAATTTCTGACTTCTCACCTCAGGGGCTTGACCCCCATGGTGAAATGTCACTCAGGGGCTGGCAGGGACTGCTCTCCCCTTCCTGCCACTCTGTCAGCTCTGCCTTACTGTCTCTGGGCTGCTTTCCTGCGTGGGAAGGGCCACAGCCACTTTGCCGAGGCTCTTCTCTTCCCACACCTCCCTGAGCCAGGACTCAGGGAGCTCTTGTGGCAGTACAACAACAACAAAAAATCACCTTATGCAGCCTGGGGGAGCTGNAAACATGGATATAGCCTATAGGATTCTATTCAGTGACAGATTCAGGATATAAACCTTTAATTTACTATATGGATTTACTGTTACTTTTAATCAAAATCTAGACCTGACGGATGTGCGTCTAGCCTATTCTTCACCTGTAGGGCTACAGCCTCAAAATGTGAAAGGAGATTAATGAACACAAAAGGAAAAACCCAAAATGCCCCCAGGAAATAGAGTATCTTCAACCCTGAGGCAGCAAGGAGACAATACCAGATGAACTTTCCTACTGGGAGCAACACACCTGAATTTCTGACTTCTCACCTCAGGGGCTTGACCCCCATGGTGAAATGTCACTCAGGGGCTGGCAGGGACTGCTCTCCCCTTCCTGCCACTCTGTCAGCTCTGCCTTACTGTCTCTGGGCTGCTTTCCTGCGTGGGAAGGGCCACAGCCACTTTGCCGAGGCTCTTCTCTTCCCACACCTCCCTGAGCCAGGACTCAGGGAGCTCTTGTGGCAGTACAACAACAACAAAAAATCACCTTATGCAGCCTGGGGGAGCTGAGTTATCTCAAAATCACCATCATGCTTAATGTGAACTGACCAGGGAAATCTCTCTGTGATTCGGCCTGAATGACAAATGGTGAGCTATGCAAGGTGAGCAAGCAAGGAAATGTAAGTGAAAAACAAAGCAAGCCACATTTTAGCAGTACAATTTACTTTGGGCATTCTAGAGCTTGGCACCTATTCCAGATGCTTTTTTAGGAATATTTCCCTCTTGTTGGTAAATGGTCAGAAGATAGTTGTCAGACTTATGGAAGTGTTTCTTCCTCTTAACAGAAATATCTACCCTGTGAGCATTTCCCTGTGAGCCAGCTGGCTGGACTTCTTTATGGTCTATGGAGAGTGACAGGCATACTGCAGGTCTCATCCTTCCTATCCAAAGGTAGGGGATCTGAAATGCATTGGCTGAACCCTGCAGCAGAATTGCCCATTTTTTTTCCACTGACTCTAATGGGAGATATATACAGTGAGGTCAGGTTAGTGGCCTACATCTGTGTTTGTACAGATCAATCCTCCATCAAGAAAAACACTGACTTTTTCTGTTACAACAAATTTGATTCCTCTATCCCATCTCTCTCGACAAACAAAACACCTTGTCAAAGGAAAGGTGAAGCTAGAAGGTAAAAACACAAGTGGAATTTACTTTGGTGTAAGGATTGATTTGATTGTAAGATAGCAGCATAAAATTACTCCTTGCAGCATAGCAATAAACACGTTATTTTTCATACATTTCTGAAATATTCTACGGATTTTTCTGAGGACTACCATAGATTTTGTCTGGCTTTTCCATTTCATAGCTGTGACTCCTTGAATTTTTTACATTCTACCATTGTTCAGATATTAATGCAACCCTAGTGGCAAGTGTTCAGTAGCCCAGATGAGATGCCAAAGGTTAGTAATGACTTTTGAACAAACACTGCTGAAGTAGCAGCGTGTACTTGAAAAGACACAATTTCTCCCAGCAGTTCAATATTGTATTTTAACTTTGTATGCAGAGAACCTGTGGGTGTCTTTTAATTTGTCAACAGCATGCAACAGAGCACTGCTATTTTGCACGCTTGTGGGAAAGTGTTACTTCAAACTAATTGACTCTTTTTGCTGCATGGAAGTTATTTACTCAGAAATACTACAGTGGAGGGTCAAATTGCTTTCAATAAAAGAATCCAGTTACTTAGGATCTTTTACAGGATGAAGACATTGCATTGTAGCTGTAGTTCCCCTCTATCGTTAAGGCTAAAATGATGCTGTACTGAACAAACTCTCCTAAGCTCTTACTTTCTTTTTGGTTGTTGAGTTTGTAGGGCAAGAAAGGAGGGCTGTTCAACAAAGAAGTAGGAAAAGGAAAGTTATTCAAAATTGGTCAATTTAGCTGTACATGGATTATGTTCCAAACAGATGACCTGAGGAATGAAAACTACACAAGTAATGAATTCCTTTTGAAAGAATTGAGTTTATATTGAATGTTGTCTTGACATTTAAAAGCTAAATTGGAAGGTTGAGTCTGTGATACCCTTACTGTAATTCATTCTACTTTTAGAAATCCATAGGAGAGCAGATCAGGGAGGTAAATTGCAAGGCCAGGTTTTCTGATTCAGATCCAGGGGAAAACACGGATATAGCTTGTAGGATTCTATTCAGTGACAGATTCAGGACATAAATCTTTAATTTATTATATAGATTTACAATCCGTTACTTTTAATCAAAATCACATGTCCATACCAAAGAAAAAATTAGGACTTAGTTCTAAACCAGGAAAGAAAAAAAAGAGTAGTGAAAAGTTTTATAGACAAATCAAATGAATGTCAATTCCAGATATACAGTGACACAATTCATCAATCAATTTGCTTGTAAACAAGGAGGAAATAGCAAGGAGATAAACAACAGTCACCATGGGTTTATGAGGAACAGATTACAAACCAACTTCTCTTCCATGGTAGCAGGACAGGTTCTGTGGTTGGAAGAAAAACATACAGGATTTACATTTTGATTTTGACTCTATCAAATGTAACCAAGCTTGGAGACTTCTTGATGATGGAACCACAACAAGCATCAAAACTGGATGGAAAACAATAATGTAGAAATAGCAGTTGGCAGCCATGTCAAACCAGAGGATGTTCAGAGAGGGGCTTGGTCCTGCCTGAAGTGTGCACAGAATTTGTGTGCAGCAGGAGAGACTAAAACCCCCTGGTTATATACCTTGAGGTCAACGGGGAGCTCAGAGGAGCTGATGAACAGAAACTGAGACCCATGTGTGGGATGGTGCAGCATGAGAGCATCAATAACAAGGCACACCAATAAAGACACAACAGCGCCTCTGAGGCTTCTACACTTCTGCTTAGCAGTGGCCACAATCTGTCTCTCTCCAAGTTGTCTTGCTCAAAAGTATGACTAACTCTGCAGGTTCATTTGTGTCTTCTGAATGGAAAACCCTGAAAACCACCAGTTTTATAGTTACAACAGGATACCTATGTCCCCTTCCTCATTTCCTACGCAAGATCGGAAGACATTTGGTTTTTTAATTCATACCTACAATGTAGACTTAATTGTTCATACTCATGTTGTGGATAGTTTTCTCTCCCTAAACAATTTGCATAATTTATTTAATACCCCAATAAAAGTTAGAAATGTCTAAACAACTGAAGATCAAGCACTTTCACAGTCCTGATCTGAAAATTATGAGTATTTCGAAGACATTGTAATGTACAGGGGAAAAAGCTGTGTCCTTCCTGGAAATCATTTGTACCTGAGGTAACAGTGAAGTTACACCACAAACAACCAGAGTTGTTTTCAAGTCGTAAGCAGTGAACAATCATATCTTTCTGAAAGTTTTCTGATTTTTATTAATTAGGAAGAGATATGCAGCTACTAATTGCCTCTTTTTTTTATGTTGTTCATGCATCGCTAACAACAAATTAATGTTGCTTCCAAGTATTTTAAGTTTGTGTAGAAATAAAAAAAAATCCGTATTTTGTGAAAATTAAAAAGTATCAGAATTATTTTTCCTCATAAATAGAGTTTTCATGAACAGCAGTGGAAAAAGAAATGAGTTTTCAATGCAAGAGTGGAAGATTGAATGTAGGTATCCGATAAACTTGCATGAAACATGCACTGGGTATTATCAGGATATCACCTGTCTTCAGTGAAAATTCTACCCTCAAACTACAAAAAATTTTTCATAACAGATACATATTTGTAAAGGTTTTAATTTCAACAAACCAGAACATTTTTGCATACTTCAAAGAGTAATGGTCACAAACTAAAACACAAGAAGTTCCACCTCAACATGAAGAAGAACTTCTTTACATTGAGGGTGACAGAGCACTGGAACAGGCTGCCAAGGGAGGTTGTGGAATCTCTCTGGAGACATTCAAAGCCCACCTGGACACATTCCTGTGTCACCTGCTCCAGGTGACCCTGCCTTGGCAGGGGGTTGGACTGGATGATCTCCAGAGGTCCATTCCTAACTATTATGTGATTCTGTGATTTTTAAGAAGAGAAATTAAACAGCATTCCTAAGCCATTCTAAGGTTGGGACACCTACACATAACAGTTGTTAATTTATAGCACATTCTTTTTTGAAAATAGTCTGCAGAATGCACATTGCATGTCCCTGTTTTGTGTCTTTATGCCAATTATAATTTACATTACAATAATGCAGATCACATTCTCTTTGGTCCTCAATTACCATTGTCCTTCCTAATTATGACTTCATTATAAATCCATATAGTGCATGTTATTTTCTTTTCCCCATAAATGCCATTATTCTAAGTTCATTTTAGGACTGTACTCTTTTTGATCTCCAGATGGTAATATTCTGCACTAAACTGACTCCTGATCTAATTTCATCAACCTCTTTGTTCTTATTCAAGAAGCATCCATGAGGTCTCTTCTTATTTTATCACCTATTCGCATGATTGTAAAAATGATGAGCATAAATGCAATTAGATTTTCCCCTGTACTAATGCAGTCACCTCCTTCAGCTTTCTATTGCATGAATTTCCATGAGCTGATCCCCCTGTGTTAGCAATCCAAACTATGAGCTGGGAATCCTCCAGCTGCTCATCTCATGAGCTGACAATGACACCAGCAGATGTGTGTCTTTTTTTGGGCTCTTTGTAAACTGATGAGTTTCCTTCCTCTGATTCTGTAAGGAGCAGGCAGCACATTTTAATTGCTTTGTACCCTTCAGAATTTGTGCTCCCAGGGTGTGTGAAGGTCAGTGCAGCAGACAGCCAGCACTAATACAGGGTGCAGTATCTTCGTGAGGGGAGCTCTGGGCAGAGTGCTGGTCTCATCAGAAGGGCGGCAGGGGTTTTTGTGCCTCCCTCTAGTTCAGAATGCACTGGATCCTAATGCACATCTCACAGCATAGTGGGTCATGCCATGTGTCTGCTTGGGTCAAGGAGAATCCTCGACCCTACAAGTGTGGACATGGCTCTCGTGGCAGGTAGATGGGAGAGTTGTTTGTTCATTATCACTGCCTTGCGTGGTGTTTCCGACCAGGTCTTTGCTTTTTCTGTAGGCACAATGCTGTGCCACACTCCAGATTAAATGAGTCCTTTGGTAAAGCACTCAGAAATCTAAACAGAGCTGTCTAAAATGGATTTAGTGGTTTCTGAGGGATCCTTCTTATATTTGAAACAAGCCAAATTCACCAAAATGAAAGTGTTTTGTAGGAGTGCTATAAATTCTAAAAAATTCCCATTGCTATTTGGGTATAAATGTGGACACGTGGTGACATTGCAAGTGCTTGGAGTTAGGGAATAGCTGTTTGAGAGACACAGTAAATAAGTGACAATTTGAAATCTCTGCTTTATTTTAAATAAGGTCAAATTCAGTTGCAGATCTACACATCTAGGCATACACCCGCATTATCATGAAAGTGTAGGAGCATAGAGAACACTTCGTGCATTTTCATTTGTGTCTTTTTAATTGAAAGATGGATACAAGTGAAACCAATAAAGAATGAAAGTGATATTTTATTTCAGTTAGCCTTTGATATTGAATAAGGTAAAGTCATCACATCTTTCAATATTAACATGGTGTCTGAGCTCACAGTCTGTTACCAGGAGTGTGCTGGAAGGTGTTGTAAAACAGGATGCTCTTTTCTTACTTCTTTGAGATTGTAAACACTTTTTGTAAAACCCATTAGCATTGCATGACCTTTATTTTCGTTCACTGCTCTGCAAAGGATTTCACCCATTCCAGAAATATAAAATGGATTTGTTTTTGTCAAAATATCATGGTATATTGTGTTCTTCAACAAGGAGAGGACCCCAAATCATGGTATGTGCAGGCGAAATGAAAATTCGGTCTTATACAAATTCTTCGCAAGGGGCAGGCTGGGGCTTTGATACTGTAAGGGCTTAGGGCATTCTCCTGGGTTGTTTGTGACACAGAAAACAGACACACAAGTATCTTTTCATATCCTTAAATATAATCTTCTATACTCCTCTGGTGAGTACTCATAAATCAGCTCCTTTAATCTGGAGCTCCTTTTCTCAGATTTGAATCAACATGTCAGCCTGCCTCCAAAATCTCTGAGCTTAATGGCCACGAAACCAACCTCTGTTTTGCCACCTGCCACTCTCCTGTAGACAACCTTTCCATTGTGATAACAGTATCACCTCATTCCTGTCTAAACACCTCTCTCATTCTGCCATAAATCCAGCTGTTTCCTAACCTTGTTCTTTTCCTTTCCTGATGAAGTTCTGTCTGGCTTCCACTATATCAAAACAGAAATTCTCAGGGCCCTATCAATCAGCTCTCATTTTTATTACTGCAATTTGCCCTTCTGCAGTTTCCCAGACACTCATCTCCCCATCCCATACCAACTGCTTCCTCCAAAACCAATTTGACTGTTTCCATCTCACACATCTCTGTCCTCAAGTTTCAAGAACATCTTCTCACCAAATTTTAACTGCTTCCCATTGTGTCTACACATCTTTGCCTAACTATATGGCTGAAGTCAGAGAGCAGAATTTCAGCCCTCCTATAAGCAGCTATCTCTAGCTAATTGACTAAGGCTAGGTTGAGATTCTGCTTAGGTTAAAAGCATAGTCATGTTACATTTATTTATAATATCACCCTGGTAATACAGCTTACAGAGTTCATAAGCTGTTGCATCCAGCTGCATCTGTTCCTGTGTTCATGTAGTTTTACACTACTGCTGCCTTTCTCAGTCAGGTGTGTCTTGACAGAGCCATTTATTCATCTGAGTGACTCAAGCAGACATGGGCCAAGAAAGAACTTTAAATACTCCCATTATAGTGCAGGATGAGTAATAGAACATAGTTTATGCTTCATTTGTCAGTCACATTTCTGGAAATCCAGTCTGTTCCAGAAAGTTAGACATGAATCCAGATGCAGCAGGTGGAGCTTCATTTTACGTGCCAGCAACTGGCGTAACAAAAAGGATTTGGGAGGTGTAAATGCCATCATAGAGAAGTGTCATGTAAGTTCTTCTGCACTGCTAACAAATGTTCACCTTTTGCTCAAAGTGATTTCATTGAATTGCCATAAGTGAGAAACTAAAGCAAACTTTCCCCCAAGGAATAATGATTCAATGTGCTTCATAAAACAAAGTGTAAATCCTGAAATAAAAATATTAGACTATATACTCTCTTCCTGTGAAATTCATAAAATACTCCTCAAAGGAATACTATCTCATCTATGCTTATATCTATTTCATCTGGAGAAGGTGTTTCCCTCTTTTAGGATGTATTATGCAGATTTGCTGTGTAATTGAGCCAGCTTTTTTCCTTTTTTAAAAGAAGCATTTTCTGTGGCATTTTTTGGCCAGCCATGCACTCTCAGAGTTGCAAGAATATCTTCTGCATTTTGTAAAGGAAATCAGAATTATATTACATTTATGATTAAAAAAGAGAGAGAGAAAGAAAGAAAAAGTGAAAGTTGAGGCATTAGACTGATGGTGAAAATAGATCCAGCACATTAAATGAAAACATTTCTTTTGGCAAGACAATCAGGCTAAGGGACAACATCTCCTTGAAGAGCATAGGCTTTCTATAGAGCAAGAATTTAATTTTCAGCAGCTACTGACACCCACCACCCAGGGAAATATCGTGCATATGTTTGTTTAGGTGTTTTTTGATCCCTGCCTTCTTTTGTACTTAAGCCTTATCTTCACATAAAACAATTGCAAAGTTTGTTGCTGGTAATGGAAATAGGAAGAGCAAAAGCTGATGACCAAAGATCTCTTTCTATGCAACTGTCCTTTTTACTTAGAAGCAGAGCATGATATGTACATATTTGTATGAAAAGCACTTACATAACTGGTTTTTAAACTGTCTATTTTCCAAACATGTTTATAAGATGCCACTAGGTCCTAGAAAGCCCTCTCCAATGGCTAGGCTGGCATGTTCTTGCTATGAATGATAGTCACTGGTCATCACTTTTGGTGTAGCCTGAATGGTAGTTTAAAATTCTGCAACTCTAGAGATTTGGAGAGAGACAAGCTTTTAAAGATTTTTTGAGATAAGGTATGTTAGCTAAAAGCTGCTATGGTGTTGGGATGTAAAAGCATTCTTGCCTCGTGTAGAGCTTTGTTTTCATGCAAAAAAACAGCATAGCAGAGATGTTGCAATAGGAGGGGACCCACAGCATTTGGGTTTCTCAGACTAGCTCCGTTACTAGACAGATGAGAAAGTCACTCCTACTGCTCATGTGTATTGTCATTTAGCTACCTTCTAAAATTACCTGAATTACAGGCCTCCTTTTTTTTTTTCTCTTGGACAAAACTGAACTTATATATGTGAAGGATGTCTATCAAAACTGTGAATATCACAATACAGTCTGGATTTTGATTAATATGTTATGAACAAACAATCATCTGTAATTCAAGCACTCTAACAAAGTGCTGCAAATATCTTTTCCTGAGAGAAGTTGGCAGTCGAGAGCACCCGGGATGGAAGAGTGGAAAAGAGGGGATCTCCATAATCTACTGCAAGAGGAGGACCAGCAGATTTTTTTCTTGGTTGCACACATTTTCACGTCAGCAAAATTTTGCTAGTTCCTGGATTTCAGCTTTTCCAATTCAATTCCCAAACCACAGCTTATTCATGGTGTGCTTCCAACAATTCTTTTGGTTTACATAAACTTGTGACTATTGTTATCCAAGTTTTACAATTTCCCTGCTATTCTGTTACTTGAGGGTAATTTTAGCTACAGTTTCATACCAGAGTAGTTTAGCTAACTTAAAACAGAGGGAGTTTCTGAACAATATCTACAATTTATCTCTACTTAGGTTCTCAAATCCCTTGCATTGCATTTATCTTCTGTATCAACAGCTGCACTTAGTAGACAGTTACGTTTTTCTCATCAGTCAGCTATGGACATGCAAATTTGACACTTCCGTGTTCTCCTTAGGAGTCTAATTTATAAACATGAAAAAATAGTCCCCTAATCTGTAACTGTTTCCAAAATGTATCTGTTTCCACATACAGCTAATACCACAGCTTTCAAGCATCTATCAGAATATGAAAACAAAGCAAAAACCATTTAATGTGTATTTTGCATCTCTAGCCCATCACTCCCTCTCCATCTCCTGCTATCCATCCAACTACCCAAATGGGGAAATTCAATATATGACTTAAACAGATTTTAGATAGAAAAAAAATTTCATGAGGAAGGGAACAATCTGTATTTCTTAGCATAAGCAAGGCACAAAAAATTTGGACTGGAATATTTGATGTAATGTCTCTACAGATATTCCTACAAAAAAAAATTATTGCTTAAGGACAACTTTTAATGTCTTTCCTTCAAATATTTCTTTTTAGTTTTAGATGACATTTTTTAAGGAGGTATTCTACATAACCCAAATTTTTTTACTATATTTCCTTCAAAGAAGAGGGTGATTTTGCATAAAAACTGTATAATAAAATCACAGAAGCTCTAAATCACGGCGGGG
>VZTH01004621.1:555259-566370 GCA_013397815.1 Aleadryas rufinucha
GTGAGATTAAAAGGAAGCTCCCCGTGCTCAAGCAGGACCACCTATATCCAGTTTCCCAAGACCATGGCCAGATGACTTTTTAATATCTCCAAGGATGGAGACTCCACAACCTCCCTGGACAGCCTGTGCCAGGGCTCAGTCATGCTCACAGTGAGTGTTTTCTGATGTGCAGACAGAGCCTCCTGTGTTTCAGTGTGTGCCCATTGGCTCTGTCCTGCCTGAGGGCACCACGGAAAAGAGCCTGGTTCCATCTTCTCTGCACCCTCCCTCCAGGCACTGTATGTTGCCCATACATATGAAATACCCCCTGAGCCTCCTCTGGGCTGAACTCAGCTCTCAGCCTTTTGCTGCAGAAGACATGTGCCGTCTTTGTGTCCCTTCACGAGATGCTGTCCATCATGTCCATGTCTGTTTTGCACTGGGAAGCCCAGAGATGGACACAGCACTCCGGGTGTGGCCTCACTAGTGCTGAGCAGAGGGGCAGGATCCCCTCCCTCCACCTGCAGGCAGCGCGTTGCCTGGCACAGCACAATCCATTGCTGCTGGCCAGAATGCTTCAAAGACATATTTGGTAGGTGACATCTTTTTGAGCCTTCATTAAATCTGATACCACAGTTTCCTAATCATACAGTCTTTTCCTCTTGAGTTCTGTTGACTATGATTTTGCATACAGAAGTGAAGTGACTTAGCAATCACTTATGAGTTTTGTGAGCAAAAAACACAAACACATGTGAATGAGATGTAGTGTTGAGCTGCCTTCATACAATACAGAATAGGGTCTGAGTTATCCACTCAAATAAAAAATTATATCAACTGTGGCTCAAATTTTAAGGACACAGTCATTTTATAAAACTGTATTTGGCTTTAAGAAACAAACACAGACAAGACTCTAACTAAAAAAAAAAATCACGTTAAGACTAAAAATACTTCTTCTAGCCAAAATAATCAAGTCCAGGTTTTTTGTTATCCATTTTTC
This sequence comes from Aleadryas rufinucha, assembly GCA_013397815.1. NCBI lineage: Eukaryota > Metazoa > Chordata > Aves > Passeriformes > Aleadryas > Aleadryas rufinucha. The sequence continues at coordinate 556,236 of VZTH01004621.1, forward strand.
CATTTCCAAAATATGGGAAAGAAGAGTTTGCAATAATGAGGTTTATAGATGCTAAACTAGTTGGGTTTTTTTCCCTTTTGTGCAGCTCCTAGTGCAAGATGACTCCTCATCTACTGCCAGAAATCTTACTTGCACAGCTTGCATGTACCTCTGGACTCTCAAATGGGAAATGACAGACAGGGTCCTGGATGTACCACTTGGTCACCAATAATTATGATTCACTGAGGTAACCAACCAACAAAGACTGAAAATCTACCTCAGTGCATAATACGTGTGGTGTTTCCAGTGGAAACAGGAAAATATCAAGACTGCTCTAAAAGGTAGAGCTCTCCTCTAGGAGTCCCTATCGACTTCTGGCCAGATGGGCCCCAGAAAAAGTTGCAGATATCTAACAATGCAAGTATGTTCAGGAGTATGGGAAATCAGGACAATATGACAGAAAGACTTCATTTATTTATGGCAGAAAAATGAAATTGGAAAGGGGCAGACAAAGGAAGATGGAGAGGGCATGTAATTGATGTTTATAAATAAGTATGGCAGAGGAGGGTGGGGGCCCACAGGAATGAAAAAAAACCTCTGAAACAAATATACACACAAAGAAAGAATAACTTTTGAGCATTGGCACAAGATCAAATCACTGGAAATCAACAACAGGATTCTAATGACAAAGGTACTGGAGCAACCTTCCAGTGATAGCAGAAGAACTACTTCTGTTTCTGCATGTAACTTCTCCACTGCGTGAAAGGGTCAAAATAGTTCTCCATAAGAGCAAATGATCCAGGAAGTCTCTTGCAGGTCAGTAACACCATGGCTACACCTCAGTTCCAGGACTGCCCTGGATGAGTAACCACATACAGGCTGAAATAGCTCGAGAAGTGCTAGATGAGATGTATCTGTGGCAATACAGTTTCCTCCTAAGCCGGTTGCAGTTCCATTCTTAGCATGAACAGATTTTTTATTTCTGGGCTGCAAGTGTTTCAACTAGCTGGATAGCTGCTAACTATCTCTAAGAGCCAGCAGCAGCTCAGCTTAACCAGAGTGAGCAAACGGGCGTCAGGACTAGCAGCCAGTAATTCCAGCCAATTCCCCCCGCCTTGCCTTGGAGATGAGCAGCTGCCAGAAAAAAGGCATGAGCCAAAAGTGGGTTACACTTCCAAAGTGCTTGAGAACTGCCACTCTGGGAAGATGAATTGAAAGATGCTACCTTATCCTCACTACTTGAATGCTCAGGGACATAAACCCCATACCTGACACCCTGAGCAAACTGGAGGGAGAAATCGGCTTTCCTCCCTCCTCAACAGTGTGTTTGTGTTTCAGCACTGGTAACAGGACTGATCCTAACACTGCTTAAATCAAAGTGAGCAAGAAAAAACTTCTTTTCTGTGCTCAGTTCCTTTACAAGCTGCAGTTACATTTCCAAACACTCCATTAAAAGATACAGAAATAAAGGGTGACCTATGTGACAGATATGCTATACTTTTATAGGTATAGCAGATATGCCTATACTTCTTCTCCTCTTATTTGTCAGCACTTTGTAAAGGTAGTAATTTTTTTAACATTTTTTATGTTCTTCACACTCTGCACAATGGCTGATTTTACTGTCAAGATACATCTAGACTGGTATATATCTGTGTATGATTTAACCATAGGTTTATTGAAGCGATCATCCTCATTATCACTTATTTTCCTTGAATGTGTATCACCTCACACAGAGCTCTACTATTACCCCTGATATGAGCATGTCTGAGAGGGGTCACTTTAAAGACTAATTCAGAATATCACATAATATTTCATCTGATAGCACAAAACTGATTTACAATTTTGCAGAAAAGTTATTTTCCCCATTCTATAGCACGGTTAATACCTGAGGTCCATAAAGAGTGCAATCAGGACATCATGTCTTATATCTGGCTGCCTTTTATTGGTAGGTTTCTTCTCTACGGCATGTGCCCTTTTACTGAATTATCTCTTCACTTCTAGTGAGTTAATTCACCCCATCTCTGTTGTTACAGTTACTGCTGGATCTTTCATGTGTTTAACAAAGAGTGGTGTAATTTTTCCAAACACTAAATTTCCCTTATTTCCATAAATTTGAAAATCTTAATAATGTATTTTCTGTACATTAAGCTAAAGTAAATAAATGAGATTTGACAAGATGGAGATGACAGTCTTAAGCCATGCCATCTGGGAACAGTGGGATTTGTTTACAGTTTCATTTCTCACTCCAAATCCTACCATGTCCCAGCATGTAAAGATCTGTTAAGGAACAGTGCCTTCAGCTAAAACATGTTGGCTACCCTTGAGTGGCCAGCAGAACCAAACAGAGGGCTACAGCAGTGTTGAAAAAACTACAGTTAATTTACAAACCCTCAGAGAGCCCAGAGCTGGAATTGCCACAAATTGCATTGATTCTGCATCCTTTTAATGGGGCAGCAATGTCAAATGAAGAGTGGCATAATTTTTGTTTGAAAATTCAGAACCAGAAAAACTCAAAACTGCTGGCGCTCCTGAGATGAAAAAGGGCTCGGGTTTGACTTGTGTTTAGTCTTTCTTGTAAAGGAAGAAGAGGTTGTGCATAAGAAGGAAGAGCACATGGAAGAAAAAGGAGACACAGTGACACATGAGGCAGAGGTCAGGTCCTGGCTGTTCCTGTTGCTGGACAAATCATTTGATTTCTCTGTGTACAGCAGAGGTGATAATGTATCCTGGAGTGGAGACAGCTTTTTAAAGGAGGTGTTCTCTTTTTCTTCTCATATACATGAAGCTTAGCAACAAAGGGCCATGACCCTGTTGGAGGTACCTACGCGCTTCTAGATGGAGGTAGTATTTGTATGGAATTTGTTTTGAAAGGAAATCATATCCTAATAGTTTTATTCCTGTCATTCTGCTCTTTTCTGAGCAATACTAAAGCCCTGAATTTTCTTTGAGTCCTTGAAAAGCCTCTCATTTAGTTATTTAATTTATATAATTCTTACGATCTTGGCAGTTGGATGCTTTGCAGGAAAGAAAGAATGTAACATTACATAAGCCACCCACAACAGGTAACAGAAGCTAAATTACTGCTGTTGATGCTATTGAAAACCTTGACAGTCAAATTAACAAAACAAAAAACAAATCCATCAAAAGCTAAACACAGCACATCAAATTTGCTTTATACACTCCAAGCCACAAAACTTGGTTGGATCCAAGCGAAAAACTGGAAAATACTACTGGAAAAAGCCCTACACTTATCTTGCTCCCTCTTAGGACCAGGCTGTCTGATGGAGATCCCTCACTGCCAGGCAGCAGATACAGACCTGCCTCACAGTTTTCTTGGCCATTTGCTGTTAAACAGTGTAAGCATTTTCCTTCTCTGGAATGCAGTGTTGGTACCACTCCTCATGGAAGAAGGGGGTAAGGGTCAGTGCCCCCAGGAAAATGGACACAAGTCATAGGGAGTCATGATCCTGCACTAGGTCAGGCTGCTGTTTCCCTCATCACTGGCAGGATGTGTACCCTCCCTAAGCAGTTTTGCATTGACCACGTGGCTCTATAGTTCCTGAACACCAGTTTTATGTAATTAGAAAAAATAAGGATGTTCAGCTCTCTTGAGTGTACAGAGAACAGTATGTTAACTGATTTAACTAGGCTTATGTTCAGAACTCTTTAGGAAAATAAAATGTTGCTTTGAGAGGCAATGTGATCCTACGAATTAACATTGGGATGAGAAGCAATACATTCAACAGACTGTTACTGAAATGTCATGTGTACCTGGCCCATATTGGGAAAATCATGAGCCTCAGCAAGATGCAACCTGCCACCCCACCTCAAACACTTCCCCCTCCCAATTAGTCACCCATGAGGACTGGCCTGATCTTCAGAGGTGTTGAGCACCTGCAGCTCATTCTGACTTCCGCATCTAAAAAACAAATTCCGTGGGAGGTTTGAGTGACTATTATCTCTGAAAACCAAGCTATTTGGGTAAAAATTTCATGCTCTTTTTTTTAAGGTTCTGGCTGCATTCTGCCTTGGTTTTCCCGTTTCAGAGATACTAACAGTTTTACCAGCTTCATACGAGCATCGTGTTAGTTACTTAGGAAAACGCTAAATAGATGTTGGATGTGATTATGTTCTCACTGCTTCTGCAATGAACATGTTTCTGACAGCTGCTGATTCCAGAAGGCACTGGGTGAGTTTGGCTTCACAGGCTGCTCTGGGGGCAGAGATTCCTAGCCTGAAACCAGGTGCCACTGTCAGCTGGCAGAGCCACACTGTGGCCCAAGGACTGTGCAGCACTACCCCAGGCAAAGACCTGCCTATGAAACATTTAAATTCCTATGTATGCTAAACCCATATAAAACAGGCAGGGATCACAGGAGCCCACAACTCCAGGAGTAATTCTATAAATAATTCCGTTTAGAAGTTCAGTCTACATGACAGCCACGGAGCTGAAATGTAAGAATATCATGGATACAGAGACCTAACAATATTTCTGTGTGTGAGTATTGCAGAAGTAGTATAGCCATGATGGTCTAAGAGCTGAACTAAATCAAAGTCTGTGGGGAAAAGTGAAATGTTTCATTAGACTGGTCTGTTAAAGCTGGAATCAACAAAGTTGTGATTGGACACACAGCCCCCCTTCAGGTCTGAAATAGAAACAGCAGCTGTGGAAGAGGAAATTAACCCATCAGGCTGTCTGAAACAAAAAGAAAAAATAGTGTGGTAAGTACCTGTGGAGACAAAAAGCTTATTCAATACTCTGAACAATACTGTGAAATATATTTATCCCTCTTCAATATTAGAGTGATTATGTTGGAGTCAAATATGTTGAATAAAAACAGGTTTCAAAAGATAATTTAATCTCTTAGTACTTGTGAGACACAATTTCTAGTACCTGTTCTCCTGTTTTGGTGTTTCATTGTGTCTCTGTGGATAACACCAAAAATTTCAGGGATGGTGTGTTTGCATTGAGAGAATTATCCCCCAGTGGAAGATGGAAGTTTCTGTCCTTCATTTACTACCTGAGCTCATCCTGGTGCATCACGGTGTTCAGTCTTGGCTGTTGTGTCTGGGATGGAATGTGGCACAGTGGATGGGCTGCAGAAATGCCTTGTAAAGGATCCAAGGATGATTGTGGTTGTGAGAATATGTCTTGTCAAACTCAGTGTTTGCTGTTCAAATATGGTGGTACCTGCTGAGTATTTGTTCCTGGGGCTGAAGTTAGGGAGGCTGCAGCTCTATGAAAGGAAGAAGTTCTGCTTCTGACATTTCTTTTGACTTAGGACATTGTAAATTGTTAATGATTGACTATATAGATCCCAAATTATGCTGGTAGCAATATGTGAAACAATTATGCTTGACTTTATTTTCAGTTCTTTTAACTCATGGCCAACCACCTGCCCAAGGAGTACTCCTGTCCAGGAAAGGACTTCTAAATAATTAAAGTGATGTCCGTGAGTGATCTTTGCGCAGCAAATGAGGTAAGGTTTGAAAAACTGAGCAGTGGCTGATTTTCTTCAGACAAGCATATTTATCAGTGAGGATAGCTGGTAAATTGTAGTTTGATACTGATCATTATCTAAGGTGATTTCAGTGGAGTTGTATTCAAGAGAGTTTGATGGAGGGACAATTGTTATTGAATTCAATGATGAGATTCATGTTTTCAGTGCAAATGATATAGCTTTCATACATGAGATAGAGCACAGCCTAAAAAGGCTCTCTTTTTATTTTCCTTTACATTTTCCCAATTAATTTTTTTAGGTAGATGATGATAATGTCAAAATGTAATAAAATTATTTTATGCTTATACGGTGCCTGTTTTTTGAAGAAAAGTGACAGAAATGAAGCTGCATGGGGTGAGGATGGACTAGGTGACATTTCTTTTTCATGGGCTGGAGCACTGAAAGCTGATATTCATCTTGGGGCCATACTGAGGACAAAGCAGGATGCTGTCAGATAGTGGAACATGGTGGACAGGCTGGGGACATTCTTGGTGGACATGACAGTACTACAGAGGGTAGGAAGTTAAGGTCATTAACTGGTTCACTGGAGGGAAAATGTTACTTTCTGCATAGTCTTCCTTGACTTTATTAGTCATAGGGTCATCTAATCGCATGTTTGCACTACTTGTGATTTAGGACAGACTTTCTTTCTGAGACAGGAAAAAATTGAAATGATGGCTGGCTTGTTATTTCTCTTCTGGCTCTCTTCTGTAAGTAGTTGATAGAGCAGCCAGGGAGGGGATTTTGTCTTGAGGCTTCAGACTCAACATGTTTCCTTGTCTTGTTCCTGAAATTGCCATATGAGAATAGGTACTAGACTTAATTTCTGGCTTGTTACAGAAATACAAGAAAAAGAGTCAACAAAGTAATTATAATTCCCCATACACCTGCATTTTATGTGGTTGTTCCTCTAGGGAGACATTTTGGCTTTTGGAGCAGACAGCTCACCTTTGGTTAGCAGATTTTTCTTTGGCTGAAGATGCTTGAATGGTTCTTTATCAGGTAGAGGCTGGGGCAGCTGCTGTTATGTTGGTTCCTGTGCTCAGTACCTGTCATGGTTATTTTTATAGCATTTTGGAGTCTTGCAAAATGGTTAGGGAAACTTCAGAAGCACTTCATTTTAGCCTGCTTCTTGTTTTAGCTCATAGTTTTGGAGTGGTTAGATAAAGGAAATAATTTTCCAGGTTTTTCTAGCATTCTCAGACCTAAGCCCTACTGTGTATTTGGCATGGTGAATCTTAGTCAAATGGTTACTGATGGTCATGTCCTCTATGAGGCCACTGTGCTCCTGGAATAACCTCATAAAGTAGATGAAAATTTTTGAGCTAAAAATTTATCACCCCTCCCTCCGCTAAGACACTCTCCATTTCACAGTCACCAGCTGCCTTTTCATTTTGGTAATCTAACTTGTTAACATAAAGAAATTAAGTTCAGAGTAATTGCTCTCTACATGCATTTATCTTTGAAGATTGCAGTTTTCATTTCAGACCTGCACAAGGCTTTGCATTCCTGCAAGATGAGATATTTTCTCCATCCACAGTAATTGGGCCAATAAAAAAAATTACCTCTTTGTACAAACTGTTTTGCCCTAAACCACCACTCCTGCTTGAAGGAGTGCAATGGCACAATTCCAGGATCTCAGCTGAGGCAGAAGGTCAAAACGATTATAAACAATTAAAAACATCTTAATCCCTGTTAAATGGTGGTGAATCACTTAGGAATGTCCAGGGTAGATCAAAAGCTGTGTCAAGGAGACAAGCTGGTAGAGGGAGACTCTGTGGGAGCACACAGAGGATGCTGGTCTTTGCAAAATCCTGATGCAAAGGGTGGACAGGCACCTTAAAAATGGGGGTCATATATTTTGGGTTTAAACAGGTATTTTTTACCAGTAGTGATTTTGCCTTGGAAAAAAACTTCAAGCAGACTGCCTACTCACTGCATTATTCACTACCCCTGCCCTAGAAGCACTGACACTTTGGAATGGGACCTGCTGTCAAGCGTGCAGTGGACCCCACAGTTAATGGGTAAAAACTGCAAACTAGGAACAAGAGCTTCATGTAGTCAAGTCCCAGGTCATGCCAGCACGTGGGAAAGTGCATGGCTGGAGTCTGAGTCAGAAAATAGCTAAGACCTGGGGAGAAGAGGAGGAGAAAACTATTTACAAGGTTGGATAGCCCACGGATACTTTTCATATGTCAACTGTGACAACATCTATGAAAGATGCACTTAGAATGCTTCGAGAGTTTAAAAATATTTTAAAGAGGAACCAATGTGTTTATTCATCATGGAAACATCCAGAACTCTCTTACTAAGGAGGAAACAAAACAATAGTGCTTTGGCAGTATTGCTGCCTTGATGTGCCATCCCACAAGCCAGGGAAAAATCTTTTGAAACACTCAAGGGTGAATTGTTTATCATTTGCACAATCCCTTTTTTAACTTTCCTTGGAGTACTTGATAACTAGATACTGACAGACAAAAGATGTTAAGAGTATCTGGCCTGTTGCTTTAGTAGGAGAAAAAATTTTCCAGCCCCAGAATCTATGATTGCCTGAAAGAAATAAGAATCTAATGCCTTTGAAATGGTTAGCAAATGAAGTGAGGAAAACCATTGTTTCAAATTGATCTTTAGCCTGTAGTTCTGCCATGGGTAGGTATAAAAGAACATCTTTTATTCTTCCTATGGCTATCATAAAATCAAATTATTTTTTGTGTTGTCCTAGCTTTGTTTCAAATAAAGTAATAAAGGAAGAATTGATGAGGCTGAGGAAGAACTTGTGCATCTTTTCTTTTCCAAGCTCCCAGATGAATCATAATCACACATGTCTGAGTAATCAATTTCACTAGTACATTTCTCAAACTCCCCAGCTGTAACTACGACAATGCAGTTAAAGATTGATGTCTTTAAAAAAAGAAAAGAACTTAATTCACCCATGTCCTTTACACCCTGTTAAGAGTAATTAAGCCTTTTAAGCAAGGTGGCAGTAGATAACCTTCTAGCACTGGAGTGACCCCTGCTAAGTAGACATGAGGCCACAGGGATGAGTTGTGTTCTATCTCCACCATATGACTTCGTAAAAATTCTATAATTAGGGCATGCTGTCAAAAATTATACATTACATTGTAATTGAAGACAGAACTACAGCATAAATATAAGCATACATACGTGTGGATAGATGTGAGGAGAGATGGGTGGATGGCACACTTATGTGCACACAAGATATCTAATTCTGCTGGCAAAGGCCACCTTAGTTGTGGCATCTCATCGCTTTGGAGTGTTTGGCTTTGCCACTCTCATGGTTTTGCTCGTATCTTATGTATTTAGTGCAAGAGACACTGCCAGGTTGCAGGTCTGGATGACTTGAGCAATTGGTGACGCGAGAGGACAGCACAGAGATGACAGCCAGCAAATTCCACTCTGCTGCTGGCTCCAGCACCGCTTTCTATGGTGACCTTGGGTCACATCACCACTCTCCTGGTGAATCCACCTCTAAAATAGGAGTGGCACGTATTGGGTCTATTTGAGCTCATGCCAACCAGCTCTTTTGTGCCACTTTGACCATGGAGGGAGCCACTCTTCTTGCAGCCTGTGCCACGTCCTCTGAAGATCTGGGGGAGAGATGTCCAGGCATGACTGGTGAATAATGCAGTCTGCAATTAGGCAATAGAAAATGAGGCAGTAAGACACAGAGTTCTGAATTAGAAGAGAACTTAGAGAGAACTTAGTTTGCTTCCATAAATCAATAAGTCTAGAAAGCAAGAGAAAGTTCTATATTAGACTAAACATATCAAAGTATACTACCTGTGTTTATTGGTTTCTGTGGTTTGCTGGAAGTTATCCATAGCTTCTGAGGATAGTTAATGGCTTTACTTAACATCTTCTGCCAGACAGAGAATTATTCATGGAAGTCAAGCTAATGTGGGCACTAAACAGACCTGATTCTTTGTGACTGGCACTTGTGCCCTCCTGAATTCATCGTCAGTCACTTAACCATGTGATGTGTTAGTTTCTCAAGTAAAACACTGAAGTCATAGTAAATGTATCAAGCAGAAGCTGATTAAATGCTTACTAGTACCTGACATTTACTATAGCAACAAATGATTTTACACATCACTGTCTTTGGGTCAGGAGAATTTCAAAGTGATACGGTTATTAACCAATTTATTTTTTTCTTTTCCTGTTTCTCTTGTGTATAAATTTACTATTGTGACAACTAACAACCACTGATGTTTTCTATTTTATGCTGCAAGAATTTTGGTATAACAATCCTAATTTGCAAAAAAGAAAACCCTTCCCTAAACAGCTGTAACTTCTTCCTTTTCCTCCTGTAAATAACAGGTAAAATTAAAACACTTCTCTATGTCCAACCTTTTTTATTGTGTTATTGACTAATCACAATCTCTTCTGAGATGATATTATGTCAAGCCAGAATAATTTTAATGGCCCCCACAAATTCTTTTGGAGATTGTAATCTTGCATTGGGCAAGATTACTTCACGGGCAACCACTTAAGCCAAGAGACATAACTAGATAACCAGTAGCATTTGAACCAATTTCTTTTTTAACCGCAGTTATGTCTTCCTTTTGCTCCTGAACAGGTCTGGAGAGATATTACCTACTTGGCACATGAAGAGGAAGGGGAAGGGGAAGGGGAAG
>VZTH01004621.1:566503-742277 GCA_013397815.1 Aleadryas rufinucha
AAGGGGAAGGGGAAGGGGAAGGGGAAGGGATGCAGTGGATGTTTGCATGTGAGCATCTACAATCCTGTCTTTTTAAGTCTCTTTCTGTCTAAACTGCCTGTACCAGAACAGACTAGAGTGGACTGAACTACATGATAGGTAGCAGAATTCATCTCTGATATTGACTTCTACTACTATTTTTGTCAGGTAATCACTTTCATAGCAAGAACAGAGTTTTCAGAAAATAAAGGAATCTACTTCTTTGCTTAGGAAGTCCTCTTATTTACTACTCCAGCACAAAGACATTTTGCACAATGTTTTTTCCATTCAATTTTTAAATGGGAAAAAAGCATTTTCTAAATAGAAATCTATACTGCATGTGTTGAAAGCCTACAAAACCCAGGGAAAATTTGCAACTACTTAAGATGGTTTTGCATCAAGATTATCTTTAAAGTACTGAATCTTTGAAGTGATGAATTTTATCTAAAATTTTGCCTCCTGTACACCTTTTCTGTAACAGGTACACAAAGGAAATTTATGATACAGCCATTGTAAGCCCCTCATAAATGAAGAGAAGATTAAAAAAATAAAAAGCAGAATAACAAACTATTTCAGATGTAGAGATTTCATGTTAGATACACAATATACCATTTTCATTATCACCATTATTCATCAGGATGACTCACACCAACAACTGATGTCTGTTTATTTGAAGTCTTTTTCCATTTATTGTTCTCTACAGAATCAGAGGTGATAAGGTGACAGAATATCTGCTTTCTTTTGTGTATTGATTAAAAAAGGAAAACAGAATCTCCCTCATTTCCATGAGCAGGTAAGCATAAAATGCCTGTCTGTGTTTCTCTGTTCCTCATGCATTAAAGAATCTGCATAGGATCAGGAGTGGTCAGCATTTACCCAAGCACACTGACACACGGGTGTTTCCAGAACTCACATTAAGTTTATGGTAAATTGTAGACACATATTTCTGGGTATGCTCAATAGGAGATTAGGCACCTATTATCAAAGAAGAAATTTGATCAGACCATACCAGACGTAGACCTTGCTTGGTTGTACTTTACATTTTGCTTCCATAACCTTGGGATGATCTGTGCTTGTTTGTTCCTCACTTCATATTACAAAAATTCAAGACTAATTCAGCTAATAGCATTGTTTCAGAAAAATGAGCTACAGTTTGTTCACTTTTTAGACTTATATGCTCTGTGATTCTTTTTATATTTGAACAGTCGCTTTATGCATCTGACTCCTTTTCATAGATCAGGAATTTTCATATAGAACTGGAATCTTGCACGTGTACCCACTCTGTTAAAGGAGGTCTTCACCTGAGGTGGTAAGTAAGGTCTGGTTCAGGTGGAAGAGATTATTTTTCTGTTGTTTTCGCTAGACAGAAACTCGAAGGCTAAGTCTCAGCTTCCTACATACATTTTGAATATTTTGAACCTTTTACCTAGAAATTACATCTGTTCTCTGCATGTGATGGGTTTGATTTTTTATTTTACTAATGCACTGTCAATCTGGCAATCCAATGCATCTTGTAAGAAGATGGCATTGTATTATGACTTTTCCCTGATGATGAGAAAGAAGTAAAGCATCCAAGATGCTTTTGTTCTGTCATTATCTGAATGACTAACTAATATTACAAGGAAACAGAAGTGCCAGTCTAGCACAGACAGTTCCATCTTCAACATAGCTGCTTTTCAAAAGTCCGGTGGTTGACTTCCCTCATGAACTGTAGAGAAAACAAAAATTTAAGGTTCTGGACACCACCCTGAGAGCTGAACACTAAAAAAATCTCTGCTAGCATGCATTGGCTAAATACTCTATAGGATCTAGCTCTTGGACTGTTGATTTACATTCAGATTTGATAAGAACCTGGTAGAGAGAAATGTAGTGGTGAAAGATGGTGAGATTAATTTCGTGGCATTTTTAACTCCTGTTGACCGAAAGTGTAAACAGGGCACTCGTGATGCAGGGCAGCCTGTTATGCTGTACTAAACCACACATCTGAGCCCTGAGTGAGGATTGAAACAGACAGCCATCAAAACCAGTGAGTTACTCCTGAGTTAGTCATCGCTTAGTCCAGTCATCAGACAGACACGATAGAAAAAGTCCTAAAGTAAGATTGAATACTGGTGGTTCACTAGTTAACTAAAAGTATTTGGTGCTTATTTTCAGAACCAGTTTGAAAGCTCTCTGTGGGGCAGGGTAATTATCTATGTCATCAGAATATTCTACTTTTGAAATAAAATTATTCCATACTTAGAAGCCACAGCCTGAAAGGCATTAACATCCCATCGTTCAGACAGCTATTTTCTGTGGTTGCCAGTCTCCCTTCTTCTTCCCCATCTCCTGCCCTGAGTATAGATGAAATTTCAAGAGAAATATTCAAATGAGGCACAACTCTTGGGTGGTGGCTCATCCTCTCAGGAGACTTTCAACAATCCAGTAGTTTTGGAGGACAGAGTTTAGGCTCAGTCTAGCTTTGGGGGTCCATTCTCCTGATACCCCTTCACATGTTTTCATATACTCCTGCATACACACACACACACACTCTTTTTTTTGCACACTCTACAGTAATAAAAATATGTTACTCCTCTGTGGGAATGCAAAGATAATATGTGAAACTGAAGATTGTTTGAAGAATTTGAATTCTTTAGCACATTTAGTTCTCAGTTTTGTAGGAGTTAGGAATGAGCCTCTGCAATCAGATGACAAATTCACAGCAACACTCAGTGTTTCAAGACAGCAGGTATATATAAATGCAGGAAAACTGCAAATGCTGGTGTGAATTGTATTTATATTGTAAATCTTGTTGTCAAAGGGAGTCAATTGCTGTATCTTAGATGCTCACACTATGAGATAGTTTGCTGAGTTTCAAGGCAAGACTCATATCCTTCCCCTTGTTTTCAGTGATGTAATTTGAGCCTACTCTACCTGGGAGGAGCTCTCTTTCTGGTTATAATTACCTACCAACTCAGTATATCAAGTCTCCCTGTCAGTACCTTCAGGATAACATTAATTTAGGAAATCTGTGCCTAAATTTCTAGCACTTTCTAAGTAACAACTATTATATGTCTTCTGAACACACAACACTAAAAGTCTGAAGTGATTGTGGATTTCTAGAGAATGGTAGTCATGCATCCATCAGCATCTTAAGCCATGTTTCACACCTCAGTGTAAAAACAAATGTCACATCTTTATCTTTGCAAACTGAGTTGAACAATTTGGTTCAACCTGAGTAGAAGATCGTAGGTTTATCCTCTCAGTAAAGTACAGTGCAAAGGTGCTTGCTAACTTTACTGTGAAATTGAAGCCTATCAAAAAACTTGAGTCTGTCCTAGGCCTGTATTTTCACATATTTTGTTCAGACAGTCAGCTTGAAGTCACACACCTTTAGAGCATCAGTTTTACCAAAACTGCTTTCCCCAACATGTGAAAACTTCATTTATTCAGAGAGTAATTTCAGTAGGAACCAGAGCAAAAGGACTGAGAGTTCATAGCAATTTATGTTTATAAATAACTATGCAAGTGTTCATAATACAGGAGTTCAGAAAATTCTGTTGGTGGTAAAACAGCAAGAATTTAGCCCCATGCAGGCATCTGTTTTTTATTTGATGACTGTAATGAACTACAGACACATTGGACCACTACCTACAGCAATACTATGTCTAAATTTAATTATTTGATCTATAGTCATTATCTGTCCTAGCTATGACATGAGTAATATCTTCTTGGAGGTTTTCTGAGACAGATTTCCTTTAAGGTGTATAGTTGTGATGAGTGTTTTGGGAGAGTCCAGCATGAGAAAGCAACAATCGGGGTAATATATTTGAGAATTGAGCTAATTATATGTTTTTTCAAGTCAACAGAGGATGAAGGAGTAAGTCATTGCTGGGTAAGATGTAAGTGTGGCACATCAGTTACCTAGTTTACAGGTAACTTTGTCTGGGAAGCAGCAGACACTACAAATTCACTGTTATTCTAACTTCCATTCCTTCACTTCTATCCTCCTCGCTCTGGGCCAGATACAACTAACAAAATGGATATTTTTTCCCTACATCTGGCATGGCATTATGAATACATGACTCCATCCATAAACACGCAGATAAAAAGGAATGCATGCAGTTTCGTGAGAAGCCTCTCCATGTAAAACACTTTCTTTTCTTTGAGTTACCACTAAGTGCCTCCAGCACTGATTAATCTGATTACTCATAGCAGTTTGATGTTACATTTTCTGTGGAACTCTTTTCTTATCATTGAGAGTAAGACTTGCCCCTGTGTAACGAGGAGACAACCTGAATGGCAGAACCTTGTACTTGTGAGGATGGACTGATCCCCATTCTGATTCCCTGCTTGAATTCCCAGAGCTGGCAAATAGAACTTAAAAGGAAAAAGAGACCAAAATAGGCATCCATTCTATTAAAAAAAAAAAAAAAATACATTTTTTCCCTACTCATATCAACGTCAGAACAAGGCATCTTCCAGTATGATTAAAGTAAAAAAATGCATATCTGTCACATGTTGTTCCATTTTCCTTTCAAGGTAGACAATAAAATTCAAATTCCACTTCATCAGTTTTTTAGTTACTTCCCAGGGAAGCTACTTCAGCCATTTCTCTGAAGAAAACTTGGGGAAAATACACTGTGTTGCTGTGCCGGGATAATATGGTGATGCGTTATTTTGTTGACATTTACCCCACATTTTTGAAGGAGACGCCTCACTTTGGGAAAGGAGTGCAGCTAATAACAGCAGATCATTTGTTTCCCTAGCTGACATCTCTTCTTCCTCCAAACCTCTGTATGCAGTTAGATCTCATCTCTTTAGATACTGGACTAATTTGAATTTTGCCTTTTAGCCACTTGCACATTTTATGGCTCACGTACACCTGCCATGCAGCCAGACTGTGGCCTTTGCTTTGTCCTACTGGCATGCTGAGACTGATGCCCATTTACTATTAGCTGCATCCATCTGAATCAAAATCACGATCTGCAAAGTGCTGCTTTCCTGAGCAGCTCTTTCACGTTTGTTACAACTGTGTTTATCACCACACTGCACTGTTGCAGAGACCTTCTGGATCTCGGTCTTTCCCCAGGTGACATCTATCAGTGCTAGAGAAGCTGTGCACCTACAGTATGGAAAGAAAAAGCTTAGTAGAAGTGAAGCCTCACACTGAAGTGATATATTTCAGTAAAACAGTATCTGTAGCAGATTTCAGTAATTACAAAATTGCTTCATCATACCCATTTTATTTTTAGTGGCAGTCTATCTTTTGTAAGTATAGGATATATTAACACTTTATATGTTTGTTGAACTTAATTCACATACTGAAACACACAGCTCCTTATCTGGCAAATTACCAAGTAAACGGGTAATGCTTTTAAAATTTATTCAGAGATTCAAGTTTTTAATAATATCATGTTGACAAGAATAGCCTAAAATAGATCCTTTCCCAATTTTAGATGTAGCGTGAGAACTGAAGAAAATAATTCACATCTATATGTCAATGTCAGCAAACATTTCACTCCGCTAACACTTCAGGCTTTCTTGTGTTGAAGTTCAAATAGAGCTCTGATTGCCTTCAGAAAGTCTGGACCCACTATAAACACGATATACATCCGGCCTAGATCTCCTCTATTCCTGATGGGAATAATTTGTCCAGCATCATTTCTGCCTGTACCTTTCGCTATGTACTGTTAAATAAAGTCTGAATGTTATTAACAACTAAACGTTCTTAAAGGGCTGAAAGCTTGGCTTCTCATCTTCTTTTCAAATGTACCATTAGCTACCCAACATAAATAGAGAAACAAAGAATAGAAAAGAAAAACTTTTTTTTATGAAGAAATATGGGGAAGACCTAATTGTAATTTGCAAACCTGGAGATTCTCCTTTCACCTGATTTCTCATTAAAACATGATGATGGACGTAAGAACTTGTATTGAAAAAAATCAGGATTGTTAGCTGTGAAATGTTTTTTGCACAGCAATTCTGATGAATCTTCTGCCTTTCACTGCGTCAGATTGTCTCCTCTGAGTAATTGATATTTTTCAGAGCCTTTATTATCATGGCTTCGGGGAAATCACCATTATATTTGTTCATAATATGAGATAAATAATAACTTCTGGGTTTCAGACATGCTATTCCAAAACAAAATTGGAATTTTGTCTTTTTTTTTTTCCACAGTGTCTTTCAACAGCATGCAAGTGAAGTGATCTGCTCTGTTATGATGGAGCACTGTCCTTACCTGCCCCTGTTCCTCTCTCCTCATCTGTATTTGTGAGGAATTTCAGGCTCTGTAACTTTCAGAATCACCCCAAATCACCCAAATTTTTCATTCTGTTTCTAGGAAATATGCAGTCCTTCACTTAATCTATTATTTAAACATTTAAAAACACAAGAATTTTCAACAGTGGAACAGCTTCACCTGAGGGCAAAGTTTCAAGCTTAAGGCATTTTCCTTTCAGATGGTGACTTATCTTTTTACAGAGGCACAAGAAAAAAAAGAAGGCAAGAAGAAAAATAAATAAGATCCTCTTGTTTGGCTAGAGTCCCAGAAAAAGATTTTGAGATACATGACTCATACCCATTGCAACAGAAGCTCTGAATGTTGTAAGTGCTGAAAGTACAAATACTTGGATTATGCGCAACCTGAAGAACCACTCAAAATGGAAGCAGAGAGATTTTGGCTTCTTGAGAAAGCTGGTGGAGATAAAAATTGTTGTTTCATTGATTATGACAAATATGATCTTGAGAAGCTACATCAGCAAAAGAGGAGCTGTGCTAAGTCTTTAGTGTGTGACTGATCCTGCAACTGAGCTCAGACTGAATGGGCTGTAGCTTCACCTGAATTGCAGTAATGTGATCAGTGTACCAGGTGCCATCAGAAACCTGCTGAGGGGCAGTTGATTTTACAGGATACTTTTGAGATATTTTAAAAATATTTAGTCAAAAGAAGTTGACAAATTCTTGCTCTAGATATGCGCTTCCCAGAAAATACGATTTAAAATCCTTTAAACCCCAAAGACCATTGGTTTCTTCTAAAGGAAAAAAAGTCTAAAAAACACCAGTGTTCATCCTTTATAACAGCACTCTGATCATTTAACAGCTGAAACACTGAAGGTTGGTTATTTGAACTGGTAATTTCTGTTTTTCCCTACTTAATGTTTGCCTCCTTCTGGAGAGCATGAGAGTAAAAGTGGGGATGAAGCATTTAAAATGCTTTAGTCCTTTGCAGAACAATTATTAGCTATTAGTTTGAGAAATACTGCCCTAAAGGCTTGGGCAGGTGACAAAACCCTACCCAGGCTGGCATGAAAACCTGTCCTGTGCCTTTTGTAGCTCATTTTCTGCTCCTAGCAGCGGTGGTGGCCGTGAGCAGGTATGGTCACCCTGCAGGAACCTTTTAGGGCTGGACTGACTCATCGCTCTGCTCGGCACGACTGCTAGTGCTCGATACGTTGGAGCAACTCACCTCCAGGTGCTCACAAAAGCCCCCAGCAAAGAAAGAAAGAAAGAAAGAAAGAAAGAAAGAAAGAAAGAAAGAAAGAAAGAAAGAAAGAAAGAAATGGTNAAGAAAGAAAGAAAGAAAGAAAGAAAGAAAGAAAGAAAGAAAGAAATGGTGAGAACGTTTCTGACAAAGCTGCTGGCCACATTTGAGCTGCATTATTAGACAATTAATGCTTTTGTGTGCAGCAGAAATGAATGAGAAATATTTGTACATGTACATTTTGCCACCTAGCAGTGCTGCTAGAGAAATTGAGGGAATCTTCTGTTCTAGACTCTTGTTGTTAAAGGTCATAAATTGATCAGATTTTTGCCTTCAGTGAAAAAAAGAAATTAAAAAACCAAACCCTGCTGCCAAAGAGTCTATAAGCAAAGCCAAAAAGCTTACACTGTTTTGAGCTGAAGAAGAGTTTGGCAAATGTTCAAAATGCGAAATATTTTGTTTAAATTCCCACCCAAAATAAAAATCCCATGGTTATCTATGCAATACATATTTAATTCCTTGACAAGAAGGTGGTGTGCATTTAACTCAATGCACAGTGACTTAGCTATGTAGCCCCCATTCAGCATTTTAATCTTAATGACTTCCATGGGGCCAAATATGCATCCAGCTCCATAGATTGCAGATGATTCAAAATGACTTCAGATCAAGCTTTATGTCAATAAGGCCTAAATATACAAGACTTCTTCAGAATAATCTAAAAGAACATGCAGAAGGAGTTAGAGAGTGGCAAATCTGAATCCTTTGCAAAAATTAAGCATTCTTACAGAGAAGGTGAGGAACAAAAGAGTTTGGATAAGCAGCCCTGAATCCCTGTGACATGTGTTGCTAAATGCTGTTTGAGGGTGATTTAGTGTAATCTTACTAAAACACTTCAGAGCGTTTGCATTTTTATTGACTACTTTGTTTTAATGTACAGTAATTTCAACCATATTCTAATCTCTCAACTTCATCGTATATTTGTGAGCACTCTCTATTCAAGTAGCTCCACTATGGAGCTCAAGTCTTGTTGACAGGCCCTTGAAATCTGTTTAATTACTAAACTCCCATAAAACATTCCTTACATTCACAACAGTTAATGTAACTGACACAGTGAACCTAATTTTCCTTCAATGCAATGTAGAAATAAAAAATCTACTTGTGCAAGAGGCACAGATCTTACTGCTTCAGATCATAACACTACCTCATTTTGCCACAAAAGACAAAATAAAGTGTGATTGTGGCATGCAGCATGTTTAGGGTTAGGCAGATATGCCTTAATAGTGGGCATCAGAGTAGGGTAAAAATCAGTCTTTAACACAAGAGCAAGAGCACCTCCAATTTTTGTGAGATTTAACGTGGCTCAAAGTCCAGCCTAAAGAGCAGCACTAGCAGCATCACATCCCAGTGCCCACCTGAGCAGTCAGCTCTCCAGACATCCCAGTAAGAGAGAGCCCATTGACCAGCCCATGATTTTCCCTAACCAGAAGGAAGGTAAGTAAGCAGTGGCAGGCAGATGAGAGGAACAAGAGAGAAGAAACTGGTCACTTCCCAGCTCTCCCTCCAGCCAGCAGTGCTGGTTATTTCAGCTACACTGGCACAGGCAGCTGGCAAAGCTCCCAGGGCAAGAGAGCTCATCCACTGTCTGTGCTCTGAACCTCTGTCACCACTGACTTTTGTCCAGGCCCTGCACCCCTTTGCCATCACTCAAGCAGCATGTGTTGCAACAGTGGTGAGATAAAGAGCCACAGGCTTGTCTGGGCTGGCATCCAGCAGAGGGATGGCGCAGAGCCCCAGGATGTGTGTCCCCAGTAATGGGAAAGCCTGGACAAGGCTTGGGCCATTGCTCGCGCTGCTCATGTTACCTCCATTCACTCAGTGAAGCCGGCTTAGCTGTGGTGCCGTTCTATGTACAAGTGCTGGATGCACCTTGGAAACAATCTCTGGATATTTATGATGTGCCAATCACTACCATACCATGAGTAGTCATAAAATTGCACAGAATTGAAGAACTGCTTTTGCAAGAGGGAGAAGTAGTTTGATTTTTCCTGACTCGATGAGGTATTCTTATCCCAGGGAACAACAATGAGAGTAATAGGAATTCCATTGCAGTAATCTTTAATGAGGGAAAGGAGATTATAATCCAGCATTGGAAGACTTTACAAAGGACTGTTTGGCATTTTTCACACTCAAAATCTTCAACCTATTAGAATACACTTTCTTGAAAAGTATGCTTTAGCTTAACTTTGTGCTACCTGACCTGACAAAGGACTGCATGGGTGTGTTGCGCAGCTTGTGCTATTTGAGAGTTCACACAGCTGAATGACTGGTTATTATGGTCCCTTTCTCGAAAATTATTAATCTATTCTCAACACTTCATAACACATAAATTGCTTGAGTTCAAAAAGAGAATTCTATTATTTCACTGAAGTTTATTGTGACAAAGTTAAAAAAGCTACAGTGGAGAAAGTTTTTATTCAGCAGACTGTCCTGGATAAAAAGCTAATGTAACTCTCATCCTTTGAATACTGGGCAAAAATTGGAAATTATGGTTATGTTTTTAATGTGACAAATTGAAAATGCCAAGAGCAGGTGCCACTTATTCTGGAGAACAGTTTCTGGGACGTAAAAGAATTCAAATGGAAAAAGCTTGGAGGACTTGCAAACAGCCATGCCATGTGGCTCTGTCTCTCAAGCTCTTACACCCACACACACTTTCGATGCACATAATTGCATTTTCCAAAAGACTAGTGATTTTCAGAACTCAATTTCAAATGCATGCCAATGGGGTTTTGCCTTTAGGTATAAGTAGATTTTTTTGTTTGGAGGCAGAGAAGTCATGGAGTTTTATGTTTCTGCATATAACACCCATACAGCTTTAGATTTTGTCATAAGGCCAAACATTTAGCAAATGTGGGGGTTTACTAATCTTGGAGAGAAGTCTGTCTGTCTTTAAGTCTGCAGTTATATCTAGTGGGGTTCCTGATGGACGACTGACACTGTAATATCTCAGTGCACCTAATAAGATACAACTAAATATTTCTCATGACCTAACTCTTCCTTTCCTATTACTGAGCAGAATATATATTTTGTTATAGAAGATGCATTTTTTTATTTCTGAAGAGTGTCTGTAAGAGGGAAGAATATTACAAAAATGTCCTTTGTTTTAGTCAATTCTATGTTCAATGACATTTTCTATGAGAATCTGTAGGTTAGATCTATGTACTCAATAAGAATCTATAGAACAGACCAGGTCCAGGAAAAATAATTTTCCATACACATGCTTCCTTCCTGCTGGCCCACAAAACATTTGCCAATAGCTTTAAAGTCAGAGAAATCAAATACCAAGAAAATTATTGTAGAACATTCGTAGTTAAAAGGCTCTTCTTTTAAAAAACGTTATTTCCATATGTGTGAGTCTCCATTAAGTTTTTATTAAATGACTTTCATTTGACACCTTCACAGGTTATAGGACTACCTTGATTTTACCACTTTCAGCTGAAGTTCAAAAAAGACATTTCTGCTTTGGAGCTTATGTAGCTTTTGCCATTCAATTGGGGTAAAAAGCTAGGATAGATATGATACACCAAGTCACAGAGAAGCCCAAAGAATAGCCTGGAAGGTCTGCAGCACA
Source organism: Aleadryas rufinucha (assembly GCA_013397815.1). NCBI lineage: Eukaryota > Metazoa > Chordata > Aves > Passeriformes > Aleadryas > Aleadryas rufinucha. The sequence continues at coordinate 577,615 of VZTH01004621.1, forward strand.
CTTTCTATACCCTCACCAAGTATCCAAGAACACCCAGTGGAAAAGTTGCCTTTTTACAATGTCCCCAAAGTGTATGCACAGCATAAAACATGCATCTTTATATATGTCATGTATGACATACTGCTATCAATTCCCTGCCAGACTAAATCTTAGAATGAGAAGGGCTTTAATTCACCTTTCCCCTACCAAAATATTCATAGCTCCTCATTGGAAAATATATTAGGAAGTGTATTTATGGAAGCTCTGAGTTTGCCAGACAATTCCACATTATCTTCAATAATATTCTGATAGGAAAGTTCAGGTTCCATACTTCCCTTTGCATGAAGTGCAATTAGCTTCACTGAGATAAACAGCTGTTAATATGAAATAGATTCTGTTCATTATACCCCATATACATAAATACACAGACTAGAATTAAATTTGATTCTGAATTATTTAATTCCAAAGCCTACACACATGTAAACAATATTCCAAATATATGCTATGGATATTTAGCTGCTGAAAATCACCACAATAATCAAATTATCAAATTAGGAGTAAGAGAATGCCATGGCAACAGGACACTTTACCTAAGTTAATGGTGGCTGCTTCTCAGCAGAACTCATTAGCCTTGATGGACTAATCAAGCAGAGTTACACAGCAGCTGATGCCCAGACTAATTTGTTTAGAGCTAGTTTGGGTAACCCTGCACCACACATACTCTTTCAATGTAGACTTATCATACAAGGAACATTTCAATTCAATTTATGAGGCGAACTACATGGCTTGTGCATCCAAAATACCAAATTATCCCGTTAGAAGAGTCTTTCATTGAGAAAGGTTTAAAGTTTTGCAAAGACAAAAGGAATATTTTAAAATCAGTTTGTACTATAAGTTTTGGAGAGGTTTTGAATGATGCCATCACTGGACTTATGTTCCATCGCTACACATCTTCTAGAGTAAATTATGTAAAGTGGATGTAATCTGTTACAACTCTTATCTGGAAAGATTTGATTTTGCTTGCTGAAAATGACTGGTAGAGAGGCAAGGAGAAAAATACTGGGATATGTAACCCTCTGTCTTGGGGTGACTTTCTGATGCTGTATCCCCTATCGCCTGCTCTATGCCAGACATGAATCCTGTGCCTTTCTGTGTCTTTAGGCTGGGTCCGAGAGAAAAGGGGGGAAGCCGAGCGAATTCTTCAGCGCGGTTTGTGTTCAAGGACTCACACACCCCGCTGTGTTCTCACCGCTGCAGAGCCGAGGGAGCACCTTCCTGCTTTTCCCCAGCTCTCGGCTCCTTTTCTCAGGAGAGAGAGACAGAGAGTTAAAATTCTTTGCTTTTTTTAGCTAGCCTGCTAGCTGAGGCAAGAAAGTTTTTTTCCCTGGGACTTTGGCTTCTTCTTCTGGACTGTTCAGCAACACCAGAACATCACCAAGAGGCCCCACACCATGGCCCAGAGGGGCCCACGCTGAAATCCAGCTCCAGAGAGAGCAAAGCCACACCTACAGAAAGGACTCCGGTTTTCTCCACGGAGAGAGTTTTTATTATTTAACATTATTCATTCTTTTTTTGGTGCCTGCATGCACCCTGCTTGTTAACTAAATAGTTTTTTTCACTTTCCTCCGAGGAATTTCTTTCCGAACCTGGTGGGGGAGGGGCTGCTGAAATCTGCCTTCTATTAGCGGATACGTTCATTTCAGACGTTTCCTCCAAATTTGTCTCAAACCAAGACACCCTCTCAGTGGTCTAATTTATACTTGGGATGACATTCAGAAATCTTAGGAGATTGAGAATTTTAGCTAGAGCTGGGCAGAACACATTTCTCATGTTGCTCTACTGGCTCTGCTCCCATAAATCCATGTCATGTCAGCATAAAGCATTTCTGCAGCAGATGAATATTTGTTCTGGTTATGTATTTAGGAGGAAAAGGCACACTTAGGATGATAGCAGGTAGTCACAGTTGTGTTGATTGCATATACAGTAGAAGCAAGATTTCTGAAACCAAACCATTAGAGGCTTAATATTATTCTCTGCATTTCCATTCTCGATAGGATGGTTTGCAAAGTTCAGCCAGATGAAAGGCTGTAGCAAGGCAATGTTGTGCGTAAGAACTAACAGCAGAGGCTTGGTCCTCAAGCTCAGATGAGACCCTGATGCAACTAAGTTATCCAAATTGTATCTTTAGTACTGGGATAGGCTAGACTGGCCCTTACTCTAAAATATAGTGTGTTAAAAGTTCTCCTGATTTATGCTTGCCTATGCTGATCTCCAAGGATTTTCCTGGAGGTAGCGTTCCTCCACCTAGGTCTCTTGTTCAACTCCAGGACTGGAAAGGGAGAGAGAAGGCAAGGACCAAATGGAGATATTAAGCAATGTCTAGCAGATTACAAACACCATGCAATAGAGAATAAAATTATCATGTTTAATTTCTGTATGGGAGATGCTGCTTTTTTTTTTTCCTCATCCCTTTTCCCTTCTTAACTCTTCCTTGTCAGTGTAAAGTTTATTGGCAAGTATGAAAAGCAATACAGACATAACAAACACAGGACAGAGTGGCATGAAGTCTAGATGATGGCCTGTAACAAGCAGTGCTAGTTACACCCCAAGGGACAATACTGAATCCAATCCTATTTACCATCTTCATTAAGGATCTGGATGATGAAGCAGAATGGGGAGTGTGTACACTCAGCAAGTCTACTGATTACCCACAGCTGGGAGGGGTGGCTGATCCACTAGGGGGTTGTGCTGCAGAGGGACCTCAGCATCCAGGAGAAATGGGTTGACAGGAACCTCATGATGTTAAACCAGGGGAAGAGCAAAGTCCTGCCCCTGGGCAGGAACAACCCTGATGCTGGACACGGCCCACCTGGAAAGCAGCTTGGCAGAAAAGGACCAGGGATGTCCTAGTGGAGACCAAGGAGAACATGAGCAATGAGCCTTGTTGCAAAAAAGGCTAATAGTGTCCTGGGCATCATCAGGCAAAGTTAAGGGAGGTTATCCTTCCCCTCTACTCAGCACTGGTGAGACCACTCCTGGAGTGCTGAGAAGAATCCAAAACATAGGGAACTGCAAGTCTTTGAAGGAAGAGAAGCCGAATATTCACTTAGTTTAGGTCAGTAAGACTACCTTTGAATCTTCCTATTCATTAAGCTCCCTTCTCAAAACTATCCCTTTCTGCAAAAGCTATTGAGAATTAAAAAATACAGTAAATGGTTTCTTTTCCATATACTGCTGTATTGTGTGGTCTTGAAAGACTAGATTGCTTTACTTCTCTCTGTTTCTTTGTTCACCTAAATTATAGGGATAACACTCCTGACTGTATTGCAGTGGGGATTTACTGATAAAAAATACTGAGTGGACTCTGTCCTTACATGTATTCCAAAAAAAAGCACTTTACTGGCACAATGTACATGTCATGTTGAATAGTGAGGTTGCTAGATCTCCCTTTCTCTTCTTCCCTGGAAACACCTTGTCTGTCTTCAGCATTGTTTATCAGACTTCTTCCAGGAGCCTCGTTCAAATTTCAGAGCAAAGCAGATTTTTGAAATACTTCTCAGATATCTGGCTTTGCAACTGCTACATTGTGCCTTTTTACCATATGAGAAATTCATTCTTTTCTTTGAGTGGAGCATGCAGAACTTTCCCTCTTATAGCACCTTCTGGTTTCACTCTCTCATACATGCTAACTTTCACAGCCTGACAATACCAAAGCAGAGAAAAATCATTATTCAGCATCTCCAAATCTCTAGATCTAAGAAGAGCACTCCTGTGAACTTGGTACACTGTATGGCTGAATCTGACCCATGCTTCTTAAACCATAAGCCATCTGTTCTTGAGCCATCTGGATTTGCTTTGATTCCTGATGGGCAGATAGTGTTGCTGAAAGGAAGCATGTGTTAAAACAGAGAAAAATAAATGTCACCAGTGTGGAACTTTAAACAGAGAGATTAAATCTAAGACACTGGAGACTGCAAAGTTTCTCCTTTTTCTGGATAATGAGGAATTTCTATAATTTTTCAGAGACAGGTCTTTCCACAATTAAAAAACCACAGCACCTTACACAAAGTGTTCCTCTTAACAATTTCCGATACCAGCCATTTTTGAGCACATCAGGATGACCATCTGTCTTTATTACAGCAAAAACTGGCAAGGGAAACATACATCAGTAGCCCTCTGACCTTTCACCATGTCACTAATAAGGAAGTGAATTGATGTCAGTCTTTTTGTGAATTGAATGGGTTTTTTCCCTACCATTCATTCAGTAAAAACAGGTTTGATTTTTATGCTACAGGAATGTGCAAATTAGTTAATCAAGCCCCAAACAGCACCCAAACATCAAAACCTCTGCGATTTGTGACCTTTTAAATGTGAACACACTGCCTGTAAGACAGGTGCATCTTTATACACAGTTTCCCTGTGTGATTATTTTAGAGGGTATAAGACCCCAATTGTGCTTTGTTACCAGGACACTGCAGCAAAGTCCAAAAGATGCTCGGGGTTATTTCACAGTAGTCTTTGATTCAATAACAAAAACGTACTTAGCCAGCATTGTCTGTGAAAAAAATGCTGTATTTGTATCTGGATATACCCAGTAAATTATATTATGCAGACAGCATCCCAAGCAATGGCAAGGAGAAGGGCTGCAAACTCCACACCTGTAACCTGCACATAGCCAGGTATTTGTCCCTCACATCCAGCCACTGCAGGTCAATGCTTCTTTGAAATACTTCAGTGTCTCTTTGACAAAGGAGTGCCTCACGTGCCATGTATCATGAACAACTAACTGGATGCAAAGAGAAACTGGTACGCCTTTAAAGTGGAACTTTGTGTTTTTCAAACAGACACTTCTGTTTCATAAACCACACGTCTGGAATTACAGAAATAGTTAAGAGGTAGGGTTTGGATTGTAAACCAAGGATCTACTAAGTTTCAGTGTCCTGGTTTGGCTTTCCCAGGATCTGTCTTTGTCCTCATGCCATGTAATGTTTTTATTGATGACTCAGTATGAAAGTGTTACTGATAAAGCTTGTGGGTGTACAGATACCAAAAGAATTTTAAATGAAGCAGGGAATACATCATGTGCAAGAAGCTGGTTAAAAAAAAGGTGAAGGCAAAATCTGTGCAATTTAAAATGGTTTAATGCAGAAACAGGACAAGAAGCCAGATGTCATCTTTATAGAATAGCAAACTTAGTCTTAGAAAAAGATAATTCTGAAATCAATTTGCAAACCATAGTGCATAATCTGTTGAATATGAGCTACAGTAAAATGTTGTAGCCAAGAGGGATAACAGACTGGGGAAATTCTATCATCTGCAAAATTGGCACAGCATACAGTCCAGTGACAGCATCCACATTTTGACAAGGAATCAGACTAGAACCATGGGAAATACAAAAGGATTGGAAAACAAATCCTAAAATGAATGACTCAAAGACCTGAATTGATTAAGCTTGTCAAAAAAGGGCTAAAGACCTGAGCTGAATTCAATCAAAGCATCTATAAGGGAAAACAAGTCAATGATGGAGGGATATCCAACCAGCTGACAAAGATTTGGAAAGATACTACAGCTGGAAGCTGAGACTGCAGCCATTCAGGCAAAAATACCAGATCCATATTATTCACACCTTTAATTCCAGTTGGGGTAGCTTGTATAAAAGATGCAGTCTAGTACTCAAATTCACCCAGTAAAGTCCTGCATCCTTCCTCTAAGGGAGGTCAGAGCTGATCATGGCGTTCCTCTCTGACGAGAGATTACAACTAGTACAGGAGAAATTAAGCATCTCGTGAAAAAGGTTCTGTCAAAATTCTGCCCTGTTCTACTGAAAGAACAAAATGCCAATGAGCAGATGGAATATGATTTGTACATTACAGTGGGGTTTATCTTTCCTATCTTAATTGGCAGAAGATAGCCAAAAGTATTTGTCTCCTCCAGTTTTCTCAGTTGTCACTGGAAAAAAAGGTAAGTGTCCCTAGAAGACTACTCAACCTTTCTATCTCTTTTCTTGATTACAGAGTAAGCATAGACAACCAGATAACTACTTTTAAACAGATAAACTCAGGGGAAATAAAAGGTCCCACCACAAAGGCAAAGGGACAATCATATGTGAATGATTGTTATTTCCTTGTAAATTTAATTTTGCAAAACTGCATTGCATGAAATCATTCATAAAGGCCAAATCATTCATAAACCACAAATTCACAAATCATTCATAAAGGCCTAGTAACTGAATAAGTTAAAAAATACTTGTCATGGACTGAGAATTTGGGGGCTGGACTAAATTATCTCCCAAGGTCCCTTCCAACCTTAACAATGATTCTGTGACCATTTGCCATTAAATATGTAATTTTTTAATCTTTTCTTTACTTTATCTTCATGTTATCAAACCCTGCTAAAGCAGTGTCCACAGGACTTTAACACAACACAATATTCATAGAAGAAAAAGTATTTAGAAGATACCATTAGACCAGTTCAATCACGAGAAAAAGCAATGTCATTGTTACAGCAACAATCTTTGCCCTTGTCCTGCAACTTCACCTACATACATGGTTTTACAGTCTTTCAGCCTATAGGTTAAGCCTTTGAGTAGCAAAGTTTTGCTGAAATCACTGCTATTTCATGCAAGATCACAGGATGATGAATACAACTATAAGCCAGCTAATAAATAGAGTTTCAAGTACACATTCATTTTAAGTGTTTATATAATCACATTTTTAACAAAAATGCTTTCTCAAAGCAGAATTCCATCAAATATGTATGGCGCTAATTCAGTATAAATTGTCAGTAGGGTATTTCCACGTATTTTCATCTTCAGTAGTGCTGAGTCAAGGCCAAAGCTCCAAATCTGAAGAAATTTTGACTCAGACCTGAATACCGAATTACATTTATAGAACATGAATTAAATGGTCACAGGCTAGAAGCCAGACTTGCAGGAGTTTCAGCTGCAAAGTGGAGGCTAATAGGAGTTATCAGCTGTAATACATGTGTCATTAATAGTGCAGGAGCTATTTTGAGCAATACACAAGCTGACACAGAGCCAGATCTGCCCCTGTCCTTACTCATACTGCTGTTCCCAATACCTGCTGTCCCCACTACCATGGTATCCTATAAAAATAGTTTGTAAATCTCTCCTTTAAACTACTTAGGCTATATTTGTTACAAGCAGACTGGGTGTGGTAATTAAATGCTCTCCATTTTCATGGACAAGCACATTCTAGTCCAGAAGTGGTCATCAATCAGGGATACCCCAACTGCACTGGAATGCTCCCTGATGCTCAGAGCCCCAAAAGGCCACTAAAAAAAATGAGGATAGCTGAAGCTCCCCACAAGACATTTCCATGCTCCACAGGTTTCCTTCTGCAGAACAGGTCATCAGGGAGCTCCATCTGATGATTTTCCTTCTGACTTGCACCAGCAGAGCAGTTGAAGTCAGTCACAAAATAGCATTTGGCACCAGATACAATCACTCAGCCCTTTGACGGAGTTCAGATCTGAACCCCAGTTACATTACCCACGATCATTTCTACCTTTAAAAACATGTTCTAGTTAAATGAGCCCTTTCTGCAAACTTAAGAAGGGAAGTGTAATTTAGAAGAGTGGAAAGTATTATTTTAAGGTTGATTAATTGAGTAGGCACCATGCTGAACACCACTTCCAGAGGCAAGGGATGCACTGTGTTACCAAATGATTATTTAATGACTCATAATCCCTGTGCATGAGATGTCACTCCTGAGGAATTAGTTTTAAATGGGGCAGTGGTGTCTACTCAAGATGTGGAGCTAGATGTCAAATCACTGTAATAGCTACATTTCTGCATCAGCCAACATCAAATTTCAGCAGCTTGTGGCTGGAATCACTAATGCGTATACCCACTGCTGGAATGATTCATGACTGCAGAGTAAGAAAAATGATTTACAAAAAGCTTTTGTTGCCAAATGGTATACTTCAATAACTTAAACTTTGAACCAAAATATTTATATTCCTGCTTTTGAATATCCTATTCAATTTAGCACTTGCCAATTGGGTTGGCAAGCTGCCCTCCTGTAATTGTTATCCAGCCACTACCTACATGCAAAACACATGCAGCATCTCACAGCAGAATATTGTTCACAGATTTAGCAAAAGCATGAACAAATGGAAGAGATCCAGAGGCAGGAAATTTGGAATGCCTGATTTGCAGGATTCATCATTTCATGTGCCTTCAACAACACAATCTGTAAAAGACCATTTGATGCAAACATCTATAGAAAAAAAAGAAAATATTTAAAAAAAAAAAAAATAGAAGTGTTTTGTCCAAGAGAAGCAGCTATTGAATTCTTTTGTTGGTATTTAATAAATAAGAATTGTGGGACATTAATAATGGCTCCATATGGCCTTTATAAAATCCAGTGCATTTTCCTGATTTAGAAACGTACTTGAGAATAAATGAATGGATCTTCTGGGTCAGATGGAAAGTCCAGCTAGACCCAGTAACATCTTTCTGACAGATGCTGAGTTCTCAACCAATGTGTTCAGCTGAACTTAACCATAGGTTTGGACTAAACACCGCTAAACAGAGAGGATGTGAGCTACTGAATTAGAACCTGCTTCTGAGATTATAAATATGCAGCCTGTCATTATACTGCCATGGAAAACCAAAATAACAATGAATTAATATAGAGAAGTTTCAGTATCTGCCTTGTATAGATTTAGTAATCTTGATCTAAAGTGGCAGTCAATGGACAAAGGAAAAAGCCTCAAAAATACATTCATAGGTCTCCTAATTTCATCCCACAGTTTCTTTCAGTAACATTTTGTACATGCCTCTTTCACGTGGAACATTGCCATGGCATGGGGCTTTCACTGTCTCCTTTTTAATTGGATTTATCATTTGTACTGTAAATGTTAATGGCTGTGTTACTGCACTATCATTCATACAGGCAGGTGGAGAGCTGCCCAAAGCCATAAACAATCCAAAGGGGAGCTTCACAAGCACTGGCGAGCTCTGCCTTACTCCTGATGGTACATGCCGGGGTGCAGAGCAGTGGCTATCACGGCTTTCATCCTAGAATTTGGGTCAAATATGGATGCATGCCACATCTGAGCACCTAGAGAAGCAGCAAGATCCTTCAAAATGCTGAGCTGCCTTAATTCCTGCTGACTTTACTGATGACTAAAGAAATCGTTTGAAACAGAACTAACAAGACATGAGACCACAGGCACATGCTGTTGTACATTCAGATAACTGGAGGAGATCAGACAACTCTTTTACAGCTGCTAATTAGAGAGGTCATTTTGGATAAATGTGTGATGTGTTCATCACTCAGCATTTAATGAACTATGTGCGATGTAGATTTTAAGCGGTTTGTAACAAACTGCTTTAAAGACATATTCTCAGTTGTCCAGATTAAAGAACCAAATATAAAGGAGTTATTTAGGCAGAATGATGTGCAGTGTCTTTACTCATTCTTTCAGGATGTCAAATCCAGGAGGAGTGCATCATGAAGAAACAAACTGGACATGCAACTATATTCCAGTGAGTGGGAAAAAAATAGCTAAAAATTAAAATTAAATCAGGATTCAGACAAAAAAATCCAAACAGGAATTCTATAAAAATCTTTCAATCTCTTGGTAAAGGATAGATGTTTGTATGTAGATATGACATGCTTATGTGAGAGTCTGATGATAGCTGAAAACCATGGTGTGAGCTGAAGTGCTTTAGATGCCCATTTCAGGAGACTTCTGAAAGGGATGGGGACTCCCTTCCTGCTGGATAGTGACCCACTAGTTGAACCACTCACCTGGAATACATAAAACAGAGGTCCAGCTAGTCTTTGGTTAAGGGTATTCAATTGCACAGCCCCTGTAGAGTAAATCCAGACAGAAACTAACTTTGAAAGCTTCTTTGAAGACGTGCTTCCAAGAAGGCAAGATTCATCAAACCAGGAGACCAAGAGCGAGTCTAACTCCTTAGCTGAGTGTATTATGAGCAGCTAGGACCGTAACCCACACCTCCCACTCAGTGGGTGATCATGCTCTGAAACTAGCAGGCATAGACTTTATCCCTGGGACACGAGTGTGGCATGGTGTATGGCACTGTGGTGACCTTGAATTGTCTGTGGGGGAGTCACAAGGTTGGGTCACTCAAAGGGCACTCAAAGGACTTAGAGGCTCACGTTTAAGTCAGGGGATGAGGTGCATGGCCAGGATCAGAACTGCAGATTCTTCTGAGGCTAAAAGCTCACCAAAGCCTAAGTGGTTTAGTCCTTTTTTTTTTTTTTTAAATTATGAGCTTGACCTAAATGCCACCTTAATTGTTCAGAAATGCTTTTTTTTTTACCTCACTCTATGTTCCCATATATCCAGCCAGAAATCAGGAGTACAAATGGTGCTGTTTGGGAGAGCAGGGATAAATGAAAATGAAAGGAAAGCAGAAGGACTCCATTAAGCAATATTTAACCTGCTTTTAGTGGTTTTGCCATACAAGTTTGTCAAAAGAAAATACCAATCCTCAGTGTTTTGAAACCGTTGCTTAGTGAATCAACTTTGCTGTATGAGTTACATCCTGAATTCTTCAGTGCAGTTCAGTGTCTGACACTGACATGAAAGAGGATCACCTTTTTCTTGATAAATGTTAGTCAGTTGGAATCTGCATCCCCATCATTCACATCGGGTACTGCTCTCTATCTCATTGGATTAGAAAGAGAAAAAACCTACCACTCACCATAGGAGAAAGAATCCAGTTGGCATCATTATTCCAAATATCCAGTATGTGTTTTGTTGTTTCCTAACGCCTCACAAAAAGGATTCTCAGAATAGAAGTTTGGCTGACCAGCAGCTGGCATCTGAATATTAACTGTGTCTTAAAAGCAAAGTATCACAAAGTAGCCGTTCCTTTAACTTTTTAGATGTGTATTGTGAAAGATGGGCCTCATAATAACAAGCTGCTCTTTATTGTAGGATGTTAACGTACACATTAATTTAACTGGAAGGAGCTAAAGGGAAAAATTAGACTGAAGAAATAATAATAATAGTAATAATAAAAACAACAATAATATTAATATACAACTGGATTCTGCATAGAGTATTCCATCCATAAATCACAAAGGCATTAGACATTATTAAAGCCATTTTAGAGATGAAACAAAGAAGAGAGATGACTTGCCTGAGGTGAGCAAACAAGTTCTAGCATTCAGTCACTTTTGCTGACATCTGAAACCAGCATCTGTGATCTGGCCTTGCATAGCAGCATGTGAGTCACTAAATGCTCTCTATTCAGTCTCTGAACATTCTGTGGGCATGAAATCCTGGAAAGAAGTAACAGGTACCCAGGGAAAGGGTGTCTGTGTGAGAGGAAATGGAGACAGAAAATCAACAGGGATATTTTTTTGTTCAGCAGCAGGCACTACAACATGGAGAAAGAGAAGAACAGCTGAGAATCTAAGCATAAATTTTCCAGGATGAAAAAATAGGAAAAAGAAGAAAAAAAGCTAGAAAAGAGTGTAAGTCCCCACAGATTTCAGAAGTGGAAAGAGAAAGTGAAAGACAAAGAGCAACAGTGGGAGAAATGACAGAATTTTCTTTCTGAGAAAAAGCAGGAGTAGAGCCATTCACAGGCACAAAGATGAAAGGAACCTGATGGAAAATCTTTGTCAGCTACAGCTTCAGGAAGTCACCTAGGAGCTGTTCTAACATACTGACAGGCCCTGTCCTGTTCCACAGCGCAGCCCCAAAGAGTTCAGCAGTGCTTGGGTTTGCTCAGACATTGGTGATGGGGGTAGTCACTGGGGATTCTCAGTCCAAAGATGGCTGGGAGGACTTCTCAGAAGGTAGGTGGTGCTGGAAACATGTTCCTTCATGGGGAAATGAAAATAGTCAGCTTGTATTTTACTTGCTAGTTAAAGGGCTGAGAAAGTAAGTGGCATGTGGCACACAGACCTGGGAATGCACCTATTACACTGAAAAAGGATTCAAAAAATATAGACAACGTTAAAATCTCTCCCGAGCAGGAGGAAGTAGTCTTTTCCAAGGAGGATGCTTGTGGATGAGTAGAATGAAATTGATTTCCCTTGGCCGACTTGTCTTTTGAGTGGCAAACTGATAAAAAGTTTCACCTGTGAATGTCTAGCAGAGGTCAACAACGGCAACAACACACATCACTCTAATTACAATAGCAGTACATCTTATAAATTTCAGTAACTCCAAAATGGCTGAAGTTCAAAAAAATAAAACTTTCCCATACTCATGCATTTCCAATAGAAAATTTTTCCAGTCTTCTTCAGAATAGTAAATAAACCAACCTGAGCAATAGATAACAATAAAATACTACTCGGTGAATACAAAGCATGACATTTTTGTGAAGTGACAGTGCTATTTGCGTGGCTCTAAGAGCATGGAAGAGAATAAAATTACTGACAGAAATTTTCACAATGGTTTTGTCAAACGCCTTCATAATAAAATTCTAGGTACATGCACGCACTTCACACAGTATGTCACTTCTAATACTCTTTTTTTTCTATTTACTTTTCCTTTTAATATTTTTTTCTTAAATAACATGAAAATTCAATGTCAAAATTTTCAGAAGTTCAAGAGCAAGATTGTTCTAAATATTCAAAAGTTAGAGCATTTGACTCATCCCCATAAGCATATGTGCACATGAGTCCAAAAAACTCAAAAGCCTCTGAGAAGGTTTCATTTTACATCTAATGAGTCACTGGGAGTTTAAGATTTTAATCTACATGAATGCAACTCTGAAGCTGAGATTTAGTATAAATGCAGAATTTCAGGGCTCCCATAGAAGTCAATGAAAGTTTTATCAGTACAATATATACGTACATGTTAAAACATGGGATAAAAATTATGGTTGGAAGTACCTGTCAGACACTTTCATGAAACTGTCAATCACAAAAGAATGATAATCTAAGTACTTCTTGGAACAGACAAAATGAAAGGTCATAAATAATTCATCCTTAGCATCCTACATACTATTTTTGAGTACTTGAGACAGCATTTCACCATAAATGTATACCAGGGCATGGACTAAATTCTTTGTAAGCCTAATATAAAAAAATTAAATAGAACTGTCCTTATTGTAATTTGGGCCATTCTATTTATAACAATTCCTGTCTGTGAAGAAGCTCAAAATGGCAGTCTTGTCTGATTTTGGATCAGTCTGGAAAAATCTTTTCTTCATGGTAATCATCTTCTTTCAAATTTGGATCTGTTCCAGAAAGCTCTCAATGGAAAAACCAGGGAATCTGTGTTCGTCCCATAAGTGAGGATCCAGACACCATCCCCCGGCATTGCCAGCATTCTAAAGGCAGCTTCTGCTGCTTCATTCAGTCCTGTTCATTCAGTAGATTACCTAGGACAGAGGTCCCTATTTCACATATTTCTCATATATTCATTGGTCTCTTCTTGTTTCTGGGACTGGTGACGAGAAGCACATCATTCTTTAAGACAAAAATGACTTATTGATGTGTACTGTCTTTGGTGGTAGGTAAGAAATCTTAGAATTACACAAGAAAGTTAAGCAGAGGATTTTTTTCTTGTTTTCAGTCTTCCAGGGAGGTCTGATCCACCCTCTGATTTGAATTTGGCTCAAAATATGTTTTGAGATTTCCTGAAGTCACTTATGGCAGAGGCAGTGCACAACTGGAAGCAAAAATTCTTATCTCAACAGATGGATTGGTGTAGAAGCAATCTGTAGTCTTGTGATGTTGACTGTCAAATCAACAGTTCAAGAACACCTGTTATTGCCTGCACTGTGAATTGCTCAGGTGGAAAGAATAGGAGGAACCTGAGCAGGATTTGTCTATGATTTGGTTAACTAAGAAGAGATTTTTCCACATTGGTTGATGCTCATCAAATACCTTGCCATGGGCAGTAACTGTTTCCTTAGGGTGTCTCTCTTGCTAGATCACATGGGAGAGTGATTAGTCTGAGGATTCATTGCTATTTGTCATCATTTTTCAACCATTAGCTTATTTAGTGCCACCGTTTTTCAAGGAAATATTAGCATAATAAAATATTCCTTCACTCATTGAGGATAATTGTCCTCTATCTATTAGCTCGTTCTTCAATTTGTTCCAGGATTGTTTCTTCAGGTTGTTTTCCTGTAATGCTCACTAGTATCAATCAAACAGCAGTCAATTGCAAAACTTCCCACAGCCCCTGAAATGATTTAGAACCACTCAGTTGCTCACAATAGCATCCTTTACATGTGTTGCTCTGTCATCCTTTTCTTGTTGTCCTCACTACTCACAGCTTCTGCTAATTAGAATGCAAGTCTGTTATTTCTTTATGTGTCAGTACCTCATCCAGCACCACGAGATGTCAAACTTCATGGTGCTTTGCAACACAAGTGTATTGTTGACAAGGTAGGCCACAATTGAAATAAACCTGCCCTATATATATATTTATAAACACCAGTCATTCACACCATGTCAATGCACTCTAATTCATCCCAAGGGATCTACTAACAAGAACCACAGTTAGCTTTGCCTTCAGGGGTGGGTTGTAACATTAAATTGGAGGATTTCTCTGAAAAGTGGTTAGGAGGTTTTCCTACAGGGATAACAGCCAAAGTTCTGGACAACGGAGGACTGATTTTCAGTCAAAGCTGAAATCTCTGGCAGAAGATCATGACAACCCAGGATACATCTGATCTCCACTGCTCCCCACTGCTATAATTTTTCTCTCTCGGTATGACCTGGGCACATCAGACCCGTTTGAAGGTTTTCTGGTGTAAGCCAGACCTGTTGTAAGGTTTTCTCCATGAGAAAGTCAAGCTGATTTTCGGAGAAGGTAAATAGGAAGAAAAATATTAATCCTCTCTGGGTTAATGACCAGCTTGCTATTTGAGAATTATTGTTGTTTCTCCCATGCACTCCCCAGAGTAAATCAAACTATCTTCCCCTAAACCCATTGAACAGGCTGGGGCATTACAGGATCCCTTGGATATGGAGGAGTGATTGGTGTGGTCCAAAGATGATGTTGGGTTTTCTGGCCTGACCTGGACCTGTTGCAAGATTTTCTCTGGGAGAAGGTCAAGCTGACCCTCAGAGAGGGTAGTGGGGAGAAAGACACTGACCCCCAGTGGGTGACTGAAGGGTATTACTGCTGAGGGAGAGTCAGTGGGGACTCTCCCCTCATGAGGAAATCATAATGATAATTTTTCTCCTCCCAGTATGGCCTGGGCTCATAACATTTGGCATGACCTACAAGCAGAGGTGGATGAAATTACAATTCTGGCAAGAGCATGTAAACAGAAACCTGGCAAAGAAAAGGCAGTTTGTCCCATTTTGGGTGCTGCCCTTAAAGTACCACAAAAGAAGCCACTGGCTACTCAGAAATCCAAGAGTGAATATACATATAAACACTGATCATTCACTCTAATCTGCCCCAGGGGATCAATGAACAAGAACCTACCCTCACTTTCAGGGCCAGGTTGTAACACCTTGTTTGTGGTAAATTTGCATGGAGAAAGGTTGATGTATGACAAAGACTCAAGGCCACAGCCCTGGAAAGAATAAGCACACAAAAATTATTTGTTTCATGAAAGTATGCAAAATGAATATGACAGAACTGCCTTTTGTGTGTGTGTTTGTGTGTATGTGTGTATGTAACTTTTAGATGTCTCCCTAATGCGATAGTAAATGAATGTATATGTTTATGATAGTAAATGGATGTATATGTTTTGCCACTGAAGACATTCTCTGTGTGCCTTGCCCTCTCCCCAAACTCTGACTCAGAAAGTCTTCATATCCTTTTTCACCTGAAATAGTCATCTCAGGATTGTGTACAGATGAACTTGAACAAGTGTAAAATAGCATGAACTGGGTTCTTGAACAGATAAATTGGGTGGCACCTAAGCTGTAGTTCTAGAAGAAACACAAACTTAAAGAAACTACTTTTTCCCCCTCAAATGTCTCTGAAAAAGAATACTTTGATGTTTATCAAGAAAGCTATACTGACTAGAAAGACACAAGATATTTGCACCAGCCTCCAAAGAAGGACAAAATGCTTTTCCTTTGCTTGTTTAATAAAAAACAAAAAAAACCCCTCAAGTAAAACTAAAGTTTCCAAATAACTCCACATTAATTCAAAACACTGGAAATCAGTTCCAGTCCAAAAAAAGTGGGAGAAATGGCATCTAAATCCCAGATGATATTGCAGGCTTAGACACAGAAGTAGAACAACTCATCTTTTTTTCCACAAAGTGTGATCTTCAACTGTTTTAGGAACTAAGGACTATGACTAAGACCATGAAGCTCACAGCCAACCTGTTCATCACTATTTTGCTTGCAAATAAATTTTCATAAAACAAAATTAAATCTTTCTACACATAATCAATTTACTTAACTTCATTAGTGTTGCTTGTCTAATAATTTATAATGAAGTAAGTAACAAGGCATTGAGGAATGTGTAAGTAATAAATTAAAGATGCAAACCATTCTGGTTATCTGATTGTTAAATGAAGGTATTCTCATCACTGGAACATATAAAAAGTACATCGATTTAAAGGATGTTCTAGTTTTATCTCTTACCTATTGAATGTATATAAATCCTTTGACTGCTTTCTTTCTATCATTCTAATAACTTTCCTGTACATCTGACATTATACTATTTGTTAATACTATTGAGAACTATCTCACTGTAAATGATGTATTTGAATAAGCTTCCTTTGTAACAACAAATTCCCCAACAAATGTTGGAATTTTAGTTGACAAGCACCAACACCTATTAAAGGAGATAAAGCAAAAGTGCTTCCTTCATGGATATTCCAATTCAACCATTCATGACTAAATCCTTAAATCTGATTACAATTTAAAAGAAAATATGTATGTATTTTAATCCTGTTTTCCCCACTTCGGTTATATTTCATTTTTTGATTGTTTGGGATGAGTGATAAGTGAAAGCCTGGATCTCCTCAATTAACTGGGAATTTTGCTAATGATATAGTGGATCCAACCCAGTACCTTTTCATGAATGTGGATAGCATCAAAAGTGTTGTAAGCAAAATGAACAAATTTAATTTTACACTGGATTGCATTAAAACAATTTTTTCTTTATTTTATACTTTAGCATTTAATGGATATGAATGCCTAGTTCTTGTTGCTGTTATAGCTAAAAATAATCTGCATTTGCTGTGTTAGTAACAGCACTTCTTTGTTAGACCCTGTTGACAAAAAAATAGAACAAAGTCAGTTTTTACAGACAGAGAATTAAAAATCAATGCTCTTTCAAGACAGAAAGAGAGTTAAAGAGAAAAAGGGTGGCATCATGGCAGGGAAATGGGAAGAAGGCTTCATTCACATAAGCTATCATATGAACAGAACAGAATAAAACTGTGGAGGCAATTTCTCTTAAAATGAATGATGAATAGAATAGTAACTATCTTAAGAAATTAAGATACACCATGGTTGCTTTTGTACAGAAACAGGAAAGCATCTGGCTTCTTCCTAGGACTGCAGGCAGCCTTCAGAAACTCCTTCAGACATATGGGCTTTGCATATGCTATGTAATGCCTCCCAAAGTACCTTGGGGCCTGACCCCTTTTATTTCCTCTGCTGTCCCCTGCCTCAGAAGTCACCCAAGTATGTCCAAGAGCAGCAGAAGAAGCTTCAGAACCATTATAGATTTTCTTGGCCCTCTAGCAACCCTTCTACTCTGCATCTGAGCTTCCTGCTCTTTGAGCAGCTGCTGTTTACCACCATGTTCCTCAAGTACAGGCGGTGGATCACAGTCATGCCTCCACTTTGCACTGCTGAGTAACACAGCTTGTCTCTTGAAAAACTTCATGCAGGAATACAGCCCTTTCATTAACAGAATCATAGAATGTTAAGGGTTGGAAGGGACCTTAAAGATCATCTTGTCCCAACCCCCCTGCCCTGGGCAGGGACACCTCCCACTAGACCAGGTTGCTCAAGGCCTTATCCAACACGGCCATGAACACTGCCAGAGTTGGGGCATCCACAACCTCCCTGGGCAACCTGTTCAGTATCTCACCACCCTCACAGTGAAGAATTCCTTCCACACACCTAACCTAAATTTCCCCTCTTTCAGTTTGTAAAGACTCCTCCCTGTCCTGTCACTGCAGTTCTTGATGAAGAGTCCCCCTCTGGCTTCCCTGTAGGCCCCCTTCAGATACCGGAAGGTTGCTATGGGGTCTCCATGCAAACCTCTCCTCCAGGCTGAACAGCCCCAACTTTCTCAGCCTGTCTTCATAGGGGAGGTGCTCCAGTCCCCTTATCAACTTCATGGCCCTCCTCTGGACTCGCTCCAGCAGTTCCATGTCCTTATATTGGGAGCACCCAAATGTACACAATGCTCCAAGTAGGGTCTCACAAGCACAGAGTAGAAGGGGAAAATTGCCTCCTTCACCCCGCTGTCCACATTTCTTTTGATGTAGCCCAGGATTTGTTTGGTTTTCTGGGTTCCAAGTGCACACTACTGGCTCACGTTCAGTTTTCCATCAACCATCACCCCTGAGTCTTTCTCTGCAGGGCTGCTCTCAATCACTTCTTTGCTCAGCCCATAGGTGTATCTGGGATTGCTGCAACCCAGGTGTAGGACCTTGTAGTTCACTTCATTGAACATCTGAAGGTTTGCATGAGCCCACCTCTCAAGCCTGCTGAGGTCCCTCTGGATGGCATCCCTTCCCTCCAGCATGCCAGATGCACCACACAGCTTGGTGTCGCCAACAAACTTGCTGAGGGTGCACTCAATCCCACTGTCCATGTCACCAACAAAAATGCTGAACAGTATCAGCCCCAGTGAGACCCCTGAGGGACACCACTCATCACTGGCTCCATCACACATCCACTGAAGCTGATCCGCTTTACAGAGGACAACATAAAGTCAAGCACCCTCCTCACACACAGATCCATGAAAGTCCTATTACAGAATCATAATTTTGGAAATGTCAATCCTAACAGCTATATCTGGGCAAAGAAGAGCAGAAGGCAAACAGAAGAACCTTGAGAGTCAAGGCAAGGACGGAAAAACTAAAGAATATTTGCAGCAGGAACAAACACCTCAGGTACTTGTCTTGACAGATATTTGATGTGAAGGGTTATTGATGCAGAACACTACTTTACCTCCCTAGAGTCCCTAAAGATTAAGAGGCTAAAAGCCTCATGCAAACGAGAAGCGTCTTTGTCAAGGAAGAAGACATCCTTCCTTAGCTAGGTAAAATTTAGCGGATTTGGTGATCAGACGAAAACAGTTCAATACTTGCTGACATACTTTTAAAAGATGCAGTCTACATAATACACAGTTATACCTGAGACAGTGTGCAGGTGTAACCCCTGGGTGCACTAAAGAAGCAAAGAGATCTAATACCTTCTCTTCATTTTTTTGTCTTAACACACTTATGAAGCATTCCAAATTTTCTCCAGCAGCTGAAAACATTCTGGAAAAGACCATGTCTTTTATCTATTTTTTAAGATCATTTCTTACCAGCCAAAATTCTCAGAAAGGAAGTATCCTTAAATTTCAGGTTTGCAACAACCTCTGACTCAGTCTCTTAACACATCTACAATATGGGTAAGAAAGCATTACTAGCTTTCTGGTGCTGCTGATTTCTGTTTTATATTCTATCTTAAAAGCACACACAAGTGTGAACTTTTTCTGAAAGTTCTGCTAACAAACATTTCCTTTACAACACAGCTCTTCCAGGTACATCTTTCCTTTCTGATTTCTGAACAGTTCTTCTTTGATGGCAACCTCAGCCTTATTCAATATAGGGGCATTGCTTGTTAGTTGGTTTGGTTGGTTGATTTTCATTATTTTCTACTCCAGAACAGTGGTAGCAAAAAATGTCTTGCCATTTGAGACCTATTTCCTTTGACTCCCAGCTTGAACACAAACATTTGAAAACAATTTAATTTTTTAATAGTGTCTTGGTTACTTATATATATATCTCATCATTCTCCATAATCCAGACAAAATGGTGAGTGACCTTCTATGCCAATTAAACACCTACAAATCAATGGGCCCAGAGGGGATGCACCTGAGAGTAATGAGGGAGCTAGCAAAAGAGCTTGACTAGCCACTTTCAATCATTTACCAGCAGTCCTGGTTAACCAGAGAACTCCCAGGTGACTGGAAGTTAGGAAATGTGATGCCTGCCTACAAGAAGGGTTGGAAGGATGATCCTAGTAACTATAGGTCTGTCATCCTCACCTCAGGAATGGGGAAGGTCATGGAGCAGATCATCCTGAGTGTCACCACATGGCACGTGTAGGACAACCAGAAGATCAGGCCCAGCCAACATGGCTTTACAAAAGGAAGGTCCTGCTTGACCAATCTGGTCTCCTTCCACAACAAAGTTAGTGGATGAGGGAAAAGCTGTGGATATTGTCAATCTAAACTTCATTAAAGCCTTTGACACTGTCTCCCACAGCATTCTCCTGGAGCAACTGGCTGTTCATGGCTGGGATGGGTGTACTCTCACTGCAAAAACCTGTCTGGATGGCTGAACCCAGGGAGTGGTGGTGAGTGGAGCTGCAACCAGCTGGTGGCTGGTCACGAGTGGTGCTCCCCAGGGTTTGATGTTGGGGAAGCCCTGTTTAATATTTGCATCAGTGATTCGGATGAGGGGATCCAGGGCACCCTCAGTAAGTTGCCAGACAACTCAAGTTGGGCAAGAGTGTTGATGTGCTGGAGGGTAGGAAGGTTCTACAGAGGGATCTGGACAGACGGGACCAATGGGCTGAGGACAACTGCATGAGGTTTAATGATGTGAAGTGCTGGGTCCTGCACTTGGCTCACAACAACCTCATGCAGTGCTACAGGGTGGGGGACGGGTGGCTTGTGAACTGCTGTCAGAGACCGGACAAAGTAACCTGGTTTGAGACATCTTGGGGTGTTTGGAATGTGTGCTAGGGGGTGAGTCAGACCTCACCCTGGTGAGGCAGTGCCCTGTCCCCCATTCCCCCCAGTCCCACAGTGTCTGTCAACCGTTGCACACTGGAGGAAGCCCCCAAGTGTCACCTAATCCACCCCTGATTGGCCGAGCGGCTGAAGTCCCACCTGGGAGGAAGGCCCAGAATGGGCCAAGGTTGATGGCTGGACTAGGTGATCTTGAAGGTGTCTTCCAAACTTGATCATTCTGTGATCCTGTGTGTTGTTGAAGGATAACATTCTCATAAAGTTCAGTTATGAGGTCTTTTTGGTGCACTCATAGACTAATGCAACTGCAACACAAAATCAATTAGGCTTGCCAGATTTCAGGCTGAAACTAAAATGAAAATATTGAGAGGTCAAGATGAAACTTTGCAGCTGTTCACAAACAGAGTTTCCAGAGAAGTTAGACAAACCTAGTCTTACCAGAAGCAAGCTTGCTCTGGAGCATTTTTTAAAGATACATCAAATGGCATCTAAAGAATTCCGCTTTGCCAATATTTAATAACCCCTACCTGCAAAGGAAAAACAAACTGCCTGAGTCAAAGAGGGATGGAAACTCCAACCAGCACCCCTAGCGAATGGCTATGAGTCTGCATCTCAAGGATCCTTGAGGGTTTAGGCATTTTATCTAAAAGACTAGTGAGGAGTTATTTAAAGTTAGTTCCCATTTGTAGTGAAACAGCCCACAAATGTTCCTGTTTCTGGGAATTTTTAATTGCCTGTTATTGTCTGGAAATTGCTCAAATAATATGATGAATGGTAGCAACATTAAACCATGGGCAAATTTAGCAGAGCCAAAACATCAAGCTGCAAATAGAAGCATAAAACCCATCATCACAGAAGGAGTTGGTTCTTTGAGAATGCATCTTACCCACAGGTATATTTGATAAATATTTGAGAAGTAAGTTGATCCGTCTGCATTTGTCATCAGCTGTTGGAAAAATGAGTTGTGTTTCATCTATTGTTTCTAAAGTAACCCAGCAAACAATTCAGCACTGCATATGGCTGCTGTTTAGATCACTAATCTAGCTGTGAACTATTATTAATTATTATTAATCTAGTTGTGACTAAATAAATTTAGTCTTTGGATTCCTCAGCTGCATATGAAAAGCAGTATAGCTGTACTAATATTTACATCCACCTGGGTATGTGTTAAGGACATAAAATCTGCACTGCCACCATAGCATGGAAAACATCTGTTATTATGGTAATTCAAATAATAAATTACAATATGCTTTATTGTTAAAGCTATATAAAATTTTCATCTTCTAATTATAACTTTTAAAATACAAAATTATGTTTTAGAAAGCAATGCAAATTCTAAGATATTGCATTAAAATATTAAGTACCATTTCCTGGGCACTTTAAATCTTCATGCCTCAATGAAGATGCCTCTTGCTCATGTCACAAAAGTGCATGGGATTCATATCCCACCAAGGTTTACATAGAAGCTGAGGATGTCTTCCTTACCCTCCTTTAAAATAATACAGAGTGGAGTCAGTTCTGTTTTAACTGCCTGTGATGATGATGAAGGAGGAGAAACACTGGCCTCAGAAAAGCAGCTGGTCTGACATTACCTTCAGACACCTCTGAAGCTCCAGACATTGAAACTGCATTTTGTTCCAACTCCAGTGGCACCTCCATGCGATGCTCCCACTTAAATTGAGGTTTCTAGAAGAGAAGGCCCTGCAGCCTCATTGCATTGCATTAATGAAGTCCATGAGTTTAGGGAAAGCAAAAGAACTTCTGCTTGCTTGTTCCTAACCTCACTTTATCTTTAGTTGGTGCAAACTCACCCTGTTCGAATTCACTTGCACAGTACTTACTGAGGAGACACAGTGCTGGGACAGTGCCACACGTCTCCACACACATTTTTACACACATATGGAGGAGAGGAATCCATCCTGCACAGAGATTTTGAGGAATTCCACAGACAACAGAATGTCCCCAAGGTTTAGCATCTCAGACTTATTGCAATTGGAAGCTGTGCCTAACATGGAGAACTAGGTATAAAAAAAAAGCCTGATGATTACTTTGATTTAGATTCTACTTGACACTTAACCACAGCTCCCTGTACATAACATCATATAAGCAAATTCTTCACTCAGCAAAGTCCAGCAGGGGAGTATGTAATTAGATCTCAGCTGAAATTAAGGTAAGTAAGCCAGTCTGATACCGTTGATACACCATTGCCTCATGATTTAACTAATCCTAATTACAAAAAGAAAAAAAACCACAAAACTAAAACCAACAAACAAACAAAACCCAACACCAACAAAAAAGCCCCACCATCTTATTTTGTAGTAAAATACATTTGAAAATAAACCCACAAAAATATCATCTTGTACTACACACATGAGCATAATATTTTCTAGCTTAACTTTGACATAGGCTTCATTTTCTGCACACAGGTGTTTTTATGTTTTAAATTATATATCCCACTGGTGGAATTCTACATAATCCTGGAAGGAGATATTTTCCAACAGTAGATAGCAAGATATTATCTTCATATTTTTAGAATCTTCAACATCTCCATTCAGCATCCCCTGTGCCATGTACCCAGGACCAAGCATGCTCTATTTTTGGTCATTTCCACTGTAAGACAGCAGCCACCTTGATATCCTTTACAACTGGCAGAGTCTTTGTGTCATCAGATACCCTATGGCGTGGTTTTTGGCATTGATAGTGACTGGGCCAGGCTTGCAGGCCTCTCATGTAACGAACAGACCGTGTACTGCCGTCAGGAGATGCAGGGTCGGTCCTGCCTCACCCCAGCATCACAGACCATTACGTCATCCTGTTCATTTTGGCTTAGCTTGCTATCCTCAGAAGGCTGCATGGGTTTGTGTGTAGGAGAAAAGGAGAGAACGTACAGAAAATCTTGATGAATTTCCCTGCTATTTCTGGAAGGCAGCACAGCGAAACTGTGATCTTCCCCACGCAGAAATGGGTCCTGGTTCCCTACTGGCAGCTTGAACATGTTTCAGCTGAAACCCCATGAAGAGTGGTTGCTATGAAGAACTACTAAATAATACCTAGCTTGTCTTTTATCGTGATATTTATCAGAAATGTAACAAAAAGGGTATTTCATAACACAGTATCTAACAAGATGGCTCGTGCAGTATCAGCATGCTGCATCCAGGCTTCCTGTCAAAGCTTTATTCAGATGTTACACTGTCTTGACTAATCATTCCTAATCCTATCATCAGCTGCCATTGTGTCAAGATATGTCAGCCTTAAAAATGAAGAGATATGTTAAGGAAATGATGCCTTGCAAGGAGTAATGCTGAATTTGGATTTAGTAGGAAGATAATGACTTATTCTTTGTTGAAGAACCGTATTACGCAACTGGTTCTAGTTCCCAAACACATTCTTTGCTTCTCACAGCTGCTCTCACAGGATCTTTTTTCCTTTTTAAGGTGTTTTTTCCTGAGATGCTTCACTTAAGTTTTGCTTCAAGATAAAAAAAAAAACAAAAACCAAGAAAAACCAACCAACCAACCAACCAAAAAAAAAAAAAACAAACACAAAAAAAAACCCCAACCAAACAAAAAAAACCCACCAAAAAAAACCAACCAAAAAACCAAAAAAAACCCTTTAGGTCTGGGAACTGATTGTAAAGGGACGACAAGGTTGCATGTGAAAGTGAACTCTTCTGAACTTATAATGTACTGTATCAGAAAAACCTGAAGTAAACTTGGTTTAAAACTGACTTGCAATGCAAGGATTGGCATGCTAATTAAATAATAATATGAGTTATTGCTTGTTATTGATGCTGATTGTCATGGTACTCACAGTTACAACTATATCAGTTCTGAAAAGAGGGACACTTTCAAATAATTGGTGCAAGCTGATTGTCATTTATAAAAAGAGTTCTCCCAGAGAACTGTGAGAAGACAGTTTCCACTCTGCTTTGGAGAGCTATTGCTGAAAACTACTAATTTGAAAGCATTGCTAAATAAATATGAACAAGACAATCCATAGGGTGAAATCGTGGAGCCAACCCTTCCAGCCTTGCCAGAACCTGCATTACAATCACACCAAAGAGAAAGAACTTTTCTTTCATGTCAATGGAGTTTATATCACCAGGAAGATGAACTAAAACAGTGGTGTTAATTTTGCTTGAAGATCTTGAATCTACAGATGCTGAGAACTATCAAACACCTATGTCAACTATATTGTCATGTTCCCATTACTACGGAGAACTAGAGAAACCTGGGTTAAGGATTAGTCCTATAATATTTTCTCTGCTTTTTAATGAAACACTCCAAACCATTTTTTATTCCATTTCCTCATGTTTCATTCATCAAAACAGCTAAAAATTAGTCCAATTCTTCCATGAAGACTACAGAATTTGGACTACACCCCTTCAAAGAATAAATGGTATGTGGTATTTTGCCTTTTCTAAATTGCCTCTTTATCCATCAAGTGTTTCATCTATTAGGTGATTAAAGACTAAAGAAAAGCTTTGCCCAAGAAATCCCCTAAACTTCTGTGTATCTCTATGCAAAAAGAAGCAGATGGTTATGTCCTAGCTGCAGCTCTCCAGGACTGCAATAGGTGAATCACCTTCACTCCCAGAGTTGCTTAGGCACGTTAATATGTGATCATCTGTGCTACTAAGTCTTGTCTTTTGTGTTAGTCAGCATAGAGGTCTGACATACCCAAACTGCGTGATTCTACCAAGGATCCCAGCAGAAAATAACCTCTCATCAGATGCTTCATAATTCACAGGGTCATGTATGAATATTAAAGGAAATGCGGAAAAGATTTAGCCAGTTTGTTCTTTGGAATTGTAATTTTCTTATTCAAAACCTAAGAAGGATAACAAAAATGCAGAAGTCCAACCTTTCAATTTCAATCCCCTGTTTTTAATTTCAGAGAGAAACTTGGGCCCAGTCCTAGTTTTCACTGAACTAGTTCACATAAAGTTGGGACTGAGTAAACACATAAATTTCATTATGTAGGTATAGAGTATTTTAATCTAGAGGTGGATGATAGCATAAGGAACAGATCTCAGGTGGTTAGACAACATCAGAGTGGTAATTCAAAAACACTAATATTGCAAAGGGGGACCAAGAGGAGGAAGACGTTTATACCATATAAATAAATGAAAAACTGAAAAAAAACCCAGCTGTTTTTTTCCCTAATAGTAGGCTATCATTACTTAAATTCCCTTAATACGGATTTCCTGACAGATTTAAGATGTTCTGTGACTTGAATGTTAATAGTTCACAAGACTGTCTGGTAGCAGGGCTGCAACAAGAAAAATTTAGCAATGTTTTCTACAATATGCCTCTATATACATTCTCTCTGCTTTATGTCTGACAATCAATCACGAGCTTTAATTGTTCAAAGCTCAGAATACACTACAAGATTGATGGAAGCCATGGTAGAAAATTCAATTAGATATTTATTATTATAATTTTTTCCAAGATAATTTGCTTACTGTAACTTGCTTGGACTCATGGAGTATTTTGGTAAAGATCTTAAATGCTACAGACTTTTTCTGCATGCATCACAAATATAATTACTTCTTTCTCTGCCCTTTGTACAGACGTAGTCTCTCTTGCCAGTCCCAAGCATATGGAAATCATGAGTCAGCCCTAAGCCATTGAATTATGAGTTTGGATGGAAGAAAGAAACTGCAGTATTTTAAAACAGTAAGTAGAGATTCTTATCTTGTCTCTGTTAAGATCCCTTTTATAATGTTCATCTGGGTAACAACTAGATAAAACAAATGCTTTCTTTACTGTTTTGTGTCAGAATGATTTGGGGGAAAAAATAAAGAAAAGAAGTTATATAATGTAGTCAAAGCTGTGAAGAAGTAAGGAGACTTCTGAGACCTGCAAGGCCCATAGGCTCACACCAATAGCTGTCAGATGGGGGAAGGACAGAAGGAAAAATTTATACTGCATCCCTCTCATTATATTGTTGGGCCTAAATGTTATCAAAAGGAACCTCCTTAATTACCCTGAAATGGGTTGCAGTGCAGCTAAATGCAGACAGGAATAAATAACAATAATAACAGCAACAACAAAGCTAAACAGGCTGTAAAGCCCCATAATTGGATTCATAAATCTGAATCTGTTAGAAGGTTAGCACTCGGGCTAATGCGGCTTGACCTGGAGTGATTGTTGATGCTGTACCAGCTATAAGACTCCTGCAGGCGAGCAGTGAGGGGGAAAATAAATAAATAAATCAACGAGGCTCTCGGGAGCACTTTAGGAATCACCCTTTCAGCCTGCCATAGTTATCATTCAGCCTGCAGCATCTCAGCGCTAGAGACAGCAATCTAATCTTTACACTGCAGCAAGCGGGAAAACAGCACCCCAGCTGCTGGAACAGGGAAAATGCTTCACAGACAGCAGTGAGCTGATAATTGCTGATGTCAAACAAGCTTATTAAATGGAAGGATTTCAACCACTCCACCCTCCCAGCAGCCACACCCTGTACAGCAACGTGACAGCAGTCCCCAGCAGTGATCTGAGACACTGCAGTTTACAACACCGGTGCGAGCCCAAGGCTCCAACCTGAGCAGCACCAGCAAGACTCCCCCCTCACCAGCCTCTGCTGCCATCCTGCTCCCTCAGAGACATCACCAGCAGAAATAAAATTTGCCTTTGGAAGGGCTGACATTGTGTGAGCCCTTGTTCCGCAGAGCACTTTCCACACAGCAATTATATCCTGCTCTATTTGCCTTTATGTTGTTCTTACCTGAATTATTTTTAGGGGACATAATAAACCTCATTTCTGCTAAATGAACCATCAGGGCATACATAACCTTTCTGCAAGTTACACTGCTCTTTAATAGCACCACCTGACACAAATTAGCACGTTAATCTCTACAAATAACAACAAAAATAATAATAATGATAGCATTTTGATGGTTTTATTAACATATAGTTATCTAGCAGCTTGTAAAATATTCATGTAGCACCTTTGAAACTCTGACAGTGCAAGGACTCCTTTTTGTTGGCCAATAGTCTGTGAGTTTGGGTGATCATTCAAACATGACACTAAAACATCATCTCTGTGAAATTACAACAAGGAGGTGAAAATTAGTCCAGCTCTCACCATTTGTCAGCTTTAGACCTGTTTCTTCATGTTATGGCTCAAGTATCTTTCAGAGGCCTAGGCTCGAACCACCCCTGAGAACACCTGTGTACAGGTGATCTCTGA
Source organism: Aleadryas rufinucha (assembly GCA_013397815.1). NCBI lineage: Eukaryota > Metazoa > Chordata > Aves > Passeriformes > Aleadryas > Aleadryas rufinucha. The sequence continues at coordinate 605,665 of VZTH01004621.1, forward strand.
GCATCTCTGGATGGTTTTGCTCACTTTCTTACAGCCAGAATACTGGAAAACAAACCCTGGTGTCTGTCCAATTGAGGGCAATGTTGTCTGAACAGCGTATGTGCCATGCCTTCACACAATTCCTTAAATTTCCAATAAATCTTTTGTGATATGTAGGTTATAGCTCAGGGTGTAGAGAGAAGTTGGTTTTGTAAACATTTTGGTACAATCCCACTAATGCCCTTAGCTTGTGAAGACAGTTTTCAATCTAGTACAAGACCAGAAAAAGGTAAAACCCCATTCTCCTCCTCACCCCTCAATAGACTATTGAAATCTATTTAATATTTCTTTTCAATCTGAACAGAATATGTTTTATAGGTCAGAACAAACTTTCCAAGCCTTGGGACTAATTCATTTTACTCGTAGTTCCACAGCAAAACCCCCACAAATGCTTAAGAAATTTTCAATAGTTCATAGCAGAAGCTTCTCCAGAGAAGATTATGGACACTTTCTCACCCATTTTGTGTCTCAACACCTAATGCAAAGTTAGTTTTTAGTATTTACTAAGAGTACTAAATGGCATTTCCAAATACTGATACCATTCATAGTGAGTTCCATAATACTTTGGTATTTGTTGGTTGGATATGCTTTTTTCCTATGCTCAGATTGTGATCTATCACCCTCATATATATCTATATCCATATCCTACACAACCCTCATTAAGTTATTTCCAGAGTTACCATAATTTTTCTTAATGCAATATTCTATCACCTCATTAAAAAACTGTACTAATTTACATGAATTTGTACACCAAAGTTGGGTTCAGGGGTTTTTAAATTCTCACTTAGAAAGCTCTCAAATTTTAATACATTGAAGTTCTGAGTTACCTCCAGGATGATGTTTCTGCTAATCAGCTACTGTTACATCAGTTTTGCTTTTGCCATTGTTTATACTTGAAAATTCTTAATAAATCCAACTTTAGCCCAAGTACATGAAACTCCAGAGACAGAGGCAATACAAAATTCAAATCAGTCAGGACTTTGGGAATCATGCAAAGCATGCATCTGATGAATAAAATAATAGAAGAAAAAGAGAGAAGATAGGAAGCATAAGGCATGTTCTGACAGCAGCCTTCTTCTCACTAGCAGGAGGCCAAATATTCACCTCGGTCTCAGAGACCAACATTTAAAAGTACCAGAAACAAAGGGTACACACTATTTTTATGTTACGTGTTGTATATACATTATTTATAACAAAGGTATTGTTTAAAAGATGAGACAGAAAATGCCAAAACCACTCAGCTATTGCCATCACCAAGTCAACCTTGACATAATTGTAAGAGGCCTCAGACTCAAAATTTTCTCCAGCTTAGGTGTTTAATCTACACTGAACAACTCCTGCAGAACTAGTATCTGCTGCTGAATCAATCTATACTGCAGAAAACAGGATGACAAACACCACTCTAGGTCATCAGTGTCAGCCTTTAGAAAGTTCCTAGGAAATATTTTACTTTAACACTAAGCAACATTTTCTGAGTTTGGTTGCATCCGTTTCAGGCTCACTAGTATGTCAGATAGGTCTCATCAAAGAAGAGATACCTATAGATGTTTCTCCACAGATATAACTCAGATGAAAATGCTGCCTGCAGTAGTAAAAGAATCTCTAGACTAAATTGACTAGAAATATGATGTGCCTTTATACATGAGCAATCTGCCAGTGTGCCAAAGGTGATGTGATCACAAACTCTGGTGTGAATAATAGTGGAGGTCATTTTGACACATAGGGAGAAGACCCATTCTTAGGCTCCATGGAGATATTTCAGCCTAAAAACAACTTATAAAGGAGAGGATTTTGTATACTGAAAGTTGGTTTATTTGCTTTTATAAGTGAACTCTCAGAGGGCCTGATTTTAGGAATGCTTGGCTGTACCAAGAGCTTTACTCAAAAATTAAAAGCAGACGGCATGCAGTCAGTTTTGTTGTGTAGAACATTTCTGTGTATACATAAAAAGTTGATTACTTTATTTTCTAAACATCTTTATGACTTTCACAAAAGAGACTTCTGACCTTTTGGTCTACAACAAGCACAGCAATATCTCATCATTATCCTAACTCTATCCCACAGCTCTGGGTTTCGGTACATGAAGAGGCAAAGAAGAAAGCAGGAGACCTTTTCTCTGCAGACATTCATAGAACATGAGTTCTGTATGTTAATGAGATTCTCAGAGCAAATATTTCCAGAAGGAAATATTTCTTTGGTTCCAAAGAAGACTTCTAAGATCATGGTTTCCCACAAAAAATTGTGACTGTCAAAAGGGCTTTGAAACAGTGTCTTTGCTTTGTAAAGACTCAATTCTTCCAAGCAGTCCTAGATCCTGCAATGCTACATCACTCAAAATGATGGATTGTGACTAGATCATAAGTTTGCATGTCCCATTTCTAGTGTTCACTAGACAGGTGCAACTATCAGACCTGTGTGTTAAGTGTGAGACGGATTTGGCAATGGCAGCTACTGCATGCAAAGAAAGTATGTAAAGGACCATCAAGGTAGATAGAGCTCTGAGCAGGAGCTGTGGATATTATCTCCTTAAAGTGAGCTCCCCAAACAGATTTTTAACCATTATCAATCCAAAGCCGCTACCTCAGAGTGCAAATGAAGGTTTACAATCCAGTCTCTCCCTCTGTGTGGTATCTCTGCTGATAGGACTGGTTCCAGCCAATCCAGTGACTCTCTGAAGTGCCCCAAGCACTGTGCAGTCCCTCGGTCCCCAGCAAATTTAATTTCCATTCTTTCTGAGATCTGACTGCTCACTGTATCTCTCCACTGCACTGGTCTCCCTGCAGAAGCCCAGCCCTGGGCTCTGGCCCCTTGGCTGCCAGCCCTGTTCTTTCCTTCCCTGACCAGCCTCCCACATCCCTCTCACTGCTTTCCAGGTGGTTCTGTAGAAAGCTAATTATCTTTAATCATTAAAAATTAGCATGAAAAAGTATGAAGAAATAAATCACGTGCACTGGGTATCAAAAATCCACATTCCACACAGAATCACAGACAATATTCTCCTTTCAAAGGAATCCAGGAAAGATAAGGAAAACATGTCTGGTTTCAGTCCAACATTCACTCTCAATTTGGAGTCCACAGATGCACCAGAAAACAGTTGGGGGTCGCAGATCAAAAAGAGAAAACTACTTCCCAAAGATTACTAATGCCTGATGACAAGATGTTGTTATCATGGTTTCCTTTATCATAGAATACCATATAACCTGGCTCTGTTCTTCTGTGAGCAGCAGTCAAGCTCAGTGTCCTTATCTCACCACACAGAGCAGTTAGAAAAAATACAGTCCTGTATTAAAGCCATCACTTGGGGTTGGTGTAAGATACAGTAAGTAATAGAAAGCAGTTAGATTTTTCTACCAAATAACACAAATCAGTTACATATTTCCATCAAATTACCCTGTCTTACTTAGGAAGCCTTTTGTTAAACATGTAGCAACTGCAATTGCTCAGGAGGTATGAACAGACTCACCTTTTTTTTTCCTTTTCCTTTTTTCCCCCCATTTTTTTTGTCACAATAGCCTCAAGCTCATTTAAAGAACAAGGAAAATTAAATTATGAGTATTATTTAGAATAATAAGAACTTTACACTGAGCTATTCATCACAGAAAAAAATGGAATGTTTGAATTTATTTGTCTGACATTTATGTGTGCCATGTTTCCTCTGCTAACCACGAAGCTCTCAATCTATTATTTATGGAAACAAGGGACCAGAAACAGGTGTACATGGTTTCAGATAAATCTACTGGCCTGTGCAAATACTCATTTCCTCCCTCATTATATTTAAAGCCTCTCTACTTTTGAAAAATAGATGATTATTGCATTGAATAGCACCTAATAATGTAAAATTGTGATATTCCAAAGGCTGGGAAATTAATACTTTGGCTCTAATACAGATAGACTGCTAATCTTGATATTACCCCACTATATTTCATGCAAAGCATCAGTATTTCTTCTTAGAGGTGTCAGCCTTTCTAAGAAGATCATAATACTTAAGTGACATCCATTTTCAATTAAACTTTTTATTTCTTTATTTATTTTTGCAACCTAGAAATTCCAGAGGGTTTCTGAATTACCTTGGCTCTCAGAAGAGTTGAGAAAATAGTTTTCAACAGGGAGCTCTTCCATGCATTCCCATTTCTTTTTTTAATTGCAGATATACCTGCATGTGAAGTGCGTGGTTTCTTCCCACACATGCATTTAACGTAAGCTACCAATTAATCAACAACGCTTCGACAAACCATATCTACCTGCTGGGTGTTGTCTGGGAGGTTACTCTATTCTGGGCCACAAATGAAGTAAGGCTGGGTCCACCATCCCCTGTGTGTGGCATGTGGTGGTACATGACTTCATAGCCTGGTGCTCAGCTTAGGTAAGATACATCCTGTTTCCAAGCAGGATTGTGCAGATCTGTTGTGTCCCCCTCAGGCATGAGGGAAGCAGGAATGGATCTCTCAAAGCAGAGAGAGTCTGAGATATGAAGTCAAAGTTTTGAGACGTGACTCCTAAGACCAACCAATTCTGACCCAAAATGTGTTATCTTATGCTTAACTGTGCCAAGGCCATAAGAGGGAACATAGAAGTGTAGAGTCTTATGTTTAGACAAGAGTGTGAGAGCACCTTGCAAGCTCTTGTCTCTTCTAGCCATAGATGAAACAACCAAGATGAGGAAAACTCTGTGAAAAACTTTCTAGGCCCTCTATTTGCACTGGCCTAGGATTAATTTCCAAGCCTTTCAGCTATTTCTCAAAAAAAGAGAGAAAAGTCTGACTTTCTTCCTCTTCAGCAAGGAAGCTAAACCTAACAAAGATGAACCAACAAACTAATACAAGCTGTAACACAAGCAAGCTGAACCAGACCCCATTCACTCTGCTCTTGATAACAGCCTGTGCAAAATGCTTCAGCAACAAGGATAAGAACAGACAAATTTCCTCCACATCGTTCTCCCAACTCAGGGTGAAGGTATAAGGCAGATTGAGCCAATATAAACCCAAACACCACTGTGCTCCCCAACAGTATAGTCCTGCCCACCCCTTCATCCAGGCGTTGACATGGACCAGCAAAAGGAAATGACAGAAAAGTAACCCTACAACCAAGAGACTAATGGTCCTATATCTCAGAGACCTGAAACAGCCTCAGGTGTATGCCAATGGCCCTACAAGAGGGTCGTGGGGCAGGGGCAAATGGGCATCTGGCTTTGGATGGGGCAGGAGCACAGCAGTGCCAGTCAGTGAAGTGACACTGCTGTGGCACTGTAGCCACAACTTTCAACTGACATATCTCCATATAATTGTTTTACAAACATTATTTGGACTCACCTACATTTTTAGCCCCCACTAATAGCAGCGAGGTCCAAAACTAATTCTGCCCTGAATGAAAAGGTACATGTCTGAAATCTGCTGCCCAGTGATAACTGTCCTCTCAACCCTCTCCCTTGCTACCTGAAGCATATCAGGCATCTCTCCTTGCATAGGATCTGCTCTATACACCAACAATCCTTACCACATTACATAAATAACATATCGTGTATATATATGTCAAAAGAGAGAGCTCTAGTGTTTTATAATTACATTACTTTTTATAGAAATGCAAGGAATTATGCTCAGACCTCCACAAATGTACTCACGATGTAGATGAATTATGGTTATTCACATCATCACAAAAGACAAAACTGTAAACACCACCTTTTTTCCCCCCCTAATAGTCTTTCTTAATGTTCTGGCTGCTTTTTTTGAGCAGTGCTGAGCACTGAACCAATGTTTTTAGAGAACAATCCCCAGTGACTCTGGACTCTGTCTTGCATGGTAATGTGGTGCTGATCTCACTGTGGGTGTATAGACACAATAGGTTTTCCTCTGCTTTACTTTTATTTGTAGATACAGAATATGAATTTCATGTTATGCTATCATCTGTATATTCAAATATAGATATAAGTATACATATATATATTATACAGGCGCACACACACTTCAATTATAGCATGTATAACTATTTATTAGTATATTCAACAGTGAATACCTCAGCACAGATGCCTAAGGAATTCCATTGCCTTCTTCCCTTGTGAAATAAGACTCTTTGTCCCTACTTTACATTTCCTACCTTTTAAACAGTTATTAATATGCAGAGGACCTTCTCCCCATCCTGCCACAGCTTAATTTCTTTAAGAGAATTCAGCAAAGGACTTGTAATAAAGTTTTTTGGCAGAGTATCAACAGGATCACTTTTTCAGTGTATTCAGTGATGATCAAACAACCCAAATAGATTTGAAAGATACTAATTCCCTTCCAAAATTTGTGTCAGTTCTACCTCCTTATACTGTTCTTACCCTTTTGTCTATTAGTCCTAGGAGGTCTTCTAACAGTTCACACAACACCAAATTTACAGATTTTTTTTAATTCCCTATCCTACTTTAATCCTTTTTAAAAGTTAAATTTATATTTTCCATTTCACTCTCATCTAGTACCACAACGGCATTAATCAATAGACTCCATAGCATAGCTGAAGGCCTCCATTTTCATATTTATGTTCCCTAAGGGCTCCCAAATAAATAGCACCTGGTTCTGATAATTTGTCTGCATTTACTCTATCTATGTCTTCTAAATCTTATTCTTTTGACACTTCCATTTGAAAAACTTCTGTTTCAAACTCTGATCCCTGTAAAACAAAGCCCTCTGGTTTCAATGTCTTCTTGGTGGTGATGTTCACTGAAAAGAATTGGTTTAATTTTTCTGCATTTTTGCCCTGTGAGAACTGCTATTAAACAATGATCATCTATTGGCCCCGCAGTCTTTCTGGCAGGCTTTCTAATATGTTTGACAAATAACTATATTTTTAATTTTATGTCTTTAGAAAATTGTTCCCCAAAGTCTTTTTCTTTTTTTTTTTCCTGCCTTATTAATTTTAAATTTAACTTATGTTCTTTTTCCATTTGAATGTGATGCTCATGTTAGGCCTCTTAACTCCTAGTAATCTCCCCTTCCTCTGCTGTTTAACTTTGAAGACTTGTTTGGAGTTCTTTTCCAAATTTTCTTTTTCCATAAATAGAATAAATATATTGTGACATTCCAGTATATTATATTTCAGCAATCTCCATGTTATGCCACAATTTTTTTTATTTGCCAGCTCCTTTTAATTTCTTTCAAGTAGTTTCTTCATTTTGATGTAGTTCTGCATTATTGCAGAGGAAAGGCTAAATCTGAGCCTATTGTGATAATTATTGTGTCGCAGCTATTTGGCAGTAATGTTCTGATTCAGTCCCAGATCAGGATAATTCAAGACTTGGTTCTCCTGACGTTGCCCCAATGACTGCCTTAAGAAGTAGGCATTTTCAGGGCCTGAAATCTATTCTCTGTAGAATACATCTCGTCCTGACATTCACCCTTCCCTCCTGGAGCTACACAGGCAAATCTTTTCTGTCAGTGTGATCTCTGCCATCTCCATGAAGATGTCTTTGTCGCTGTCAGAAAATCGGGCAAAATTCAGAGAATAGTTTCAAACGGTAGAGACTTTACCTTAAACCTCAATGGAAATGACTTGTTTACTTTACTTGATTATAAGTAGTCTAGAGGCAGGACTAAAACCTGCATCTTCCAGCCTTTTTTCTTTAATCAGCATGTTTCTGCTCATGTTCATTTCTGTCCCTAACAATTTGACTTTTAACATCAGTACACAGATGAATAATCAGCAGTAAGAATTTCATGGTCAGCTGAAGGGGTTCTCTGCCAGCAAGTGAGATTCCAGGAGAGAGCTTTACCAGTCTTGTGGCTACTCCCCCACCAATGCCCCTGAAGCATTCTGTGGCAATAGAATCCTTGGAAAACAATGAAGCAGGCCAAACTTGAACAGTGTGAACCTTAGTCATCATCTCAGTGCTGGTTTGAGGTCTTAGTCCTCCAGGGTGATGGACCATTGTGGTCAGACATCTGACATGATGCTTTACAGTGTAAAGCTTAGTCCTTTCTTTTGTCCTCAGCACAGCAAAGAAGTGTCTGACCTCACCCTGTGCTGCTTTTCTGCCTCACCCTCTGCTGTGTCAGCCACTGGGCTCCTCCAAGCACAGACAGCACTGATGCCTACTCCAGGAAGGGAGGAAGAGAGGAAGGGAGGAAGGAAGTTATTTGCTTTTTCAGACATTAGAGGAAGCAGAAAGTGGAGAGTCTGTCTTCATTGCAAGAATTAGCTTGTAATTTTGTCACTGCAGGATAGCACACAGAGAGCTGAGCCCATGAAAGGCACCACCACTGGCTGCATCTGGCACAAAGATTTCTAAAGGGGATTGCACTCAACTTCATTTGTGCAATAAGCTGAGCCACAATTTTTTTTCTTTTCCAAGAAGGAATTGTGGGAGAAATTGACTCTCTGTCTTATTGTATAGAGAAGGGGGGAATTACAGCAAGCCAACACATGACTTGCTGCACCAACACAGATACAGTCCACATCCACACAATCTAACCAGCTACAGTAACTTGAGACAAGATCAATTTGGATGATTCAGATTAGTAGTTCAATCCAGAAATAATAGCACACATTAAAGTTAAGGCATTTTCCTTTTGAACGGAATTTGAGTTACAAATGGAACTAACATCACAGAGAAACTAAGCCCTGGGCCATTTTCCTATGGAACAATGAAAAATTTGAAAAACAACTTCAAATAATAGTTATTTTATTCTAGCACCTGCATAGCCTTGCTATGCAGTGAATGTTGCTGATTAATTAATGGAGTCCATCTGATGATGTCTCTCTGTGAAGAGCATACAATCTATATTTCAAATTACTTTTGAAAATTTAATCATCAGAAAGTAGAATTTGCTCATTAGTTAGTAATAATATATTAAGTTCCTCTGTCTGTCCCCAAATCAAATAGATAAAGCCTAATTAATTAAAGGCATGCCACAGAATATGTAGTCCCACCAGTGTAGTCCCACTGGTAGCATAAAATGTAGCAAAGGAAGCTATAAATCCTGGATGTTAAATGTGCAGGAATGTGTTAATGGAGCACTGGCACAGATTGCCCAGAGAGGCCATGGAGTCCCTCACTGGAGATGTTCAAGAACTGTCTGCACACAGTCCTGTGCCATGTGCTCTGGGATGGCTGCTTGAGCAGGGAGGTTGGACCAGATGACCTTCCAACCTTACCCATTCTATGATTCTATAACAGCCCTTCACTAACACAGATACTTTATAAAAAAAATATTAGAAATTATTTCAAAATATACAGTCTAAAGATCTTCTTCATCCTAGCTCCAACATGGAATTTCTCTGTGATGGTTTTTTTCTAGAGCAGTACAGCACTCAAGCCTTTAAAAGCTTTTAAAGGGATATTTCAGTTCTCACCCTACAACCAGTTAAAGTGAATTTTATTGGGTAATAGAGAAATCTCACAAAAAGTACAATATATTTTGCATTGCCCACAAACATCTGTGGAAATATCATAGCTGGAATCATCACTCTAACATAGCATTCACCATTTACCTGGCAAATGTGCAAAGTTCTTTCTGAGGAATAGGTTGTGGTATTTAGCCATAACTGCAATAAGCATCATAGTCACAGTGTCCTGCAGGAGGAACAGAAGTGCTCCTCTCTCTCTCCTGGAGGTGATGTCTGTGTCCTTGACTTTCAATGGAGAAGGGAATCAAACCTGACCTATGCAAGTGGCCATGTGCAAAGAGGGCACTGCTTTCTCAGTGACTTGCTCCTAGGAAGCACAGCCTTTGCAGCCCTGAATTAAGCACTGTCCCATCATAAATGTAGGAGTCTCTGCTCTGCTCTGCCTCTAGAAGGCTGAAGCCTAACCACGACTCAAGTTAATGAAGGTGAATTAAAATCTATAAAGGTGCTTTATGTAATTCATTTATCATGTCATGAAAGACATTTATATATATTTGCTTACAATTCCTCAACATAATTCCAGTGTGTAGCACCGAAGAACATTTTTTCCAATATTTCTACTTTTATATTACATATACATATATATTTGAAAGCAATCCTATTTAATTTTACTTTACAGCAATTCATATTTGGCAACCTTGTAGGGGAGCACAACAAATTCAGATCACTGTAGGAATTATATCTAAATTCTAATAGGAACCAATAGCATTTATGTGAGTAGTTACAGTACATAAACCAGAAAATTAAAAGAAAATTTTTTTCAATGTGTTTTAGTTATTTGAATTTCTATAGAATGATTTCTATAGAATGTAAGGAGGCTACAGATACATATGCTAAGCTTATTTACTTCACTAATATTTTATGTTAGTCTAAAGACAACAATTCTTACATTTTCCTTTTTGCATTCATTCCATGTCTCATTCCTCTTTACAAAACACAGCATACACGTTTCTTCCTTTGCACTCTTTACACATTTCTGCCAGCCATACCTCTCACTGACAATGGAATACCTTTCCTTCCCAGCCACAGTATGAGATTTTTAATCATAACTGTTTCTCATTTTCATTCTTCTCCCCTGACACTAAACACATTTGCCTTAATTTGCATATTAAAATCAATGTCACAGTCAATCATTAGGAGTTTACTGAACTCATAATAGTTGACATGGGTATTTTTTTTCTCTTGGCTGCTGTGTAACATGAATGATCTTATAAACTTCCCATTTGCTCCTCATAGTGTATCCCCTTCCTGCAGAGCAATTTAAGAAATTGCATTCTAAGAAAACAGGTTCCCAAAAGATTGATTTCCAAAGGAAGACAGAATGTGCATCTCAAACACATCTACAGGAGTAGGTGGATGTCAGTCAAGTCATGACAGAGTTCTCCCTGACTCCCACACATTCCTGCATCTTTGTATTCCAAGGTCAAAGCCAGCTGCTTGCTGACTAATCTTCTCCCAGAGTTCAGTAATGAGCACTCATTCCTGATTTTCCATAATAATAATTTTTAACAAACAGGTTTCACCCCCACCCCTTGACTCTGAATGTCAAAATAAATTTATTGAACCAAGCAGGATTATGATCAAGTCCAGAAGAAGTTCTAAATTCAGTGGTCTGAAAAATCTTCAGCCTCATGCTCACTTCACTATTGCTCCTTCATTAAAATTTCTCCTTTTGGAAATGCATGTTGATTTTGAAACATCTCTATTTTAGCCAGTTCTGTTAGCATTATTTCCTATTTTCTTGTGAAAATCATGTCTGACATTTTTTATTCTTCATTATCAAATATTTGTCATTTTTTTTAATTTGCATGAACTTCCTTACACCAAAATTCCTTTCTAAAATCCTTCTAAAACCTTTTAAAATAAAAATGTTAATATTCAAAATTATGAGAGAGCCATCAATTTTTACCTGTTTTAGTGATTAACCTCATATATTGTCAGATAAGGATCACACAGCTTCAATCTCACTCTCAGAACTGCCTACACAAAAGTATTTCCAAGATCCACACACATTTTCTACAAAGGTGAATTGATTTAAAATACAGGATAGAGATGATATCTGCAGGTATTAATTGGCCAACACTTCCATCTCTTTGGAACAGCTACTTACAATTCCTACATTTTCTAAGAGAGTGGTGCTTATTAACCAAGTACCTTTTCTCTCCATACCCAGTGTTCAAAATAATGACTCCTCTATTTTGTGATTTTGTTGTTTAGATCTCAAATGGTGTCTCTTTTTCACTTCCTAGTTGATTAACAGGGCTGGTTCCAAGTAATGCTACCTATCAAATCTTTTGTTGTCCCTTCTTTCGCTGGTTCTCTGGGCTGGGAAATCTGCTATTTTAAGCTGCCCTTATAACAAAACTGCTGCACCCTCCTCCCTGACTCCTTTCTGAAATTATCACTGTTAGAGGTCCAAATTCAGAAGGCATCAACATGCAATACTCCAAATGCAAGGACTTTTTACTCACAAGACTGGGTTGTGTGAGAACAAGTTCTGCTTGCCAAGATGAGTTCTGTGGCTTGACTTCATCCCCCTGTAACTACTCCTTCCAACAAATGAGCTTTCCTCTGCTCACTTCTGCTGTAGCACAGTCTACTCCCACTCTCTTGCCTGCCCATTAAAAACAGAAAGGGAAAAAATAAGGGCTTTTACCAAAACAAACAAAAAAAGAAACCAAACCAAAAAAGCCACCCAACAGAAAAAATAATTATAAAACCCATGACTTTTAATATAACTGCTTTCAAAAGCACTTACCACAGTCACCTCATCTTATTTGGCAGGGCCTATTGTCAGTATTTATACTGTTACCGGTGTAATTTATGTAGTAAATTTTACAGAACAGAAATTTTTCTTCTTATTACATACATCTGGTCCAGTGTGAGCTAGTTTGTGTTTGGCATCTACAAATACCTTAAGAGATGGGGATAAAAGCCTGTTCTGCTATCATGTATCTCCAAATGCTGCATGAAGTGCTTTGTTTTGGGTTTTTCTTGACACAGTACAAGCTGCCAGGTAAAAGGAGAGACCTGGCCGGCTACCATATGCCTGAGGGGAATACTCGATGCCGTGTAATGAGGTATCACCTTTCTTCATGGAATCAGGTAGTTTTGTGAGGCATCAGCCTAAGTGATGCTACCGCAAGACCTGACAGAGTGAGCGTAAGTTCTCTCAGTCCCACAAAGACTAAACTATTTTTTGGCATTTTTAAAATGTCAGTGATCACAGAGAAATTATATTTACACAATGCTTTTGTAAAAATAAGAACTGAATAAAAAATAGAGCTGAGATTTAAAATAACAAAGCAACACAGCAGAGAAACTGTTTTACCTCACATGCAGCAAGGGCCACATGCTCGCCAGTGAGGGTTACCGCATTTCTTCCGCTCTAACAGTGCTCACTGTCGTGCTGGGGATTTGCTGCGAGCAGGCAGGCTCGTAAGGGTTTTATCAAACAGCTGTGGGATCCCGCTTGACTGCACAGAGGACACAGCTATTGAAGATTCCAAAAGGTGCTTAAATCCCAGTTTCCCCAAACTGGCCGCAAGAATCGCCTCCCCCGTCTCAGAGGTCACAGCTCCATCTCCCTGAGGCAGGCTGTAGAGCTTGGCTGACCAAGCAGGCTTGACATCACTCCTGCTGGCCTCAGCATTTCGATGCGTACCTACTCTCCATGAGTCTGGAAGGTAAGAGATCCAGGAAAACAGCTTCACACAACTTCTCCTTTAATTCTTTCTGTGTGAAGGTGTCAAGAATTAGTCTTGCAATGAAAACTTCTGCAAATAGCATGGGGGAGGGGATTAGGTGTTCTTCTTTTTTTTTTTTAATCTTCCTTGTTATTTCCAAGGTAAATGATAAATCAACACTTCTCTTGGAACTGAAAATACTTTTTCAGTCAGTTCTATTTTTAAATTCTTAGATGACTTTATGACTTGCAAAAATGTGGCTTTTTCCTTAGGGCAGTAATTTGCTTATGAAAACTGAAATCAGGAGAATCCACCCAGCCAGCCACTTCTCTGACCCCGGCAAATTAATGTACCAGAACACATGAAAGGAGAAAACATAGCAGAGCAAAACTTTTTGCCTCCTAGTTCTGTGCTTGCTAAAGCACTTCAAGTAAAACATCTATTAATCTTTAAAAACATTGAATTTAATTACCCTGACTAATGTTAGCTTGTACCAAATGTTACAGATATGTTTTCCTTCATAAAGTACAAAACGTTCTTCTAATTTTAAATTTGTGTAACTAAATTCCAGTCCTCTGAGCAATTTTCTACCTAATTTTGACTGTCAATTGGCATAAAAGCAGCTTCTCTGCAGTGATCCAGTCATCTAGTTCACTTGTCTTCACCCAAACAAATGTATAAAATGCAGTAGTTTGATGTTTCTTTTTGAAAGTCCATCAGAATAAATTGTATGGGCTTCCAGGAGATCACTACAGTTTTTATTGGGAACTCCACAAATGTTCTCTTGCACTAACAATGCGGGATCTGACTTGCTTTATGTTGCCAGGTGATCCAGATTTGCTGGAGAAGGGCTGCAGAATACAATACTGGTACTGTGACAAGGTGTTGCAGGGTTGAGCTGTAGGCAACTTCAGCTCTCAGGCAGGATAACAGGTTGTAAAAGGTGAAAATAGATCATCATTGGTCCTGCATTGCCTCCAGCACATCTCCATGAAGCCAGACTGGCTGCTGCTTCTGCCACTAAGGATTCAGTGGTAAATACTGAGTGAAAACTAGTCCTGAAGAGGTACCTTTTGCAAAGACATCATCCTTCAGAAACAGCAGTCCCCATTCTGACCCTTCGTATTCCTCTGTTAGCCATAGCAAGATGAACCCAGTCTCACAAAAGAGGAATTCTCCTCTTCGCTCAAGTCCCCTTTGCACACAGGTGCAAATTAGGCTGAACTGCAAAGCAAGAACAGCTCTTTCCTGACAGAAGGAGAACAAAATGTTTCCTATTGTTTAAGCTCTCGAGCAAAAAGAAAAAAAAAGCATACACACACCCATACACCTATAATGTTTTAATATTATTGCTGTATTAATGTAAGAAAAAGAAAGTTCAAAGCCCATTCAAACCCAGCAGTTGCAGAGTACAGGCGGAAAAAGGATAAAATATAAATCGGTTTACACTGCTAAGCACAAATATGTGAATCATTAAACTTTTTTGAAGCAGAGATATAGGCACAGTGGAAGAGATGAAGATTGTTTTTGCTTTGTATGATCTTGGCCCTATGGTACTGAGTCCAGCTGGGATTCTGAGGCTGTCCTATAGAGGGCCGACACATTTTCTCCTCAAAGAACATGAAAGTCCTTTTAATCCAGTCATGAGATATGGAATGAAAAATGCTAATGAAGTCCCTGGTTCATTAAACTTATCTTTGATCCAGTCTGAGTTATGATTACTCTGTAACAACAAACCACAAAACCAAAACAAAGTCAAATATTGCTATAGTCTTACTCTCCATACCAAGAAGTGATCCCTACAACTCATTACAAAGAAAATCCACATTGCCAAGAAAAGTCTAAAATTCTTTATCCAGTATCTCCTGGGCACTTACCTGTTTGCTAATGTACATCCATTAGCATTTTTTTTTCCCCCCAGAATAAGCTTCTTTGCCTGCATAGTGAAGCAAAGTAATTTTATAGCATCTCTATCTTCCATTTCACATTTGTTCCTTGCTAATGGATTCAACAGACCATTCTTAACTGCAGCCTAAAACTGTTGATTATGGCTCACACACACGCTCAATACTAAACTCTGGATCGGCACTAGTAAATTCAGACATATAAACAGCTTGAAAAAAAGTCTCAGAAAAGGGAGAAAATTCCCTTTCTCAAAAATGCATGGTAATCTGCCAAGAACTATTATAGGTACAAATGAACACAACAGAAAATAAAAACAGTTATGGCAGAAAATCTTAAGATTCAAACTTACTCATGTTAAATGCATGACAGCCACAAAGAGAGAGGGAAAGCACTCAGAGTGGAGAGGAAGCACTCCATGTACGAATGAGACATCTTTGTTGAAGGAGCAATCCCTCATCACATCAGTATGCTTTCAGGATGTTTCCACAAACATTCAGAAGAAGAAGGTACAGAGAAGGATGCAGAGAAGAGCAACACCACTGAAGGCAGAAACAGCATCTGGACAAGAAAACAGTATATAGACCAAAAGTCTTCAGCCCGGAAGAACAAAATTAAGATGGATGAAATAAAGGTCTACAAAAACATAATCTGGAAACTAGGAGCATCAAACAAAATGTTCAGAGATCCAAGAAAAGGGAGGTAGCTTTTTGAATGATATGTGGTTTAACTTCAGAACTCATTGCGTGTGGGTATTGTCTACAGGAAAGTTTACATAAATTAAAGAAAATTTTAGACATGTTTTCTGGTGAAAAAAAATGCACAAAAGGTTACTAGGCATGAAAAGACACTGTCTCAAGAAATGCCTAAACCATGGGTGTCTCGAAGTTCAGCAGACATACCCAGGGGTTTTTTCTTTCTCCATTTTTCATTGGTTGCTGTTAAAGACAGAGTACTTGGCTAGGTGGATCTCATGTCTGAATCCCTGAAATTACTTCATGCACTTCACGCTTTGAAAAACTAAACACTTACCTTCCTGCCTGTTGTTCAGACCTTATTTTCTCAGCTCTTATTTTCTACAAGTTTCATCATTGAATAACTGTCAAAATACTGGATTAACATAATTTCCACATTATATTGATAAAAAATGCATAGTTGGTATTGTGTTTTATGAAAAGGAGGACCTAGTTGCAGAACTCAATAGCTAGCTTTTAAAATGTAAATCCACTGGTGGAACAAGTAAGATCCCAGGATTTCTAAAGATACACCTAGCTTTTTCGGTGGATTGGCAACTGAAGGATTTTCACATGAAGAGATGAATTTCAGGGACTAATTATCTAGTGTACAGGAAAGAGAGACAATGGCAAGCACCTACTACAGCTAAGATAAGGGACAGGCAGACAAGAGTCAGAAATGCTACACCATTACCACCGCCATTGCAAGGATTTGGGGGCCCATAAGCACATTGCCCCAGCACACAGCAAGAAACTGCACCCAAAAAAGGGCTTTGCATCCCTTGCTCAGCGAGCAAGGCCAGTCAGATACATGGCAATGTCACAGAAAAACACTGCACAACAGTAAGCCAACTTCATGGGTGTGATAATGTGTAATTAGTGTATTTTTGCAACACCCAGGCTCCCTGAGCAGCTCACTATCCAAGCAGTAGGTGACCAAAGTTGGGTTAGGAGGAAAAAATGTGATGTTACATATGGTTTTCATGTAGGAAAATGTCACACATCAGTCATACTTCATAAGACACTGGCAATGCTTTCACTGGCTGCTACTGGGGGTCCTTTCAAACTGGAGGATGAAGCCCCTGCCTAAAATGTAATTTTGTAGAGCCACATCCTTACACACCAAAGCACAATGTTTCATCAGTACAGTGTCTCTGGCAAGATACTACCAAGAGACTGTGATGGAAAGTCTGATTGCAGCCTGATCAAATAACCAAGGGGGAAAATAATGTTAAATAAAACTTCTGACCCTACACAGAGACCTGTTAGCTCGTGACAGTCCAGTTCTCTTCTGGAAGTATTAGAGGAGGGAAAAAAGGATAAAAACTTAAATTAACTAGAAGAATCTGAAATAACAGGGCAGAATTAGAGAAAAGCTGAAATCCAGCACTTACTACAGTTAGAAGACGGAATAATAACAGCATAAATATGGAAAAAATTAAAGTTAAGAGCAAATTGTACATTAAAAATATTCAACACAAAAGAATAATGAAGATGATCTATCACTCTTTCCTGACCCAAAAGACAGCACAAAATTATTATACCGGACATCTTAAAATATTTAGATTCTCACTGTTACATCTTAAATATATAAATACTTAAATATATTTCAGCATAAGGACATGGTTAAATGACCACACTAACTTGCTTCCCATTAGCATTTTTCACTCTTGCCATCAATCAGTTGCAGATGGTCCATTACCAGCTTCTGAGATGAAATGTAGTCTCTCAGTACTGCCAGGCACACACCATGCTATGGGATACTGATTAGACCTTAAGATGTACATCAGAAAAGCCCAGCATAATTTTCAGAAGAAACTATCAGTCTCTAAGCCATGAAAGGATCCAGTCAGTAACTTCAGAGTTACACTTTGATGTAAGCATTTTCTGCCTCTACACGAAGTTCCCTTTTATTTTGATAATTTTGCTAAGAGCCTTTTGCAAACTGCCTAAACCTTGCTGAGATTTTACTTCCCATTAGCTGCCACAAGCTAGCCAAAATCTTTTTTCCCTCTGGTGAACATGAGGCTGGAGAGTCACGTTCACATTTTTCATCTAGCCCCTGATGGTAAGCAAACGTGCTGTAGGGTCCCCGGGTTTCATCTCACAGCTTTTCCCAAACCTCCAGCGTTCTTAGGCTACCACCAGGCTGTGGGACCAGAGCGAGCCTTGCCTGAGCTCCCTCGTGCCCTTCCTCGTGTGTCAAATGGATGCTCCTGGCGCTGTGCTCAGGGACCCCCGGGGTGTGTGCATGCACAGCCACACACATCTCACACAGGCAGTGTAAGAGCCAACATCAACACACATCCAGCTTGCAATAAATATGTGCACAGTGTGTGGAATGGCCTTTGCAGACAGGAGAATAAGCTGAACACAACTGACAACTGGTTTATTCAATTATTACATTAACTAAATAAAAACTGGCCTACACTGTGATATGGATAACCCCAGAGACAGTGAGCCAAAAAACATTGATGACGCCTTTTTGTTAACCAACCTACCTGACCTCTCTCCTACTTTCTGTAAAAATTTCTTTTGTCCCCTCGTTTAGGCTTCAAAATACGAACTTCATCACAACAATGTGTTTCTTATTTTGCAAACAAAACACTGGAAACTGAAAGAAAAACCCAAAAAAGCTTTTAAAGAATTCAGAAGCATTCTGTAGTCCTGTCTTTATTCTTAAAGTGCCTACACTGAGCAAAAATAATGTGCTTTAAATTACTGTATGAATGAAAGAACTGTCTCCACTTAGAAAAATAAATAGCAGCTGCAATACCTTTGGCTCTGAAGATTGGAGAAATCAGAAGCTTCGGATTTCTAAAGAAATCAACCTCTCTGTTCCTATTGGGCACAATCATTCAAAATTATGCCCTCAGCATTGGGCCAATTTACAATGAGTGCTCACTGTAATTTATTAGTACAATCTGCCAAGCTGTTAAATTGGGATACAGTGTCCCAGAAAAAGAGAAGTTGGTTATAGTATGACCGCAATCCTTTTCTCATAGGAACGTCCCATGACATGTAAGATGGCAGCAGGGCCTTGTAAAACTGCTCAATTAGTTTTGACACCAAGAGACAATTCTTTGGAAGAGGAATTGCTGGCAGTCAGTTGAAGTGGCCATTTGCATCATTGGGCTGGTCATTGTAGAGGGAGTATTAAGAAACCCAGTCCCCAAAGTCTGACAGGGTTTTTAACTGCTGCAGGACATCAGCCTGCTCTGGGATAACAGTGACCCTGTCCTGTCCAGGCGTGACTTCAGCTGAGAGGGCTCTGGCCCCCTCCCTAGAGCACTGTTTAGAGAGCAGGATACAAAGGCTCTCATTGCCCATAGCTGCCACCCTTCCTTCCCACTGCAGCTGGCCTTGTCCCATACACCCAGCTGCTGCCATTCATGCAATTTCAATTTTTGCTACCAGTTGCTATTTAAGTCTAAAATCCAAGGGTGAAGTCTAGTGCAGGCGAGAATTGACAATCTTACAACCTGCTGTAAGCAAATAATGAGTCCCTGAACCAATTTTTCTACTTTGTCAGATGAGGGGGGTTGAGTTGTTTAACATACCAAAGTATCTATGTTCCCATTTCTTCTGTAGGGAAGAATTTGAGTAGCATGCCATGGAACAGGCAGGGAACTTGAGGTATGTCATGCAAATTTATGCAGAGCTGACTTAAAAGAATAGAAGCAGATTTTCTATATATATACATGCCAATTACACCATATGATTCCATTTCTATTTCCTCTTCTGTGTCACCCTCCCTTCAGTTTCCTGCTTATCATTTCACACAAGCACATATGGGGGACCACACCTTTCACTTGCACAAACCAAACAAAACAAAGCAGCTATTTTTAAGAATCCATCGGCAACTATTCATTCCAAAGCTGTTCAGAGCACTCATCTGGGGTTGCTAGGTGACAAACTATGTATTCACCTATCTCCTTATTAGCAAAACAATTTAGCAAGAAAAGATGTAACTGATTTAAACACTGTCCACACAAACTATATCAAGCCTGCAGGAACTCGGGCTGTTGACTTGCTCATACTTCTGTGAAACTTTATCCTCCTCAGCTGCAGGGAAGTACAAGTGTCAATTAGACAGAAGCTCCATCACACTCCTGAAAATGTTTTTTTCATTATCCTGATTTGGAGTCTAAATATTTGGTTGTAAGTGACACTGCTTAAATGAGACATGTCAGTTTATAACTTGCAGTTGCAAATGCTTTTTCTTTTTTTTTCTTTTGTCAAATTCATTGTTGTTGCCAATACCCTGATCATGAAAACGTGAATGAATGTGAATGACTTTAAGACTGGTAACTTGCAGGAAGGCAGCAGTGCTGTTTGTCATAGATCTCTATGTAAAACAGTCCTATCATCATTGCTAGAGATACCTCTTAAAACAGTGCACTGCTATACAACAGATCTTACTGGACATTCATCCACCTTAAATTTTGTGATAAATGTCCTGCACATTCTACAGCCTCACAGTATCCATACAGCTTGGTGTTTAATGTCCTAAAATATCTTGATAGCTAGCAAATGGTCACAGATATTTTACTAGGCTTTTGTGAGGTTTACTTCCAAGGCTGCAAGGTGCTACTACAAAAACACAGATGGTCTGAGGATGGCTCACTTAATAAGTAAAAAGGACAGGCAGGATAATGAGCACAGGGTAGTGGAATTGTACAGCAGAACAGTCATAATTCAACCAAAAGTCCCACTGCACTCAGTGCAGAGTGAAATCCCAGTGAACTCCTCAGCACTTAGCCTGTCAGCTGAGCCTGTCATCTTTCCTTTTTCACACTGAAATGTGCACCAAGGTGTTGTACAAGGTGCAGCGCTGCATTCATGCACATTTCTTCTAGGCCTGTGTGGTGCTAAATCCCTACTGAAACACCAAAGAACACGATGTGCAGTACACGGTTTTGTATGCAGACAAACTGGGTACACTCACACCACAGATATTTGTTGCTGGAATAAAGAGCTTGAAAAAGGACATGCCACATACCGCCCAAGCCATTGCTTTGCATCTAAGGGCCCTACAAATCTCACACAAATTCAAGGACAGATTTGGGGTGTTTGTTCCAAATGACTGCAGGTCAGATGCTGTACGTGCACCAGGCAGGAGGGGAGAAAGGGACAACAGGTGGTTTTGGTCTCTTGGGACTGCAAGTAATGGTTGCCTTGACTTTTGGTGTTAACTAGCATCTTATGGACAGTGGGAGGGATGGGATGTTGGCCTCCATCCCATTCACTAAGGAGGCATCACTGTATGAACACCAGTTTGTAATTAAATGTGTGCTTCTATGCACCCGAGGGGTACATTTAGAAACATTCTTCAAGTGTGGGTATCAGAAAGTGACTCATCAGAAACAACATAAAAAATTAAAATCTAAATACTGATCACCCTTTTCTCTCACCTCACTGCCTTCCTAAAAGTAGGTTTTTAAAACCTTGTATATATAGTTATTCTAAGGATCGTGCTTCCAGTCCTTCCACCCACTCCACGTAGATTTACTTGAGCTCTTTTTTAATAAATATGTGCATAAAGCTCTTGTTTAATAAATATGTGCATAAAATTATTCACCTTCTTCCCTGCTCTGCTCCTCTTATGTGCAGATTTCTGTGACAGCACTCCTTCATTTCTTTGTTAAAGTCATGTCATCAAGAATTTCAAATCACTGATTGTTTGAGTCTTCTAAAATTAAACTGTGTTAAGTTAGGTTTCGCTTGATTTGATTTGGTTTGGTTTTGCTTTCAGAAACCTCCCAGAATCCATGTCTCCTAATAGAGAATATTACTGGTCTCAGTCCACAGCCTGGCTGAATCAGAAAACTCAGCACAGAAAACCAAGCAAGCAAGATGTCAAAATTCTCAGCCTGACAGAAAAACAGCAGCACCAACCATTGATTTTCAGGTGCCACATCTTCCTGCTCACTGACATATTCTGATTAAAGGCTTACAAGTATAACCCCAGAATGACTTCATTGACTCTGGCAGAATAGCAGTCGGCTATTCTGGCAGAATAGCTTCAAATTTACACAGCTGAAATCAAGATCTCAGTCCAGCTCTCATTTTGTAGAAGATAGTTTGATCTAGAGCTTTCCCTAGATAAAAGTAGAATTTATGAGCACAAAACTAAAAAACAAACAAGAATAACCCCGGGAAGTAAAACACTTTGAGCCTGTATCCACTCTTGTACAGTTCTATTTCACAGCATAAGGGATGAATTTGTCCCTTTTTGTTGGCTGCAGTAACTCCTGGTGTTATTTTACATCGCTACATTTCTTTTTTTGTTTTCGTTCATGCCAACAAGACCATGAGTAGGCGTCATATAAGATAAATCTCACTAATTTTAAAAAAGAAAAGCTAGTGAACAGGAGGTGATAAATGCTATGCTGCCTACTCAGGTTCTGTCACATAAGATGTCACTTCTTTATTTTAATTATATTTTCTGCCAACTCACAAAAGCCAGCGATTTCTACTGCATGTGATCCTACCATTTGCTATGGAATGGTTCTGCACAGCCAATTGCAATAAACATCTACCTGTTTCTGTCCCAGTTTTTTTCCCATATTCATTCTATGGCTGCTTCCTGATGTTCTATAGAAACTATCTTTTCAGGAAATGTTAAAACATAAATAACAGCTTGTTCATTGCAAAATGACTCAGACTGCACACAGAATTCATTCTTTTTTCAAGCATTAGTAAAATACATAGGGAGCCTGGAAGATCATCTGCATTTTAGATACAGTTTTGCTACTGCATACTCACAGCTAGCTAGTTTTGATAAAAAAGTCTTCTTGATTAAAAAATTGAAAGCTAAAGAGCTGTAGTATCTAGAATGTACTAATAGTAAATCCTTAGCTGTTTGCATGGCAGGTAAGAATTCTTGTCATTCTAGAAGGTGAATTAAATTCTGCTTCAAGCAACACCAGCTGTTTGATCAACTGCTGACATCAGCAGATGCTTTGAGCAGAAGGGCCACCTCTCACAGACCTGGGCTGAGCAATGCCTGCAGCTGAAACAGCAGCATGTGTACATGGACCACAGACGCAGGGATGAAATCCCACATTTCACCAAAATAAAATTCATTTTGCAAATGAGAATATTTAAAAACAAAAACAAAAACCAAAAACAAAAACAAAAACCCACTTGTTAAACTAGATGAAAGACTGAGGAGCATAAACCAAGACTCAAGTGTAAGGATTAAGTCCTGGAGGAGTTGTTAACACAAGGTTCACACCAGATTTAGTGCTCCTGTGAGTGAAGGAGGTGGAACAGTGGCTTTGACTAATTTTATTTGAAAATTAATTTTATTTCAAGGATTATTTTCAGTAACAGAGTGAGAAGCAATGAAAGAAATTTATTATTATTATTATACTAAACTGGAAATCAAAAGCAGGAATGAGAGAATGGATTTTAGGACAGAACCTAATCTAACCAGGAGTAGGAAAAGAAAGAACAGCACAGGAAGGTCAGATAGCTTAATCACACACTTGGGGGGGGACATCAGATAGCTGAATTATGCTGCAGACAACTTCAGATCCAAGCTTGGGTAGTTCAACTAAACCAAAACAGCTCAGATCACAGCCTGAATGCAAAACTACATTTCTGAAGTAATCAATGTTGTGATTTTTGTACTTGTCTCGGTTTGAGAAAAAATTGGAGGAAAAACGTCTGAAATGAACGTCCCTCTGTTACAAGGCAGATTTCAGCAGTCCCTCCCCCACCAGGTTTGGAAAGAAATTCCTCGGAGGAAAGTGAAAAAAACCTATTTATTTAACAAGCAAAGTGTACACAGGCACTTCTGAAAAAAGAATGAATAATGTTAAATAATAAAACCTCTCGCTGTGGAGAAGACCTGGGAAGATTTTTAAAGTCCTTTGTGGGTGTGGCTCTCTCCTCTCTGGAGCTGGATTTCAGCGTGGGCCCCTCCGGGCCATGGTGTAGGGCCTGCCGGTGATGTCCTGGTGTTGCTGAACAGTCCACAAGAGAAGAAGAAGAAGCCAAAGTCCCAAGAAATTCCTTGCTTCAGCTAACGAAGAAGAAGCTAGCTAAAAAGCAAAGGAATGTGTGTCTCTTCCCTGCTGCAGAAGGGGAGCAGCCGGGCAGAAGAAGCCAGTGAGTTCTCTCTGTTTTGAACACAAACCTCCGAAAGAATTCCACTGGCTCTCCCCCCTCTCCCAGACCTAGCTTTAAAGGCACAGAACTCACGTCTGGCATAGGGCACATGATAGGGAATACAGTATCATAAAGTCACCCCAAGAGAGTACTGTAACTGTCCAGACAGATTGGTAGTATTTCTGGTAATATATCAACCTTGAACAAAGGAAGAACATAACTGCCTTTTCATTTGACCATTTATATTTCATTAATCACAGTATCCTTATTATGTAGAAAATTATATTGAATTAGAGACTGAACATAAAATTGAATTACATCTCAAGCAAAAATGTAGATTCCCTAATAGTTTATCCTTGTCAAATGAAACAACCAGCAATTCAATGATCCCTTCTCTGTGGTGGCCCTTCTAGGGACTCTTCGCTCAGGGATAAATGAAGTTCTCCACCCTTTAAGTGCCTGGAACACTTCTCTGTAGAAGTACTGATCAATTCAAACTCCAGCTCTGCATCACAAGGAAGCTTAGGGTCTTCAAAACCACAGCCTGACTTGGTTTCCTGCATCCATCTCTACTGCTAGACCCAGCAGAGCACTACTTGTATGTTGTATCCTGTGGGGTAGCCCCAATCCTGCAGCACCCCCCTAGCTCTGGCTGGCCAATGGACCTGCCCCCATTCTCTACCTCCCNGACGTGTCAAGCCTCTGTATGAGGTGGGGAGCATCTGCTTTACCTGACCATAAAGCCAGTCCTTCCTCCTTCATTTAGGGAAAAAAAATATAATGGAACATAACCTCACAGGATTCTTTAATTAATGTTTCATTAAATTTAGAACAGACATTTTTATGTCCTTCTTTACATTTGCACATTTTGAATTTATCAATATATCACCCATATTATCTACGTGAAATCCATATTTGTTTACAGTATAGCCTTAGGCAATATTTTTCACAAATCATTTGAATTTCCCTGAAGAAAACTTCCTTTCACTATGGATTTATGCGAAGGTTTTTATAAGTATAAATAAATATTCCTGGCCTGTAAGTTCTCTGTCTGTGTGAGACAAACATTAGGTCTATGCATAACTGTGAGCTATTTTGAAGATATACCCCTCACCAGAGAGGACCTCGTTTCTTTGTCCCCCCAAAATCTTGCATTTGGGAGCATACAGAGCCCTTATTTTCCCCATCTCTTTTTGGATTTGGAGGCCCTTTCTCCCCTCTTTGGCTCACTGTGTGGCAAGCAGGGCCTTGCTGTGGGAATTTTCCTGACTTTACACTCAGGAGTCTTGGGCTCACAGTTCTTCACTACAGTGAACACAATGGTGATGGGTTAATGGTTGGAGATTGCGATCTTTAAGGTCTTTTCCCACCCTAATGGATTCTATGATTCTATTATTCTTCACTTTAAATGGCCTGCATGCAGTTCACAGTGCCACAATATTCCGTATTCCCTGTGTATCACAGGGAATACTCTGTATGCACATCTTATCCAACACACAACCCCCCACTCCTTCTGGTTCTCTGTAGGGGTTCCTCCTGAAGCAATACCATGAATGACAGGTTTGCTATCAGAGAGCTTTGAGTACCCTTCATCACTTTAAGAGGTTTATACACACTTTAACTGTACATAACTCATCTGCAGTAAGTGCTCATTGAATGAACATGTCAGCATTGCGTGCAATGTGAATATAATATTTATTTTGAGATCTGTAGAAGCTTCAGGAAGTCACTGTGAAGTTGAATCATATTTACTTTTATGTGCTAGGAAACCAGCACAATGCTTGGAATGATCCAAGAGCTCCACGGTGTGAGAGAGAGGACTGAGTTGTGAAACTCCCCTCTCCCTGCAAGGAAGGTCTGATGGGGCATTACTGGCTCAACTGTGCTGATGTGAGAGGCAGCTGAGGAGGTGTCATAAACCATCAGGGACCCCTGAAGCACCCCCAGACCCATTCCTGAAGCCTTCCACCAGAGGACTGCACATCATCCAAAGGTGTTGCAGCAGATCCCAGGTCTATTGCAAGAGACAGCATAAAACTTCCCCCACACCCAGGGGAGGTACCTGGGTGTTCCCACCCAGCCTGAGTGTATTTTGACCCATCAGACTGTGTTTTGAGGGCTTCTTCCCTGACCCCTGATGGATCAAGACAAATCAAGACCATCACTTAAACTAGTAGCAGCAATCAAGTCTCGTTGTAGATCCATGGGTGGTGATTATGTATCTTTCTACTCTTATCCTTTCTTTCTCTTTCTTTTTTTTCTTATACATTTTCTCAAGTAATACTTCTATGCTTTCATATTGATATATTACTATAGATAATAATAACCAAAATGGCTACATACCTGCTTTCCATTGCAACTGAATTGTTATAAAATAAACCCAACACAAATATATATATGCATTTTATATTTACAAACACCAATCATTAGGTGTTGTTTCACTCTAATCTGCTCCAGAAGATCCATTACCAAGAACCTGGGTTACTCTCACCTTCGTGGGGGCAGGTCATAACACACAGTAAGTCAGAAAGTCTTCATGAAGTACAGATCTCCTGTTTGCTACCACTTATTTAGTAAGTGACTCTGCAATGACTCGCTCCCCTCAAAAGCATTTGTAGGGTATAAAACCCAACTCTCTATACTTTCTAGAAGTCTTCATGGGGGAAAATCCTTTTGCACAGAAGTATAAATTTCTTTTCGCCTTGAAAAGTCTGACTCTAGGAAACAGCTCTTCTGCAAGTCAGATCCTGGCTGCAATGCTGCTCTCAGAAGTCCACTAGCTCAGGCACTTTCTACATTATTGAATGCACAAGAATTACAGCCCAGTAGGCTACAGGACACCAAAATATCTCCTTTCACCTTAGTATCTCAAGCAATTTAGCAAATGATTAATGAGCAGCTCCATCATCTCACCAGGGACCTCGGGGGACAAGGTGGTGAAGGAGAGCAGACAGCTAGGTGGTAGGTTAGGGGGTATTGCTGCTGTCTAAAGACAAGCCTGTTCTACTCATTAATTGAAGCCTTGGGCTCCTAGTCTCCGTGCATGGCATCATACAGAGGATTTGAACAGTTCTACTACTGAGATGATGTTACTTTCTCTCTTTCTTTTTTTCTAAGTTTGCAGTCAAACAAAATGACCACAATCATAGAATATGTTCAAAGGAGAGGCTGGTCAGAAAAGGGGAAAATATTCAAAATTCAAATCCTGGAACAACCATGCCCTTCCTCTCCAATGACAAAACTACCAAACTTAAAAGATACAAAGGAAAGGTCTGACCCAGCACCCAAAACAAAAAGACATTGCTGCCAGGTATGTAACTACATGCATCCTATAACCAGATCTTGTCCCAGGCAGAGCTGTGATGAGACTGATGACCTCATGACGCACTTTTTGCAAAACCCATTTAGCCCAGACAAAGCCTAGCAGGTATAGAGCATTTTATTGTCATCATGAGAAGTTCATTTCCAGCTCACAGAAGCAGGCAGGAGGACCACTATAAACTATAAAATGTGCACCTTGATAAATGAGACTTGTAGCTGGTGTATTATCCTAGCTTATTATCTTCAACAGTTCTACATGTTAATGAGGAATCTAATTGGGCAAGCGAAAAAAATTCTCACATCAAATGTCTCACATCGAATTTCTCACATCCCTACCTTTGTATAGCAAGACTGTTGTCCCTCACCAGTGCTACCTGCCTGTCTTGTTTGTCTGAACTAAAATTAGAGGAGCAAATGGAAGCAGGGTTCTCCTGAACTGTTACATCTTCAGGGCACAATAGAAGAGACAGTAAAGTGCCTAGCACAAGAACTGCTCAGAAGCCAGCACTGCCATATGGTGGAAAATTATGTTGGATTTTCTTTGGTTTGGACTTTTTTTTTGCATTCTGAGTAAGAAAAATTAAATCAAAATGTTAACATTGCACTAGAAAGATGTACATTTGTAATCAGCCCATTTAATTCCAAGGAAATGGACCCATTTTTTCAAGTTATAGAAATATTTTTGTGATTTCATTCTCTCTGTTCTGTAAAATAAATGTTTTCACCACACAGCTCCTTAAATGAGTTTGCAATAATACAGCAATATTGAAAGAGAACAAGAATATTGAATAAGAACGTTGAATATGTTGATATCCTAATTGGTATTCATTACAGAAATGAGTCATTCTCAGTGATGCAGCAACTGCTTCTTGGTTTACTTATTAACAGGTGGTACAGCAGTCAGTGGCATACAAGTTTGGAACTCATAATTCATGACTGGCGATTTTCTATTAACTTTTCTTGTATTTGTATTGGTAAAAAATACAAATATAATTCAAAAAAATGCAGCAGGTAAGGCATTTTAATTTTACTTGAAATTACCAAGGCAATCAACACACTTCAGTGAACACTCTGAGTCTACAAGAGTCTTTTTTTTTCAACTGAAATTATGTACAATTTATTACATGCTGTATCTTAGATAATGTTAAATTTCATGTTTAAAGTGTAAGGAATAGTGGATTTATTCAAATACCACAGGATTTCTCTAGAATTTAGTGTTATAAAACAACCCACTCTGTCTGTACCAGGATATCTCAAAAAGACACTACCTGCAAATGAGTCAAATACCCTTTTTGAAGATAATGAGCAGGACNGGTACCTGGGTGTTCCCACCCAGCCTGAGTGTATTTTGACCCATCAGACTGTGTTTTGAGGGCTTCTTCCCTGACCCCTGATGGATCAAGACAAATCAAGACCATCACTTAAACTAGTAGCAGCAATCAAGTCTCGTTGTAGATCCATGGGTGGTGATTATGTATCTTTCTACTCTTATCCTTTCTTTCTCTTTCTTTTTTTTCTTATACATTTTCTCAAGTAATACTTCTATGCTTTCATATTGATATATTACTATAGATAATAATAACCAAAATGGCTACATACCTGCTTTCCATTGCAACTGAATTGTTATAAAATAAACCCAACACAAATATATATATGCATTTTATATTTACAAACACCAATCATTAGGTGTTGTTTCACTCTAATCTGCTCCAGAAGATCCATTACCAAGAACCTGGGTTACTCTCACCTTCGTGGGGGCAGGTCATAACACACAGTAAGTCAGAAAGTCTTCATGAAGTACAGATCTCCTGTTTGCTACCACTTATTTAGTAAGTGACTCTGCAATGACTCGCTCCCCTCAAAAGCATTTGTAGGGTATAAAACCCAACTCTCTATACTTTCTAGAAGTCTTCATGGGGGAAAATCCTTTTGCACAGAAGTATAAATTTCTTTTCGCCTTGAAAAGTCTGACTCTAGGAAACAGCTCTTCTGCAAGTCAGATCCTGGCTGCAATGCTGCTCTCAGAAGTCCACTAGCTCAGGCACTTTCTACATTATTGAATGCACAAGAATTACAGCCCAGTAGGCTACAGGACACCAAAATATCTCCTTTCACCTTAGTATCTCAAGCAATTTAGCAAATGATTAATGAGCAGCTCCATCATCTCACCAGGGACCTCGGGGGACAAGGTGGTGAAGGAGAGCAGACAGCTAGGTGGTAGGTTAGGGGGTATTGCTGCTGTCTAAAGACAAGCCTGTTCTACTCATTAATTGAAGCCTTGGGCTCCTAGTCTCCATGCATGGCATCATACAGAGGATTTGAACAGTTCTACTACTGAGATGATGTTACTTTCTCTCTTTCTTTTTTTCTAAGTTTGCAGTCAAACAAAATGACCACAATCATAGAATATGTTCAAAGGAGAGGCTGGTCAGAAAAGGGGAAAATATTCAAAATTCAAATCCTGGAACAACCATGCCCTTCCTCTCCAATGACAAAACTACCAAACTTAAAAGATACAAAGGAAAGGTCTGACCCAGCACCCAAAACAAAAAGACATTGCTGCCAGGTATGTAACTACATGCATCCTATAACCAGATCTTGTCCCAGGCAGAGCTGTGATGAGACTGATGACCTCATGACGCACTTTTTGCAAAACCCATTTAGCCCAGACAAAGCCTAGCAGGTATAGAGCATTTTATTGTCATCATGAGAAGTTCATTTCCAGCTCACAGAAGCAGGCAGGAGGACCACTATAAACTATAAAATGTGCACCTTGATAAATGAGACTTGTAGCTGGTGTATTATCCTAGCTTATTATCTTCAACAGTTCTACATGTTAATGAGGAATCTAATTGGGCAAGCGAAAAAAATTCTCACATCAAATGTCTCACATCGAATTTCTCACATCCCTACCTTTGTATAGCAAGACTGTTGTCCCTCACCAGTGCTACCTGCCTGTCTTGTTTGTCTGAACTAAAATTAGAGGAGCAAATGGAAGCAGGGTTCTCCTGAACTGTTACATCTTCAGGGCACAATAGAAGAGACAGTAAAGTGCCTAGCACAAGAACTGCTCAGAAGCCAGCACTGCCATATGGTGGAAAATTATGTTGGATTTTCTTTGGTTTGGACTTTTTTTTTGCATTCTGAGTAAGAAAAATTAAATCAAAATGTTAACATTGCACTAGAAAGATGTACATTTGTAATCAGCCCATTTAATTCCAAGGAAATGGACCCATTTTTTCAAGTTATAGAAATATTTTTGTGATTTCATTCTCTCTGTTCTGTAAAATAAATGTTTTCACCACACAGCTCCTTAAATGAGTTTGCAATAATACAGCAATATTGAAAGAGAACAAGAATATTGAATAAGAACGTTGAATATGTTGATATCCTAATTGGTATTCATTACAGAAATGAGTCATTCTCAGTGATGCAGCAACTGCTTCTTGGTTTACTTATTAACAGGTGGTACAGCAGTCAGTGGCATACAAGTTTGGAACTCATAATTCATGACTGGCGATTTTCTATTAACTTTTCTTGTATTTGTATTGGTAAAAAATACAAATATAATTCAAAAAAATGCAGCAGGTAAGGCATTTTAATTTTACTTGAAATTACCAAGGCAATCAACACACTTCAGTGAACACTCTGAGTCTACAAGAGTCTTTTTTTTTCAACTGAAATTATGTACAATTTATTACATGCTGTATCTTAGATAATGTTAAATTTCATGTTTAAAGTGTAAGGAATAGTGGATTTATTCAAATACCACAGGATTTCTCTAGAATTTAGTGTTATAAAACAACCCACTCTGTCTGTACCAGGATATCTCAAAAAGACACTACCTGCAAATGAGTCAAATACCCTTTTTGAAGATAATGAGCAGGACTTAACTGTTTCTTGGGGCAGATTTCCCAGCTGCTCTGGAAGATCTAGTCAAGGAAAAAATTATATGACTGGGAAAGTATATAGATATTTGGACATATATTCCTACCAGACTTTGGTATGAATACCAACGTCAATAAAGTCAATAAAGACTTACTTGAGCATCATTCACATTGTTCACCACTTCTCTGTTCTCAACCCTCTGTCTGTTCTTTCTACTTTCTCGTCTATTTAACATCATTATGAACTGTGGACTTGTAGCACAAGTCTACAAGTCCATCTACAAGCTTTTTCCAAGACTGCTTCTTGTGTTTCTTTCTACTTCTGATTTATCTGTCTGCTAATAAATTCTCATATTGATGAAAGCTAAACAGACTCAAATTTACTATATCGGGTCAGATTCTCTTTGATGTAATTCCACTTCCCAGCCCAACTTAAAATGCTGTTTCTAATGAAAAAACTGATCTAATATTTTTTAAAATAAGTCACTGTGAGTGCAATTTTTTTCTGTACCATTTTTATGACCTGACTATCAGTGAAGAGCTGGGTTTGTTAAGTTATCTAAATGTAAGGAAACAACAGGAAACTTCCACTGAATCTGCTGGTAACTAGGAAAATGTCACTAAAAGCAGTCCACGTCTTATTTAAAATATTTTTCAAGGAGATTTAGACCTAATTCTTCTTCAAATGATCCATCTAGGATTTCTCAGTTTCTTTTCTGTCTGCCATTTCTAAAGATGCTTTAGCAAGAAAATTTTGAAAAGTAACATTTTCTTTTTATGATGAGAGCCTTTCTTTAAAAAGAAACATCTCTGAGTAGTTTTGCAGTGCAATTGGGACTTGGAAACTACAGTCCTATGGCTGCTCCGTCCTGCTGCTCACTGGGTGACTTTACACAAGTCTCAGCATGTCTCTGTTACCTTAGCTACCCCTTTTTGTCCTCCCCTGCTAAACTGTGCTGTCATTGTGGCAAGGACTGTGACATACAATCCATTTCTATGGTCCCTCACACAATGAGAACTTGATCACAGCTGGGGTCTAGAGACACAGTGTGGCAACACAAAGAATAAAAGAGACCTTGAGTACAGGGGAGGAGCAGCAGGGCAAACTGACCTCACATCCTTGGAGAACTTATTATCATTTCTTACAAGAAATACAATAGAAATTGACTTAAAGAAGTGTCAGAATGTCTTTATCTCAATTCCAACCAGTACTTTCTAAGCACAGGTCTCTGGCTGATATACTAAGAAATTTCTGGCTTCACCTGCAATGAGTTCACTGAGAGGAAATAAAGGAAGAGCAAGCTCTGAATCTGCATGAAAGAAAGCACTTCGTCCAGATCACTATTCCACCTATGACAAGAAGGAATATTTGAAAACCAGTCCTCAGGGATGGTGGTTGGACATCTTAATGGCTGGACTCAATCACCTTCAAGGTCTTTTCAAGCCATAGCAATTCTATGATTCCATGTTAATATTTCACCCACCTTCCCAAAGTCATTTGACAGTGTCAATGCCAGCTGGAACAGAGCTATTGCAAAATGTTAGTGGGACCCTTGCATGGGATTTCAGCTGTCCAAGTGGTCTCAAGAAGAGGAGGAAGATGTACAAAAATACACATGCAACGAGTTGGCAGCAAGGCAGAAGGAACCAGAAGCCATGCTGACATCATCAGTAGCAGCAAAGAAGAAACTTCCCATTATTACTGCTTTTCTAGGAAATATAATATTATGTACCTGTAAGTCATGTGAAACCTTAACAAGATACAGGTCTCTTAGTGTACATCTGATCCCGTTTATCAGGCTCGCAGCATGCCTGAAATATCATGAATGCAAAGCCTTTTCCTTCTAACTTGTATTTAAATTATTGTTCAAACTCACTGGAAGATGTTCAGTTTACACAGATTTCAAGATCAATTTCAACTGAAGTGAGAGGACTGATGTGACCAGTAGAACCCACAGCTATAACACCACTGATAATAGGTCCCTCTACATTATTTGTCTTTTGACACATTTAGCTAATTTAGGTACTGAATGTCACATTTATGAAGCAAGTGAACCCTCTGTTACAATTATTGTGCTCCAGTACATTAAAAAAAAAAAAGTTTTAGAACTTTGTAATGAAACAGATTTGGAAATAATAATTTTCCCTTGTCACTCTTTCCATTATTAGAAATGCTTCAAGTCCCTTTTCTTTTCTGCAAGTGAGTCACCTAAGCCATTTCTAAGTGCTGTAAAGTATCAGGAGAACAGCACCACCACAACAGACACGTGTTACAAAAAACAGTTAACCAGCTTTTCTGATGTGAACCCAAGATTCACGTGCAGTGAAGTACATGTGCTTCAACATTTCTATTTCTGCACAAAAATATAGCGGTTTTGCATCCATGAGTATTTTAGCTTCATGAACCACGGGAGGATTACTTTTACAATTATAGACTCACATGTCTTAATGTGAATGCATTTTCCACCAAAACCAGAATCTATTTTGTTATAATTTGACTGCATAAACCACAATAATATTTTTCTGAGCCAAAAGTAAAGGCTTTTCTCAGAAATCTACAGTTGTCTTTCAAAATGTCCTGCATTATACACTGGTATATGGTATAAAGTAAGTGTTTAAAAGCATGCAACAGTACATCAGTGTTTCATATATCAGTGTTTCACTGCAACTATAAAGAAATAAGTATTCACTTAAGAAACTCATACTATAGCTTTCCTAGTTGAAAGAATTATCTAAACCTAAGAAAATCTAAATGAGCTTGCCTAGGGATAAGGCTTCTAATTTTATTGGCCATATATATGTAAAAACAGCCCAGCAACCCCGATAGTCACTGAATTTCAGGCCTTGCTTGTGACGCAGTGAACACAGGCAACTTCATTTCACACCTTTAGGTAATTGCGGTGCACTTAAAATATTTTTAAAACACTTCCATATGTGTAACTGTTGGTAAACATATTTTTATTGAGAGGTCCCCCTTAAATTGAAAAGTAACAGCAACTTGTTTTCATTTAAGCAGCAAGTTGACAGCAAGTTATCAGTGGCTTTAGATACACAATGGAAGATCTCCAATAATAAGACCTTTTAAAATAAGCTCTAGCAATCTGGAAAGGACAAGCTGAATCTGTCAGCATGCAAGCCTGTACTGCTCCAACTGTATGTAGTCCTATCTTAATATTCAGCTAGAATTCAGATTGCAAAGAAGGGATGTACATCCCATCTGTGAAAGAAAAAGCCTCCCAGAGACCTGGCCTTTCTACTTTTCCCCATGGTGGAAGTGAAAAGACTCCTCTGTGTGTTCTGGGCCTTGCATGGAGCCCAGCAGAGGTATTGCTGCCTGCATTCCCTCATGAGAAGGTGTGGGGGTAGGAAGAGCATTCCCTCCCGAGGGCATGCACACCATGTCCTCCCCACAAGGATGTCTCTCTGCACATGGATCCTTATGCTCTCTCCAGCATAATTCTCTCTCTCTGAACATGGTGCCTAAATAAGCAAAGCTAACCTTGCTTGAGAGCTCCTTTTCCAGAAAACAAATAGACACTTTTGTGATGGAGCAGATAATTTCAATGTTTTTTCAGATGAGAGAATAGAGTTCAGTTTATCAACACCAAAGAACAGATCTTCTACCTATTGCACATCTATTTCCCTCACTGCCCAAATAAAATGCATACCCATTACCACAAAGTAGAGAAGAGGCAGATGAGAGACAGAGACCAGACAGTACCTGCTTCTCCCAGAGATGGTTATGACTCTTTGTCAACCAAGGAATCCTTTTCTCTCACAAGGCTTGGAGAGGTTTCCTGCCCACAATCCTATTGCATCTTGGAGCAAAGCCACCAAGGACATAATTTTCTCCTTCTCTGGCCACCTCCTCCATACAACCCTCCTGCCCAGGTTTCCAGGAGAAACAAGGACCCAACTCACCCAGTCAGGCTGCTGAGCTGGACAGCATAAGCCCCAGCACTGCACACACCATGCCAGCACTGACCCACCACTGCCTGCTGCTCTCCTCTGAGCCACGTCAGGCTCCCTTTTTCAACATAACTTGGTTTTAAGGTTATCTGTTCTGTGCTGGCCAGTAAATCCAAACTGTATAAGCTACCAACTAGTTAGAACAGCTGGTTTGACTCCCAGGGACTAGCTACAAGGAGCGACAGTTACACAGTCTTATGAACAACATGTAAAACCACAAGAATCATACCTTATAACCTAAAAAGAGGTACTGGAGGAGACTTGAAAGAGAACAGATATATCCATAGGTAGCAATCACAGTTAGAATACTCTGATTTCATATTTTTGACAGTTTAAAAAAGTTAGGCAGTTCCTAACTGCTTAAATCAGAATAAATTTTAACTTGCTTAAATCAGAATAAACTTGCTTAAATCAGAATAAATTAAATGTAATGGGAGCAATGACAGGAAGTTAATACATGGGATTCTCTGGTTTGGAAATGCAATCTTTTAGTGTATCACCTAAAATATCTCTCATGAATTTGAGTAGCTATGCAAAAAACAGCTAAAAAACAAAGCGTAACTTAGTCACCAAGCCACAGCTTTTCAGCAGCCAGGAAAAGGCTTCTCTAAATTGGTCTTTTGTGTACATTTCAATGAAAGTTAAACGCCCACGTGCCAGTATGTGTTCAAGAGGAGGTGACAGCAGTAAAGGTAACATCAAATCATCAATACTGTGAATCTTCATAAACCTTATGAGTTCTGTCACAGTAATATCAGGTGGAATAGGACTAATCCTGGCTCTGCCTGACTAGTCCTGGGAGTCCTGCAGGTAATAGGATGAAGAAGAACTACCAGGTACATGGATTTTAGCTGACTCAAAGACATTCACCCAGGCAGCCTCTAAAATCATTCTGTTTCCTTCTTCCTGTGACACTAGGAAGACTTATAGGACACGTTTTCACAATAATGTTCAATCTTAAAGTGGCAGTGAATAGACTTTACTCAGGTACCATACCCTAATGTGATTCCTTCCTAAAATGTTAACATCAGAAGGAAGGGTTAGAAAGCAGAGTCAGCAACATGATTTCAGGTGAGCACACATATATGCAGCTTTAAAAAATCTTAGAAAAATTTTTAAAAACAGCTTTACCACCCTAGAGCAATATTGCACACACACAAGCATTGCTTTAAACTCCATCTGTCACTACTTACTGTCTCACACACTGCTAGTGCTATCCAATACCTTGCATCTGAAATAAACTCTGGTATTTTTCTACTTCAAGAAAGATGCTAAGAAAGGAAACTCCATTTTTACACCATGTTGTTATAGAAACAAACTTTTCTAAAAGTGTCCCTTCCACACTCCAGATCCCACTGCTTTTCCAAACAATAGAATAAAAACGATAATAAAACCCCCAGAAGTTTACTGTTCAACAGCCACCTCATTATCAGGTGTTTTGTTTTAATCATTTCCATCAGACTATGAGGAGAAAGCACTAAGCACTGGAGTTGTAAAATATCCCTGAATTGTTTCTCTATCAGTAACAAAAGGTTTGCTATTGATCCAATTTTTTTATAGATTGCTAATTTACAGGCTGGTTTAATAGAAAGAACAGAATGTAATACATAGTGGTGACAGGACCTTGTTTATCCATGATCTCCTGCACTGCTGCAATCTTGAGTGGTGTATTATGGTGTTATTTAGGTTCTCTTAAGTGACAATTACTCTGCCTAGAAATGTGGAACAGGTACACCAGCACGTTAACAACCCTTTCTCTCAGAGGTGATAAAGGCAATTTACAATCTGATGAGAACGATGCACTAAAGCATGTGATGGTCAGATCTGGGAAGCTGCTTAGTAAGTTCAAATGCCAGCAGGGAAAGGAAAGAGCCTGGCAACAAAGCAAGATGGGCAAATGACTTGAGGCATGTGGACAGTAAAGATGGGAGAACAGGAGCTGTAGTCCGAACAGATCTTCAGCAACAATATTAAGGAAACAGTCTCAAGGTCACATAAAAAAAAAATGAAGAAATGAGATTGAAGACAGCAGAAGCAGCACAGCATGGGACACTATATAATTGCAAGATCTTCTAAACAAAGTCCTGTTCTCCTTCAAAGAAAAGTTAAATTTTTTCTGTTGCCCTGAACTTTTATATGGTGGAATAGTGATTTTGCCAATTCAAATCTCATCTCACCTGCTCCCTTATTCTCCTGATGCAGGATGAATCCATCAGATACAGAGAAAATATGCCCAGCGAGGAAGCAGAACCAGGCCACCTCCACTGCCAGGATGTCACACAACCATTCCTAATCATCAGTATTTTTCTGAACTGACATTTTATCTGAAGAACATAGCCTTGCCATTATCTATGCAAGTGCTCATTGGCCTGGGAATAACAATGCAGACACAAAAGAAGTTGTACATGTGTTCCCACTAATTCATGACATCATATTGCAGTATTAATTCTGCTTTTAGTAAAGAGGAAGCTCCTGAATCCTGACCCTGAAAGGGAGGAATCTTATGTAAGATAAACAGTTATTTGCAGGAACCTCACTTTTACTTACCAATACCATATAAATGTTCTTTCTTTCACTATCCTACGTTATTCTTTTCCATTAGAATCAAGGAAACACATATGTAGAACATTCATTTTACTCAAGGATCAGTAGTCAGTATCTTTATCCAAGCTTAAAGAAAAAAAGTGTTTCCTAGCATCTGGACATGAAATACTTCTAAAAAGCCAAGATCTGCTGCTGCTCTACTACTGAATGTATTCATGCTCCTTAAAATAGACATGATGCTCAGTTTTGGTTGGTGTCCACATCTCCCAGTCATTAGATGCTGCTGTGAGAAGTCTGCATTTGTAGACATAGTGAGAGTTATAAATGCCTTTCTGTGGCGGTGGCTTGACCCATTTTCTGAGTGACTGACATCCAGTGGGTTGATTTCCCCACCCGAGACTCCGCCTCCGAGGGCGGATCGGAGGAGGAAACAGGGGCATAACATCACCGTCTACTAGGCGTTCCCCTGAACATGTCTCCTCCCCAGTTTCTAGAACCCTCTCTCTCCCTCGGTTCACTATTGGTTAGTTTGGGTTATGTTTAATAAGTAGCTCATTGTATAGTCTATTAAGTTCTGGAAAGTTCTGTTCAGTCTTTATTATGGTTGGTTGGTTCAAATAGGTTCCTCCCCTTGTGTTACATGATTGGTTATTTGTCATCCTCTTGTCATTCTCCTATTGGCTATACCCTTGCTTCTCCCTTTTCCCCTCCTCCCTATTTAATCCCATGTAACTGCCTCTGAGCAAGCCAGTCCAACGGGTAGGCTCTGATGGCTAGTCCCCTCCAAGACCTCCCTTCAGTAAAAGGCTTGGATTATATTGGCACCTGAGCCCTCCTTCATTCTCGATCTTCGCCTGCTGCATTCGACACCTTGACCTCGCCAGCCAACTTGGCCTCTGGCAAATAGCTCTCTGGGCGAGCTGTGGCTCCCGAGAGCAACCATCAGCGCCCTGTAAAGCTGCAAAGATCCCTGCTGTGTGCTGTCGCACCTGGAACTCTTGGAGTGTCCTGCACAGGAGGACAGCAGTTGTCGCCTGCCACGCCACCGGGTAGCTAGTGGTCAGCGCGGCACCTTTCCTAAAAAATGTTGTAATTTTGCTACAATTTTGATTCAGATCTCAAGACTGACAAGATCCAGGCATGCTCAAGATCACATGAATAGAGTAGTGTGAAAATAATTATCAAGACTGGTACATTGTGCTAAGTGAAGAATTGTGTGTTTGAAGAAAAAAGAATAATTGCATGAAGAATTGTATACCAAAAGAGAGGAAGAATCAAAATAGGGAATGTAACTCTTCTCACTGATTTCAATACATTTTGTATCAAGATTTGATGTTCAGTTTTAATGGTCATCTTTCCCTAAATTGAAGCCTACCTTCCTCCAACAATAGTTTTACTGGATTTGGTGGAATTACCATGGATGTATTTCATATTCTGAAAACTGGCTGCTGTTTGAGGTCTCCCACAAATCCTGACCTTTCTTCATCTTATTAGCTTTTTTCTTAATTTTGAACGTGAACTCGAAATGATTCCTTTCAGCTTATCACATCAGTAAGAGGAAGGACCAAATGCTATGCCAGAATCCATGTTCTACTGGCTTTGAACTTTAAACCTGTACCTACCATGAGTTTTATCAGATACCTTTCTAGTAATCAATTGCCTTTGCTTAATTTCATTTTAACTGTCTTTCCTTATTGCCACTGTATTTATTTAAGATGGTCCTAGAAAGAGTTGCCTTTACCGTGCAAATGAAAAATTTACTCTGCTTTTGGTTCTGGATATTATCATATACTTAGGTCACCCTACTGATTATAATTTAATTTTTTTAGGGATTTAAATGCAACAGACTAACAGTTCATTGGATGAAAGCAGTTTATCACTAATCAAGCAAATACAGAATTAATTTCTAATATTTTACATAGAAAAAAGAGAATGAAAAAAATGCTCAGCTGTGTCGTAGGTGCAATATATTGAAGGTTTGACAACATCAGGGCATGCTGGCACAAAACATTTGGCATAGCCAATAAAACTGAGTGTAGGAATCTCATTATATTAAAATTCAAAATTTCATATTTTTATTGAAGTCTTAATTAAAAAAATAAAAAACAACCTATGGAGCTGGACCAAAACTTCATAGTCACATCTTACAGAACATCCTCTTTACTGATAAACATCTTCCAGAGTAGAATTACCCTGAGCTATGCACAAAGCACACAGCCACAGTTCGTCCATCTGCTGTTCCTACACTTCTGGGGGTTAATTAATCTCACCAAATACAAAAAGGCTGTGATGTAGCATCCACAATGTTCACATTCCTCTAGGTGCTGCCAGGGCCTTCATCCCAGCAGTTTTCTGTGACCACAGCATGGCTTCCCAACTAATCAAACTAGAGGATCTGATACAGCTCTTCTGGATTTTGGTATTAACATACAAAGGCAACAGGACTTCATTATCACAGATGGTTTGTTCACTGTTTGTACAGATGCTGAACCTGTTCCTTTGAACTGGACAGCAGTTCTACTACCATCTCGAGAAGAAGCAAGTACACAATAAAGAAGACACAGGTCAGTATGATCATTTGCTGGTCCTGTTGGTTGTTAGGAAAAGGAAAAAAATGGTTTGTAGATGAGAAGGCATCAAAAGATGTAAGATAAGCTGCTCGTTGATGCTGCATTATGTCTTTAGAGTTAGCTATCATGGCTGGTTGACTCTATTATAACAATTAGTTTTTTAGAACTTAGCAAAACCCTAAGAAAAAAAATAAAAAATTAATCAGACAACATGCTTTGTCTAATGGTAGGAAGCCAGATGGAAAAGAGCTATGATAACAAGCATCTCATAATCTCATTATAAAGAACAAACCCTCTGTTGAATCCTTGTGCTCCTTAGTCAAATGGACTCTCATGAGTCAAACAGGCTCAGGAACAGCAACTGAATGTCATCAAACTTTTCTGTTCCAATTCTCATAGACAGATCATTTTTCAAAGTGTCTTAAAATAAATCTTTTATTTCTCAAGAAAGTTCTTGGCAGTAATTTGGGCTGATGATAAACAAGCCTCCACTAATTGTATTTAAAGACAGAAGAAAGATGTTCGCATACTGATTTAGTTATGCTTAAGTGGGATGAAGGAACAAAGCAATAAAAACATGACTACACTACTTCTTTCCTACAAATGAGCTCCAAACACAGTTTCTTTATATGAAGAAGCTTATTGACCTTCTATATAGAAACTACTAAGTGAGTCAAATTTTATTTTTTAATGAAAGCCTCATCAACAATTTTGTTTCATTCCAGAAGAAGCTATTCTTGAACTGAATACATCTTGAGAAGAAACACCACAAACCTATTTTTTCCTTGATACCTCATTACACTCACACCCAGAATGGCAATAGTCAGCACTCTGCCTTCTCATTCCACCTGGAAAGAATTAATTTATCTGCTGCTCTCTGGAGTTATTACAGGCAAAAGAAACACAAATGACTAAACAGTCTTTAAGAGACCTTAAATACACAAGAACCACCTGCAGTAGAAGGAAAAAAAGTAATGGACCATATGAAGAAATTTAGTTTAACTATAGGCTTGTTTGAAATCTCACCAGTGTGAAGTATTCATACTCATAAACATAGATTTATACTAAAATATTTGACTATGAACTTGTTAAATCTCAAAAAAGAAGGGAAGCTGACACTACATATGGCAAATGAAACTGTAAATGCAGAACAACTTTGTTTTCAAAAGCTAAAGCTAAACAAACACTATTTTTTTTTTTTCACCTGAGCTAACAACTATGAAAATAAGACAGAGAAGTTTTATGATGAGGTAAATCAACAAAGGGTATCCCCAAGAAGAATGCAAATTGTGAGTCCCTGTCCACAGGAATTTGGAGAAGCTGAAGGAACAGTTAGATGAGATTCAGTGAGCAAACTATTGCCCTTCTCAGGCCAATAGCATGTATAATTTATAATATGTAATTTATGTATAATTTATCCTATATTTTATTTTAGTCTCATTTGTCATGATCAAGAAACCTACAAAGTTTAGTCAGCTTTGGCCTCTAGCCTATCACAAATAAAGTCTAGTCGAGATCTTGTGTCATTCCAGGAACCACAATAATACAGCTTAGCTTACAGTCCATCCATACAGATATTGGCAAAATCTTAATGGAAAGGAAAAAATTTGCACTAACTTCCACTTCACAGTTACACAAAGTCCATCTGTATTTTGCAACATGACTGCTTAAAATATCATAGGAATTTCATTCCCAGATTAATCTAGGACAGGCAAGCAAGGCCTTTGGTTATTCAGCAAATGGCCAAGTTTCGATGAAAATGTATAACTAGAAAGAGGAAACATTTTCCGCAGAATTCAGAGGATGATATTCAGTGGATGAATAGATAGGGACCTCTTATCACCACAGCTGTCAATTTTAACACAAATGAAACACAAAAAATGACCAAGAGCATCAGCGAAGCCACATGAGGTAAAAGAAACCATGCTCATGTCTTTGTCAGCACTCTGTTTTTACTGATGGCCTATTCTGCAGCAACTACCCTGCACTTCCACCTTTGCTCTGGGATCTAAGTTGACTCAGCAAAGCAGAAAACTCACAGACAGACTTCTGACACCTCTTTTGTATCTTCCCTTTGAATACAATACCTTACATTCTGTATGCTTGAAACCAAGGTTCAGGTCGGTTGCACGATTTATAGATACACAAAATTCAAGTCACAATCTGGCCCTCAAATACTATTAAATTGTCTCTGAAGCAGAGCTCCTTTATATAAGACATTTAAAATTGAATGAGACTTATCACTGGAGACCATATTGTAGAACAAACTTGTGTCCTGATCA
Source organism: Aleadryas rufinucha (assembly GCA_013397815.1). NCBI lineage: Eukaryota > Metazoa > Chordata > Aves > Passeriformes > Aleadryas > Aleadryas rufinucha. Next base: position 648,095 of record VZTH01004621.1, read on the forward strand.
GGTTGGGAGGAAGGAAGAAAAAAAATTAATGTCCCAGTTAGCAAGAATACACAATGTTTTGCAGTGACAAATAAATTTGGCATTTCATGAACAAAAGTAAGAAATTCACAAGGGAATGGCAGAAAGGCAAAGATTCCAACAGTAGAGAGAAGGCAGTGGCTGTCACGCAAATTGTGTGAAGGGCACATAATACTACAGTGAATTATAGTGTAATGTGTTTTGTTTCTGCTCAGCACATTTCACGTGCCCTTCCTGAAAACAAAAAAAGCACTGCTCAGTCAACCACTGGAAGCCAATGAAAACAGGCAAGAGTTGAATCCTGTCATCCGTGTAGAGATGCATTACAACATGACAAGCATACACAAGCAATGAATTTGTAATGCAAAAACAAATCATAATTCAAGGCCTGCCCCAGCATATTTCAGGTTAGAACTTAAAACTGTCAGAAAGACAGTGGTTCAAAATTTTTCAATGCAGAAAAAAACCCCAATTTTGAAATGGGGTCATAGGGGTAGACAAGGCTGAGATGATGTGCTGCTCAGCTGTAAGAAGCACCTTTCACCGTAGTTTCAGAGATTTAATGGGCTTCAAGGACGAAGAGCACATGCAAGAAAAGGGATCTTTGAATGAAAATAGAAAGAATGAATAAAGGTTAGTTGTGACATTTGTCTCAGTTTAAGGCCTTATTCAAAAACAAAGTAATGTGATGTTGAACAAAACATTCTAGGCTGAAAGACAGGTAAAATATTGGCTGTGATTTGCTGTGAAAGCATCATGCACAACCCTGTAGTCTCTTTTGATCTACAAAGAGCTCATCTCAACTGAAATGAGTTTCAAAAGAAAATCACAAAACATAAAAACCAGTTCCATAATTGCCCTTCTTATCCATACGAACACTCTATTGTCAGGAAAGGCATAAAGCACAAAATAAAAAGTTCTTCAACATTTTGTAAAATCATTTACATTTGTTCTGATCAGAAATTAATACAAGAAAAAATAAATGTATAATGGAAACATATAAAAGAAGACTAGAAACAAGTCCTTCCAATCTCCAACTAAACAGCATGGTCACTCTGGTATCTCCCAATAAATTAAAAGTGAAGACTCACAAAAAGTGACTACTGGTTTTTAAAGTATCCCATATTTAGTTCAGATGATATTTCATAATACTGACTACTTATTATTATATCTATCCATAATAATTCTGTAAAGATTTCTTGAGGTGAGATGCCAGAAAATGTCCATTGCTTACAGATAAACACAGAGGACTACAACGAAACTCTGATCTGTAAACTTCATTTCTTTTGAAGAAAAAATTCTAAGAACATTGTGTGTTTCTCTTGTGAATCCTGATTCAAGAACTTTCTGACTATGCCGGTTTGCTGTGAATGGGCAATTCAGACCACTTAAAGAACTAGCGTCAAAGATACCAGCAAAAGTGGTTTTATTGAGCTATTATGCTATAAAACTGAAACTTACCAACATTTGATGGCAAGGTTCACTCTGTTATGGTACTGCATAAAGGATACAATGATTGAAAAGTACCAAGGCAGAACCAAAGTTAATAAAACAAAGATCAAAGTTACCAAGACAAAATCTTAGTGTTCTTTAGTATGAGGCTATGCATGATGGCTGTCACCTACCAAAGAATTGTCTGGGTTTTGGGGAGCAACCTTGAGAGGCTTCCCAGCTCACGGGGAGCTAAATGCCATGCAGCCAGGTTGTTCAGCAGGGAGAGCTTAAAAGTGGTTCCCTTAGGCTGTCATAGTTATAGGGATAAAGTGGTTGACTCATAGTCAAATTATATGCCATGGGAAAAGTATGCATGAGACTCCTTGTACCCACCACTTTCTTTGCCCCTTGATAAATGAGTCTTGGAAAACCCACATTCAATTTGTGTGTTAATCGCAGGGTTGGTGTTCCATCCTCGTGTGCACTGATGTTCACTGGGCCGTTCTGCCTCTTTGTCGGTTTTGAGAGAACAGATTGGAACAAGAGGAATTGTTGGCCCGTTTAGGGCTCAGGCCTTTACTTCCTTTGGGGAATGAACCAAACCACCATTAGTTTAGTTTAGGAGTTGAGTGCATCCATCACAGTTTCTAGGCTTATTCCTCCAACACATTCCAGACCAGGTACAAACCTCTCTCAGCTGAAGTCAGTAAGAGTTTTATTATTAAATTCAGTCATGCAAGGACTTGAATAAAATTATATGGGGAGGAACATTTATTAATTTTTTGTTTTATTTCTTGACTATTTAACCTGCCATCTGAAGTAAGTTATTCCTAACATTCAATAAAAAGAAAGATTCTTTAAGACTTATTTCAGCACCATTCTGCTGACAATGGAAGAAGTAATAAAGAGAGCAGTTAACTCTCACAGAGACTGGAGTGCCACAGAGTGTAAAGTACTAAAAACCTGTGAGTATTTGTGTGTGTGGGCAGGCAAGAGTGGGTTACACTAAGGAGGTTCAATATTGAATGCCTATAAAAGTAATTTCTAGTGTAAAAAAGCAGTTGATTTTTCACAAACACTTTTTCTAGTAGATTATGAAAATGCCCTTTTCCCCAGAACTAAGTAAAAAAAGTAAAGTATAGCTGCATTTGAGCATGGGGAAATATACTATATCTGTTGAAAACAATTATCATTACTAAATTCAGAAAGAATCATGCTCCTGTCCACTGCTGTAAGAGGATGCTCTGATGGCTCCAGGGTTATTGGCAAACATGTAATTATTGAACCAGTGTATATTTTAATATATATATATTAATAACTTCCTACTGAAAACCTTTTTACCCATAGGTAGAAAAATGTTGTGTCCATACTAGGTAAGACCACCTTACCTTCCCTTTGATCCAACTCACCGTTTCATTATCTGTAGAGTGCAATGACAGAGGGTCAGACTTGCTCTACTGGTGCAAGAATATTCTCCCTTCTTTGCTGATTTTCCTTTCACCACCCTCCTTTCTCCCTAACCTCTCTCTCCTTTGTTTTGTTTTCTAAGGATTCATAGATCTTAAGGAAGATACAAAAGACTAAATGGTGATACACTTGTATCAGTGTCCCCTTCCCTGATCCCAGAGAGCTTGCAATACAACAGAGCTACAAAGGACTCACTTCAGTAATGGCCATCTGTCACAAAGCAGTGACTCTGCTGCCTCCTGCCTAGAGCAGAAGACTGAAACCAAGCAGGAAACGATCTGGAAAAGCTACAAACCTGAGAGGGAATGAGGAACCGTGAAGGTGCTCCTACATCATATGCCTGGCCAAGGGAACTCCAGCCCTCTTAGTGGCCCTGGTAAAACTGTACGCACAGGGTGACAGGAATAGCAGCATACACAGTTGTTCAGCAAATGGTACCAAGAAACCAAAATAGCAATGCAAGGCAGCTGGGGAGGTTGTCTCTTTCACAAAAAAGACTCCTTTTGAAGGGTATTTTTGGTGGTAAAGAATGTTTTCGCCAACAGATTTCTGGCAGCCTTCAAAGCAAGACCGTGTAAGTAGGGCATGGGCTGAAGCATTCCTGTGTCCCAGTAACTCTCAACAGCTATAAGAGGCCCCTGGGCAATGGGCAGCTGGATCTAACATACAACAGATTGAGCCTTCAGAAGAACCTGACTAAACCCGCATTACATTTTCATCCATTAGCCTATCTATTATTGTCCCCATATAGGCACATCCTTCTTTTCCTTTGAAATTATTCCTGTTTATGCCATCCCTTGCCCATGCTTTTTTTTGTCAATTAAAAACTTTATTAAATCAGTACTATTTTAAAAAAATATTGACAAAACTTCCCTGAAAGGCATCATTTAAGCAGTATACCACAACTGAAGATTGGAACACTGAAGAGTCAAGAAGCTAGTGAACCACTATTAAAAAACTGTCTGGGTTTCCAAAAGTGATTAGACCTAATTGTCTTTTCCATATCCACTTTTTTCCTTTTCCAGTTACTGATTGCAAAGTTACACTATGAACAACAACAGTGTTCCGGCTATAGTCCTTTTTTGTAAGAATACAAATAACACAGCTACCTAAAGGAACTCAAAAACACTGTAATGACCCTAAGGTGGGACTGCTTCACCCTTTCACTGGCAGTGTTGTACTTGACTGAAAGGGAAGAGCAGAAGGAAATATATTAAAATGCACGTCTTTGTTTTTAGCATGTATTTTCCCTATCTATGTGTAATAACCTCTTGTTGTCTCCCATCAAAAAAGAAGATTTTAAGTTCTCCATGGAAGGAACCATTTTCATTCCCTGCCTAGCACAGTGGGGTGCTCCATGATGGTTTTAGCTCAAGAGCTACGGTATAGGATTTTTAGGATTTAGGATTGGTCATTATAATCATGATCATGTTCAGAATGCTTATCATTTACCTGCAGATGGTTCTTCCTCCATGCTACTTGGTATAAAGCCTTCACTGCAGTGTCATGCAAGTGCTGGCATTGCATAACAGGGCACCTCTTCTGGGTGAGAGGCATGAGGAAGATGAAGGATAAAGGAGATTATTCACTTTCTAGTAGGTAGATGTTAATCCACAGAGATCCTGTTCCCACCTATATGACTGCACATGGCTGCCTGGAAATGTTAAAGAATTTCAAGTCTCAGCCTAGTTTTGGGCTCAAACTTGGCATCTCTGAAGGGAAATCAGGACATGGACAGATGGGAAGAGAGGTAAGACAGAGCCAAGAGTCCAGAGAGAGGGGAGCTGCCACTCAGGAAACAAAACCTTGGTTTAACTACATAAAAAGAATTCTGTAATGTTTCCATCTGTCTTCCTCCCTATTTTGTAATTTGTCCACATTAATCATTTCACCCAATATGGGGCAACACTGTACTTCAGAGTTGAAGTCTGGTGTTCAGTGCTCCAGCGAAGAACCTAAGAGACGAGACAGGGATATTGGTGACTTGGGCATTGCTTAGCAACAGTGAAAAGATCACAGCTTAATTCAGTTGCTTTTCCCTGAAAAACAAACAAACAAACAAAAAAAGAACTAGAAAAAAAACAAACACCCACGCCACAGAAAGTCCACTTCTGGTGTTTACCTCTTTACTCTGTTGTTCTGTTCCTTCTAATGTCATGTATTTTGTCTTGCTCTCAGGCTTGTTCTGAAGTGAGCTTACTAGACCTCTCCAAGTTGCAATCTAGTGCTGGCTCATTCCAGCTAGGGGCCATTGTCTGGACAGTATGCATAATGTTTTGTAGCACAGCCTATCAGAGTATTTAAGGCAATTTGAATTGGGAGAAAAAATTACTCTGTCTTAAGACCATCTAGCCATTGTACGCCGGCCAGAAGAAAATCCGGATATGCTTAGTGCTATGGAAAGGGACCTAGTTGGACCTAGAAAAAAGTCTGCCAAAAGAATGTAGGTGCAATCCTTTCTATCCTCCTCCATTTTACCAGTACAGATACAGCTACTGACACATTTCTTAAGCTCCTGCTGTCAGTTGTCATCTGGAAGAACGTCCCACTCTACTGACAGAGAGAGCTTAAGGAGACCAGTCTCTTAACTTAATCATCTGAATGAATTGCCTAAAGAGGAACACTGTGAATACTTCCTCTGTGTGACTAAACGCATGGCATTTATTCCAGTTAAAATGAACGCAAGAAATCTAGACAGAATTTTGAACTGGGATGTAACCAGGACATTATCCACAAGAAGAGCTGAAAAAAACATGAGGTAGATTTTCAGTATCTTTTCTTTATGTTGGGCATCATTAACTGTAAATTTCATGCAGCATTTTCCACTGTAGGATCTAAAAGTGTTTACAAAATAAACCTTTGGGCACTTGGTGTTTGAAGATAGTATTGTTTTATCTAGTGCATGGCAAGCCAAAGATCACAAAGCATAATTCAAGCAACACTGAGAGTGAGCCCTCCTGATTCCCAAAGCATACTGTTTGGGTATGAAGCCCATTTTATCTCTGATCAGCAAAACCAATGTGAAATGTGAAACATAATATATGATTTTCTCTCTAACAAAAGATTCACAGGTAAATGAAGAGCTTTTAACGTACAGTCTTTAGAAGGAAAAGCAAACTTCCTGGTAATTTCAAATATTTTAAGCATCATATCTTGGCTTAACCAAGGTAATGCTAGGAGAATATGTCTAGCAAATTTCAACAGTCATTTTGGCAGTTCTGATAATATTTGTGAAGAAGATATTATTTTTTGTAATTTTTTTCTAAAAAACCTCTGCACTACGTGGAATGGCACTAATTCATTTAGTAGTAGTGATCAGAAAAAGATGTGTTTAGTTTAAGACGGAGCTGGAAGAAAGAAACAAAACAACACTAAATGTAACAGCATATGTAGTTTATATTTTACTGTAGGGAAATCTGTCAGCATGGTCACTTCACAAGTGTCACTGTTAGACAAAATCATTATGGTCACTTATCTCAAAAGTTTCTGGGAGCAGAGTAAGAAGGGCTAAGCAGAGGCATGGCACTGAAAGAAAATTAAGGCACAACAGAATCAGGAGAACATGAAATGTTGGAAAGATCTAAATCTGATAAACAGTTATCGGAACCAGAAGAAGGTAGTTTTACAGAGCTTGGTGGAAAGACAGGAATAAAACTCTGAAACAAAAAGTAAAAGGGGCGTTTCAGAAGAGTGCAAGTACTCTGAAACAGATGGTCCTTTCAAAGAGAAACAAGTCTAGGAAAAGAGAGGGTGAGCAGATGTTATTGATGCTTCATCTGAATGATCGCTATTACTAAATTCTTCACCAAAACTAGGATTGATGGGAAAAATTACATCATCATCAAGGAAAGGAATGCGTCATTACCAGAGCACACTCACATGTCTAGACATGCACTTGGGTAGCCAGAGCCAAATACAAATTTGGAAGTCAGACGGAATTCAGAGGAGTCAAAATAAGTGAAGCAGAACCAGCCATATGCAAGCAGACAGTTCGAGATGCTGCTGGACAGAACTGACTCCTGCGTCAATGTCAGTGCAAGAGTGGAGCTGTAGGGATGCAGAAGGTGACAAATTAGAACACTTCTCTGCAAGTAGATTTTTTTACATTTCTGATGCTTCATTTCCAGTGAGAACAGTAAGTCTTAAGCACATAGTTGGGATTCACTGGAAGGAGTTTTCAAGAAAAGGAGACATTTTAGTCTGCTTCATTTCAAACTGTGAAACACACTGTGAAATTTGTATTCTGCCAAGGCCTAGACACTGAGAATTCCCTTCTCCTTTATTTCATTTTTCAGTGTTCTTCTCTCCTCAGATTCTTCCTTTCCAAAGGCACAACTACTCCGAAAGCTTTAGTGACTGATTCAGCACTGAATTAGCTACTATTGAAAGTTCAACATGAAGTGTCCTTGAAGTGACAAACACAAGTGGGACTGTCAGAAACTGTCATGCCTAGAACTCCCCTATTCTTTTTAAGCTTAATGAGTTTCACTATACCAAAGGAATTACTGACTGAACTCCCTGACCTCCATCCCTTACTCTCCTTCTGGCCATGAAGAGAAACATGTGAAGCATACACAGACTCTCAATCCCTTCAATTCCTTAAGAAGAAGAGCCATATTAGTAGAATCAGCTTCCTTTTTCTGGTTTGACTTTGGTCACAATGAGCACAGCAAATCACATGCCCTGTAATTCCAGTTCTCTGCAACAAGCCTTATCTCTTTAGTGAGGATTCAACTGGTTAAAGCAGAAAGTGTATTTTATTCTTCCAGAAAATCAATTAGTTGGTCCCTGAGACCAACACACTTCTCATATTATTATTCTGTTAATTAAGGAAAAATTTCAATATGACTCCAAAAGGTACACAATAGTTTCCACCCATGCTAGAATTTTTTCACTAGCTGTGTTCATTTTTTGTTAATTTGAATCCTATTCACAGAGGGCAAGAATTGCTAGGGCCCTTGGGAAATAACAACTACAGGCACTGGCTGGATTTTTTTAGGCCATAACAGGATTCAGTTCTTTATTCTCAGAGACTGATCTCCAGAATGTGTAACCCACAGCAGCTCTCTTTACTTGCCAAACATCTTTGCTGCACAACCCGGATATCACCTTGTGACTAAGCATTCTTCAGACCTTCCCTCCAAATCCCCACTGCTCTGTAGCAGAAGGATCTGCAAAGAACAACAAGGCAGTGGCCCTGTTAAGAAAGACCACTCTACCGAACCTCAAGTCACATCACATGACTGGTCTTAATGCCATCGCCTTGTGGCAGAGGAAAGCAAGACACCAGTGTCTGGTAAAAGTAGGTGAGTTTAGCAGAGGACCACACACCTTTGAGCATGTTGTTAGCAGTCACTGTATCAATTGAACTAATATTTTTAAGAGACAAATTACTATTTTTACAGCTATTGCTCAAAACAGGCTGCAAAACAATATAAATGTGGGTTTAAAAGCCCTCTCGGACTCTGCTTCTGGTTGGGTTGGAACATCAACATTTGCCTCTCTGGGATCAAATTGGTCCCAGACAATTTCCCAGTCTTGTGGGATATTTATAAGGACTGTTATGTTCTCTTTCTTGAAAACATGAGAAACAGAATAAATTATTAAAAGTACTTTCAGAAGTGTCTTAACCCAGATAAAGGCAATGGGAGCTTCACAATGGCCTTCAAATAAGGGCGGGATTTAATTCATTTCTTTTCATTCTTTATTTAGATGGGGTGTGGAAGAGGAAATTAGAAATCAGCTAAGAAACCTGAATTATCAAAATGTATAAAGTTGTTTGTCTCTACTCTAGGGAACCTTGGCTCTTGTAGTCTGCTTATACTGAGGCTTTTTCTGCTTGAAATGGAAGATGGGGGACAAAAAACCTGCAGCCTCTCAGTCAAAAACAGAGGCTTCCTGGGTGGTTTCCTCAGGTGTGTTATTTAAGCTTCAAGACAAAAATTATTTTAAACTTCTGCACATTTCTTCAGAACCTTTATTTTAGATATAAGTGATTGGCGTAAAATTTACTTTGGATGATAAACACTCAGTAAGAAAGAGCAGCCCAAGTAAAGAGTTTTAAGAAAGGGAAATGCAAGAACTGTGAGAAAATAAGTCATGCATCCTCCCAGACGATCTTCTGTCCTTTCCACATATGCACACAAAGAGAACACAACTCACAAAAATGTAGCACTTCCATGACTGTATAAATCAGTATCTTCAAAAGAAGTAGGAGGGTGTAGTAGAGGGAAGGCAATAATTATTTGGACTTTCTGAATGAAGCAATGAAAAGAAAAGTGAAGAAAAGTGAGGGAAGGGAAGGGAAGGGAAGATTACATGCTGGGCTTTTCAGAAGATGTTAAAAAGAATGGTGGTGTCAGTTCACATTGATTTTCAGTGAGAGGTGGGTCACTATCTTTGTTACACTCTACTGGAAGTCTAGTCTGAAAGAAAAGAAATTCCCAAACATAACCTAATGGTATCTATTTTTATCTAAGGCTCAGAAGATGTCTTTAAGTCTATAAGGGCAGGGGTAGGACTGTGCACTCCATCTCTCCCCAGTTGTGTCACTCTGAGACTTTGCATGTTAATGTTTACAAGACTGTTTAACTCATAGTTTGAGAGGGCAGCATTAAAGATAGCAGTACAGCTATTTTAAAACATTTTCTTAATGTTCTAGTATTAAGGAGTTTTAAGTTTTTAATGCTTGGGAAGATATTTTTCTGTTCATTTAAACTGAGACAGCCTTCCTCTATTTTCTGCTGTACAACAGCTGCACTGTGTAAGAGCAAACTAAACAGCTCTTCCAAAAAAACATTAGTTTTTAAGTTTCTTCATATGACTGTAAATTAAATTCTTCAAATATGTCTAAGCTTCTCTGAATTCAGAGCCACAGTAAGGGCTTTAATCCTGAAAGCAGAGTAGTCAGCTACAAGGATCCTTGAAAACAAATGGGCATGCTAGACAACAAATAAAATGGGATTTTGCTCTGATGTGTACAACTCTCCCATCTCTGTTCTTAGATGGGAAGCATTATGATTTTTTTGGCTTGAGACACCAGACCTAAAAAGTTGACATAACTAGAGCTCTGGAAACTCTGCCTGGAAAGTCACAAAGGGATGAAAGGAAAAATCAAGTTTTAAACTGGATGAGAAAAGTCTGGGTAAGGGCAGAAAGCTAGAGATTTAGAAAAAGATATTACATGGCACACTGCCTGAACAACAAACCAATTTCCCATAATGCTGACAGAAGTACATGCATTACAGCAGTTTGACTTTATAAAGTAACTGGCATTAAGATGACCTGGCTTATATTATAAAATGGCATAAATTGAAAAGAAAAGGTTTAATCTTCCCACAGATCACTTATACTTCATGCATTAAAAATGTGGAGACAGACAAATCTAACAGATAAATTATCAGCTGAGAAATCTGATGACTCATTCAGGCGCTAGCTACATAGATCATCAGGAAAGAGGAACAAATTTCCTTTTTTTGTTGTTTTTCTTTTGGTTTTTTTTTTGTTTGGACTTTTAAAAATTTATTTTAATGAGAGGAAAAAGTCACACAAGGACAGGACTTTGCTTATGAGTTTCAGCTTGATAATATGTACTGGGAAAGCTTTCAAGGATGAAGCAGAAATAGTCCCAAGTGTCAGAATACTGAGTAGGAGGCAAGTGGCAATTTAGAGCTAAAATAACCCATTTTTTAGACACAGTAGGCATCTTTCATTGGGGTTCCCAAAAAGAGCTATTGTTAAGTACTGACTTTTAGTGAGTTGATAGAAGTCTTGTTCTTTATTTGAAAGCACAGCATTTGAAGGCCATACTGGAGGCCACTAAGTCTCCCTGACTTAAACAAAGTTGATTTAAATGATTGGGACTTCTAGTTTTCTGAGAAGAGACACAGAATACAGGCATGTTTTAGTTCTACAACTGAAAAATAAGTTTTTCAGAAAGCCAAGACAATATGAAATTTTGGCCAAAACTGCAGGGTTTTTCCACCTGAATTTTTAGAGAAGCTGTTAACATCCCATCTTAAGTATGGGAATATTTACTTGAGTCTTCAGAGTGGCCAGAACCAGATCATTTTGCATTTCTACAAGACTTGAAGGGCAGTTTCAGAATGTCACATTTTATCACAATTAATGTCAGACACAAGCCACATTTTTGGTCAGTTAGACCTGTTCTTCCTGCCCTGCAGGGAAGCTGGAGAAGCAGATAGAAAGGAAATGGTGCTGTTCCAACATTTATTAAACAACAGAATCAACCATCATGTTGCAGGGTCAGACAGTAAAATGGGCTTATTAAGGTGTCTTGGCATTCTGGTGTTACACCATTGGATACCTTAGACTAAGGCTGCTGCACAATTCTTGCCTTGTTAAAAATTAGAAAGTATTGATCATTATTTTTTATACTGACTGGGAAGGGGTCAGAATAAAAAAAAAAACAGATAAGAACATGAGAAACAGCTTGGGAATTGACCCCCTCCCTTAGAGCTCTGTCCATTGCAAACCAGGTTGTTAGTACCCACTGGCATCCATCAAATAGCATCAACACCCCTCTCAGAACGACTGACATCCTCTTTCCCCTTCCTCAGTGCCTCTCCTTGAGACTTGCTCCAGAACCTTACACCATAATGGTTAGAACCTTTTTCCATATCAATTTATTCAGGGCCACTTTTGCACCCATTTTTTATTGTGCCAAACCATCCTCTATATTAAATTTTCTATTATTTTTGGCACTATGACATTGCCAGCTGCAGCCATAAGTAGAACCTTCCTGCAGGAAATCTGAGTTGCCATCCCCTAACTCATCAACCTCAGCAAGAGAACAGTAGGTACCACTCCAGCACCTGCTGTGGGCTTCCTATTTCCTCTAACACTTGATGCTGCCTCCCTGAGCATCACTAGGGCAATATCATCTTTCCAAGCTGTGCAAATTTTGGTGTTCTCCTTTCAAACACTAAGGACTTTGGGGTTGGCTTGCTTACGTCCTTTTTCAGTAGACAGAGAAATAGGATGCTGACATGCCCTTGGATCCATCACCTCCTCCAATTTCCACATATTTTGTGCTATCTCCTTATTCCAAGCTGACATTCCATCCTGCACATCAGAAGACAGAAGAATGCAGTCAAAATAGGATAAGAGGAACTTTGGCACAAAATATTATGGGATTTATTGCACTGAAATTATGCAGTATAGGTTTCTCAGTTTAAAGCATGGAATCTGACAACTTTGGTTATGAAATGATAGAACAGTTTTGCACAGTACAGTAAAAGTTTTACATATGAACTAAAGAGTGATGCAAATAGTGATAAATTGTATTTATTTTACAAAAACAACAGTGCATTCCCAGGATTAGGAGCCCACAAGCAAATTTACAGGGATGGGCCAGCTGTCTTCAAGCGTGTAATAGCAGTAAAGAGCTTAAAAGGTAAAAGGTAAAATAGCAGTAAAGAGCTTGTATGAAGAGGTAGATGCTCTGCTGAGGTCCTGTGCCCTGCAGAATCTCCTCCTGTCACTTATCCTTCCCATCATCCATCCATGGTCATGTCTACCCCTCCAGCTAAGACTGTGAACACAGCATTGCTGGTCACCCATGACTTTGTTATTGCCAACATCTTGAAAAAATGCTTCCTCAAGACCTCCCGTTCCAGACTTTTAACTAACGAGATTGTGCAGCGGAAACACTGAACCTCCTCTCAGAAAATGTGCAGGAAAAAAAAAGAAGGCAAAAGGGAAGAGGCAAAAACCCATACATGTGGTTTTACATGGCCCACATCCTCCATACTGCCATCAGGCTGTGCAGGACCTTTCCAACTGCTTCTTCCTACTCCTGGCACATCAGGGAGAGAACAGAAAGCCTGAACACAGCAAGGGCAGGGACTGTTAGCCAAGAGTATAAAATATGAGCTGCATTAACCTAATTCTAACATCATAAAGGATGCATGGCAGTTATCAGGTGCTGTGTACAATCTCAAATACTCTGATTTGGACTGAGCTTTCTTATCAGCTGTATGGCGAGTGGCTTAGTTTGTGCTAAATGTAAGCAGAAGTCATTAAGCCTAGCACCATTTCTGTGCTTTCACTTCCTCATAACTTCTACCTAAAGATGTAGGCAATAATACAACAACAATAACTCCAGACAGGGAGTATTATTAATGGCATGGATGGGGATGAAGGGAAAAGTTTTTACACATTTAAATTTCAGGAATGAAAAATAAATCACATTATCCTTAAAAGCTGATAATATCTGGAAGCCTCAAGCATGAGCCAAGATTTCTTTGTGCAGGCCACCATAAAGTTACTTTTAAAAGTTACTCTAAAAGAAGTCATGTTCCTTCTTTTCTACTCTACCTTTCTGCTACTTGTCACAGACAGTATCAGCATACTACAGACAATGACAAAATAGCCTAATCCGCCACAGAAAATCTTACATTTCAGTTTCAAAGCATTGATTACTTTACATTTTGAGGAAAAGCTCTCTGCCTGTAAAATTTTGTAATGGATAAACAACAAATAGAAATTCCATTTACTGTTTTAAAATTAAAAGCACTAAGCTGCTGAGAGTGCTTATACTTTTGCAGGATCTGCACAAGTGTGCCCAAATATCACTATGTTTTGGATTTAATGTGTGACATATTTTGCAATTAGCAGCAATAATCCACATGATACAGCACCAGAAAACATATTCAGATTAAAGCCAAGAGAGAAGGTGCAAAGAGAGAGCATACAGCCAAAACCTTTGCAAGTAACCTCCTCAACAGGTAAATTTGCATAATTTTGTCAATGAATCTGGAAGCTATATCTTTCTTTTTCATGTGAGCAAACTAGGCACTAGCAATACTGTAAACCTGCTTCAGTTTTCTCTTGACACAGATGACCAGTGGCAGGGAAAAATCTAGAAAAGACCTGAGGGAGGTAAATAAGGTTAGTTTAATTTACTAGATGAAGAAGGGGAAACAGACAAGCAGAAAAAGCTAAAGGAGAATTAATGGCAGGAGAAATGCAAGCCATTCAGAAAAGTCTGCTGTTTTACTGAGAGCAGTGCCAGAGCCGTGGGGATTTCCTGGTATTCAGCAGAGATGATGCAATCTGTAAATGTAAGTCAACTTTGCTTCCCCACTAATCACACACCCCATTAAAAAATAGCTAGGGGGAAAAGCCCTGGAAGCAAGTTAGATTGAGGCAAGCTTCAATTTTCTGTGGTCCTTTCTAACTATTGGCATAAATCCTACTCTCCTTCAAAGGAATGGCTGCCCTTCCACCAAATCAGAAGTTCCTGAAATGATAGTTCAATGCCGCAGGAGGTGACAGCTCAGTGGAGAATGATAAGAGAACTAAAGACAGCCAGAAATGGCTCACAAAGTGTTGCTGTTCCTGCTCTAACCTGCCACTCTGCATTTATATTTTTATGGTCCTTAACACAAAAATAGAACCTCTGAAAAGTTTTCCAAGTAGTGCCTTTCCATGTTACAAATTGTGCAAAGAGGTATTTTCCACTATGCAGTCATTCCTCCTCTGTCACAGCTATGCTTCAAAATACATTTTCCTTTTGGGGGGATATATGATACAAGCCATTTGCAACAGAACAGCATGGAGTTGAACAGTTTCTCAGCCTCCTTTAACCTGAGAAATCACTGCCCATTTGTGCCACCGCAACTCACTGCATTGTTGCAATTGTTCCTTTATAACTAAGCAAAAATTAGAGCAAAACATGAGTGTTCATTCGTTCATTCCTTTTTATTTTTTATCACTGCTTTGAAAAGAAATGAACTTTTATGTGAAGAAAATAAAGCAATTCCAGTCATTTCATGGGCCACAGTCTGTGTCTCAAGGAGCATCTTCAGATCATGGGGTAGGAAGTATTGCTGGAGCAAAGCCTTAAAGCTATTTCTATACCATCAAGACAGCCTGGTGGAAGCACTATTCCCACAAAGGCATGGGGTTTCTTTATTACCACAGCTAGACTGCTGCTGCTACTCTATCTTAATTACAGCTATCTTGGCTGTCTCTCCAGTGCAAACACACTGACAGAGAGCATCAACAGTGCTTCTTCCCACTAACACCAGTGGGAGATGCACAGTTATAAAATCAGATCAGGTGAAGGTCACAGCATGCAAGCCCTCCAGTATTCTAGACAAAAGGAAAATGTTATGCTTGAGTTGGAACTGCTACCTGTAAAAATCAACCATCCATTAGCTCAGAGACTGTCTCTGCCCATCTTCTTCAACTACACACACACATATTTACATATTTATTGAGAGGGAACTTTCCTCATCAATACACCTGCTCAGCCTGGCATCAATAACTCTACCTGAAGTCCAAAGTAGCAGTTTGTCATCTCTGCTAACACACATGTTCAGTTTGGATGACATGCCCTCTTTAATCATGTCCTAAGCACAGCTCTACTCTATTGGTTTATTTGAAAGCTAAATATATTTGGCACTGTCTTCCCTCATTCCCACATAAAATCGAGACAAGGAATGAAAACTCATTTTAAGTAAAGATAAAGCAACCTTTGTTAAAGTTTGCTCTACGATGCTTAATACTTATGAACTTTGGATCATCTTTGGATGAAAGGAACCTGTCTGGTTCACATTTTTGTTTCACATGGGAACACAAAGTATATTCTCCCTGAGGAATTTTCTCAACAAGAAAAAAAAGAAATTTCACAGTTCAGTTAAACATTTTCACATATAATTTAGTGGCAAGATGTCCCTCTCCCAGAGGAGAAAGGATTCTCCACCAGAATGGAGAATCACTGAAAAGCACCTGCTGTTGCCTTAACTACCACAGCCACCTGCCTCCTCCCCATCCCTGGCTCTTGATGCTTTTTCCAGCCACTTATAACACCTATTACCAACATCCATCAGCCAGAGGAGGGTCCAAGAAAGAGAAAAGGCAGCTCATGACTCTAAGAAACTAGATGAGAACCTGAAGAGCCAAAAAGAAAGACAAGTAATTAAGTCTGTAGAGAGACAGTGGAGAAGAGTGAGGCAAAGCAGAACAGAGACAGAGGTATATCCTCATCATCCTAGTCTCTCACTACACTTCTGGAAGCAAATACTTAAAATCTGTTAAAGCCAGCAATGATAAATAGCAAACCGTTTTGGCAGTCAGCTTCATCACCACCTGCAACACACATTGCCACAAGTGTATGGGATCTTCAGCCCCTGCATTCTCCTGCCACATGAAATGCTCCCAGAGCCACAAGGCTGGGAAACTCCAATTACCCAGTTCTTCAAGATCAAGGCAGATCCAACAAGAACCTTGGAGCTATCCAGAATTCCCCTCTAAATTCATCAGTAAGTCATTGAACTGGAGTTGCTCTGAAACGCATTCTTCTTTGCAAAAGAAGAATTTTTATTCTTGACCAACTTCTCCAGCTTTAGTAATTTTCCTACATGTCAGTTCTTAGACAAACATCAGGAGGTGAGCAATTGATTTTCTCTGAGAAACACATGCTGTATTTCATGCTCATTTCAATTCTCTTCCACCTCTCTGATGAGGTTTTCTCTCAGAAAAAGTTTTAAAGAGTTGCTTTAAAACTGGTAAAGCAGATGACAGGTCCAGAAGTTCCCTGAATGACCTTTACCATTGTGTGAGCTTAAATAGGCTAGAGCAAATTAGAAAAAAAGCAGCTGTTCATTTTTTTGCTTCCTTTAGTGTG
This sequence comes from Aleadryas rufinucha, assembly GCA_013397815.1. Taxonomy (NCBI): domain Eukaryota; kingdom Metazoa; phylum Chordata; class Aves; order Passeriformes; genus Aleadryas; species Aleadryas rufinucha. The sequence goes on from VZTH01004621.1 coordinate 664,668, forward strand.
GATCAGCTGGGGATATTGCTTTCTGTATTGGAACTTCAGCTTTAAAGACTATTTAGTTAAATGAGAATTTTTGTTGGCAGTAGTTCTTCTGACAATTCTTATTTTAGACATTATTAAAGATAAAGGCAAAACAATTACTATTTAATAATTATGGTTAGTACTTATTGCACATCTGTTTGGTTTGAAAAGGTTGGCTCTGCTTCAGAAAGGCTAGACATCTATTTTATAAACATCTTTGACACCACATAAAACATCAGATAACTAAAAAAGGAACCATAAAGTTTGTGATCACAGTTTAGCAGTCTCCCAGTTGATTCTTCATGCTACTAGGGAGAATATATGAAACCTGAACCAAACAGGCAGGGTGTAAAACACTTAAACAATAAGAAAACTAGGCAATATTTCTCATTTACAATTGCTTTGATTTTTCCAGTTCATCAGAGACACTAGTGAAGGGGAAATTTCCCACTTCAGTGATTTTCCTCCTGTGAATGCAATAAGGATTTTCTATTTTTAAGGCATTGGTGAGACAGTTTAGGAATCCTCTGGGGTTTTGATGCCAGATCCTCCTCTGACATAAAGAGAAACTAATGGCTGCAATCACCTTGCCTGCAGCAGCATCGATGTTTTTAAAATACAGGCCTCTGGATTTTATAAGGATCACAGAGTTTCTACTCTCAAGGAAGCAACTTATTAACAAGGATAGGGGCCCCGGGAGTGGATTGATCTTTCCCATAACTGAAACATTCTTTGCAGTACATTTCATCTCAAATTCATATTAGGAAAAAACAATTACTGACACTCACATGCTAGAATTGATTAATTTCCTGTCCCCTCTGGCTGAAACCTTACATCACAAAAGACTGCATAGCACCACACCACTAGCAAGGTAGAAGAGTATTTATTTACTTAGTCACTGGAAAATACAATTTAGATGCAACTTCAGTGAGGACTGCATCTGTTTCCCTTTTTCCCTTCTGTTCAAAAATTAATGAGTGAACCATTCTTCCTAATTCTCATGTATGATGGGATCTTCCCTAGGATCTAGACTTTGTGCATCACTTTGAGTCCTCAGACTCCTGAAACACTCAAAGGACAGAGCACTTGCTCAGGCCCTACTTAAGGACTCTTGGGCCTCAGATCATTCCACCAGACTTTGGTACCTACGATGAGAGTTCAGCTGCCCAAACTCCTTTTATATTTGCTGAAAGAGACAGGCAGCTCCAAAAGGTAGTTCACACAAGTGTTGTGGTGCATGTGGCTGTCTTAAAGGCAGACCAAAATCCAGAGTCTTGGTGGACAAGCACCAAAGGCTAAGAATCAACCCCTTACACCCAGTTTATGCATAAGTTCATGCTTATTCATTACTCCTGTTTAATATGCATCAGTTCTAGAAATTTCTTCTATATTTAATGCCCCATTGGCTCCCTGTCCTGGTTCCCTCCTCCTTGTTATCCCCATTGGTTGTTGTATTGTGGACTCCTCCCCCTAAGTCGATCCCCACTGGTTGTTTCCCTTTGCTCCGCCCCATATAAAACCCTCGGACCCTCTTCCCCTGTTGGTCTTTTATCCTTGGATTTTCTTGCAATAAATCAAACGATCAAAGGATTCCTCTCTCATCCTTTGCCTCTGCTGATGCTTCTTCACCACCTCTGTCTGGGGCTCGCTCCTTTCGAAGGAGCCAGCCTTGTCTGTGTGCTGCAGCTACCAAGGACGTCTGCAGCTGGACGCTCTGTGGCCTTGGGCAGCCCCCAACAGCGTCACACGAGCTCCTCAAACCTACTTGTTTCTCACATCAGTGACAAAGGAAACCAAAGGCATCTATTGCTATGTTCTGTACCACTAAGATAGTCTATATGACTAGACAAAGGTCTGCTTCCCAGTTTTTAGGGGCCACTCATATGCCTTGGTTGTCTCATGGTGGAAGTAGGGCTGACTGCACATTGGCCCAATTAGATCCCTTATCTCATGCTTTGTTTTCCATGCAAAGGAAAACCAGGCAAAAAGTGGGAAGGAGAGTGGCACCATGCTACATTCCAAGAGGTTCCCAGCAAAATCCTTGGGGAGAACTTGCCTCACTAAAAGAAATGCCTCTGGTGCCATCCAACAGATGCAGTTACATGCATCTCCTTTCTTTCTTTTCATTTTTCTCTTGTGGCATAATGTATTCCTCTTACAGTTAACTTCTGTACTGAAAAAGAGAGATTGGACTGGTTTTATTCACCTCTTTGAAGATACAAGCACTGCAGGTTTCATCAAGGGTAGAAGATAGCTCTGGATCTACATCCTGAAACTCCATTTAAACCCACAACACAAACAGTGAATGGAATCTTGTGCAGTCACAGCCACAACAACATCTCCAAGGGACAATTCCAAATTTCCATTCAGAGAGCTTAGCGAGGTCACCATCATGGAGGTCAGCACAGTATTAACTCACAGCCTCTGCTTCTTGGGAATCTGCAGCCAACAGTCCCTGGCATTCTGGCAGAACCAGAGCTTGCTTAGGTCAGTGTGAGCTCAGCTATGTTCACAAACTGTGTACACAGTGAAGGCTACTGTGCCTTCACAGGCACTAGGAAGGAACTGCTAGGAACACAGTTCCTAGGCAGAACAACCTTTATTCTCTCTCTTTGTTTAAAGAGAATGCAAAACCCATTGGCTCCTTGAATCAGACTGTGTTTTATCTCTGTTCAAGTTTGAGGCAAACAAACCAGAGTATGACTCATGCTCATTATGAGTGCTGAGATGCTCCTAAAAAAATGAGCTCCTTAAACATGTATAAAAAGTAGGAGGGAAAATGCCCTGGAAAATAGTTAAAATTCATGTTAACTTCCTATAGACAGCGGTTTAGGAACACTGAACTGATTTTTTTCAAGGATGGAATTCTTTCCAAGATACTCTGAGGACTGTTCTGGAAAACGGTTTTCAAGACAACATACTTAAGTTTAAATGGAGCTCAATTAAACTAAATGGGACTTAAAGAGATAATGATCTGCAGACACTGTTCCAGGGACTTCAAAGTTAATTTCTAGACTGCACCCATAAGGAAAGAAAGAATGTATATTGACAGCTACTAAGAACCATGTCTGCAAATGACACAGAGAGGAAAAAGATAGACACTTGGAAGAAGTTTTTTATCCAAAATTCAAAATTTGTTTTTCAGTTAGCAGGACTGGCCCAGGGGAAAGCAACACAGGGCACCCAGACCCTGCAGACTAGGCAGGGGGCAAGGTTATGCAATGACCCTACTACACTCTATCTGGCATTTTCATCAAACATCAGTTCATTGAGGTCTTTGCACCTTTTTATCCTCCAGTCTTGTTTTAAAATCATTGTTCTCTTGTAATACTGAATTTTAATAGGTTTGAAAAGCTGTATAATTTATAAATCTTATGGCAGGCAAAAGCACAAACATTACTCTACTTTTAAATACATCCACATAAAACAGTTCTCAAAGGATAAAGCCCAAATTATACATCAAATAAATGAATCAATATTCTGCTGCAGAACCTTTATAATTACCTTTTTTCCGTGCTGAAATAGGGCCATATTGTGCTTTATGGTCACCGTTAATTATTAAAATATTTTCCTGCACTAGTGTGCATCCATACATAGCACCTGCTCTACGGGTCTTTTCAGGTCAGAGTCTTTCCCATTGACTTGTGTCTGTCTCGTGGTTCTCCACCTAAGCCCTGAAGCATTCCCCTGGGATTGCCGGCAAATGCTCCACAATGTTTTCCTGGCTCATTGTTCAATCTGTCTGCAAAGTCCTTGAGTCTTTCACAATCAAAACCAACCTGTCTACACTTCACAAAGAAATGACAGGAAGTTTCAGCCACATTTATGAATGAAAACAGCTGTGCTTTCGTCCAGTTATACAAGGACAGCTGCTGGTAAAGAATTTTAATAAAACAAAACTTCAAGATACACACACACCTTGTCACCAGTGGGACCCCACTCAAAGCAGTCTGTGGCAGTGGCTGCTCTGTGCACAGGTGTTTGTAAGCATGTTTTAGGTGCTACCGGGAATTTTGCTGAGGGGCCCAAGGCCCATAATTTCTTGAGCTCTTAGCATCCAAGACACACAAAAATCAAAGCTGTAAACTCTCCCAAGATGAGCAGTCCTTAATTTTCAGTGCTACCAAATTATCAATTCACTTTCCAAATGATAGTGGAAGTAATTTGGTGTGTGGTTTTTCAATGTTTTTTAAATACAAACTCACATGTTTTGGTCTCATTTTTTTGTAACTGTTATAGAAATTGCTTTTCTATTTGAGTTTTCCGTTTTAAGTACTTTTTCTTTTCAGCTGCTGTCTGGCCTCCTCTTGTCTCCAGTGAGAGGAACAGCCTCCGTTTTTTTAAGATCTGGGGGTTTTTTTCATATCTAGCTGGCTGCTTCTTATTCCTATTAACTTGGCCATGATTCTTCATAACAATTAGTCCAGGAGATCTTCAGCATTTTGGTAGGGTTAATAACATCAAGATACTGGTTTGTATATAGAAATTGTAGACATACATTTGAAGAATTTTAATTTGTATTTATGATTTTCTCAGTGCTCAGCACTACCTATCTTTAAGAGTTAAACTCATGAAAAAGAGAATTTCTGAAGATTCTGCAATTATTTTAAAAATAAATAGACTCTTTTAGAAGGTATTCATTTTATTGTTTCACATTATAAATGTCAGAGGCGTTTGTCCATATTGGACCCTAAATCTCCTTTTTTCATCTGTGCATCTCACTCCAGCTAAACAAAAAAGACAGGCAGGACATCCTGATAAACCATGAATTAAGGAGGGAATGACTTCTTTGGCAGGTAATATCTCTTGAACACACTCATTTAGTATCTAAACCTGCATCACTTGTCCTTATCCCTTTCTGACTCAACAGATTTTTATCCCAAAGGAAGAATTCCTGAAAAAATAATAAGCTAGAAAAAGCAGGGCTCATTTTAGAACTACGGTTTTATTAGCCACCTCCACTGTTTTGCAATTATCTCGTCCCCAATTCCCCACTGGGGTGAAACATAAGAAGCACTTAAGAGTACCTAGCAGCAGTACAGAACAGGTCAGGTCAGAGAGTGGGGAACAACAACTACAAGAGGAACTAAAGTAGTTGGTAAATAATTGTTTATGGTATAGGTCACAATACTGGGTTTACCACTTCCACCCCTATGCAAACCTCCACAAAGTCTTTAAGCACCCTAATAAGTCAGTCATTAGCTTTTACACCCTCTCAGCTCTGACTGTCACATTGCTCAGTATGAATTCACTAATCCCCTCAAGGTTGCCAGGTTTACTCAAGGTTTCCCTCAGAAGCTGTTAGGAGTGATTCTGCTTCACAAAATTCTCGTTAGATCTCATGGGGAAGATCGTGATCACTTTCCATTGTAAAACTGTATAAAAAATTTGCATTAATTCCCTCACTAGGCCAGCCTAAAAAGAAAAATCAAAGCTTCTTTTTCAGCCTAAAAGCCACATGTGTTTAAAGTTCAGTTGCACTGTAGAACACAGCCTGATTCTTGAGTGCATTGGCCCTCATGCACAGGAGCCCACAGCTGTGCAAAAGTGAGTGCAAAACATCTCTGCAGATTGCTCAGTGTGCTTTGGGCACATCTTGTACTCTGTAGTGGACATCCTGAATATTGAGACATGGAGAGAGCTGAAACCACTGCAAACAAGATGTAAGATGACACAACATATTTGCTCTCTCTTTCTCTTGCTTTTTTTAAAAATTTTTTAGTGGTGGTTTTAATTTAATTAGATTTTGCATTGCTAGGCTTCCACTTAGGTTACAACAGCTCCAGCAATTCTAAGCTCCCCAGAGCCCCAGTAAATGGGCTGGCTGCCTGAAATAGTTATGGGGAAGACCTCCTAAATATTACCCTTTTCCTCTGTGTGTGCTAGAGGCCTGGATATACCTACATGGAGGAAATACCTATGTATAGCCAGGTAAATTAAAGAGAGAATGTTGAAAAAGATGAACCACTCATGTAACAATTTAAATAAGAGCATAGTATGAACTACAACCTGCAGCAACCACAATGCTGCTTTCATGTGCTGTTTTGTAAGACAGCTTACCTTGACTTTCTAATTCCATAACTGGCAGTGAGAAAAAGAAAATCTAGTTCAGCACAATTGAACTTCTTACCATTCTTATTAAACTGTTGATACTAATCCATTTAGGCTTTCCAGAAGTATAATCAAATTTCTAGTAAAATCACATAAAGTTACATTTAAAAACTCTGCAGGATATAAATCTTAAGTAATTTCCTGTCCCTGTTCAGGAAAAGGCATCACCTGAAAAGCCTAGGTCTGAGATTTTTAGTGCTCAGGAGTGTGCACATTTGAAAAACTCAGCATGTGCATATTTGAAAAACTCAGAACAGTCAGAGTCTATGAAAATGAGGGCTGTAACATAAAACTGATGACCTCAAATCCCATGATGCTGCAGTCAAAGACAGGAAGTATTCATAGGGTCAAATCTTCACAAAAACTGTTAAAAAGCCTTCAGGTTACCATTACTAAGACACAGTGACAAAACTTATCAAGTAAATGTATTTAAGATAAGGCAAAGATATGATTTGCTTGGTTATCTTATATCAGTTGCCATTTGCTCTGACTCACAAACTCAACATGTCAGTTTACAGCTACAAGAGACTCAAGAAAGTTTCTTCTGTTCTGAAACCTGCTACAGTTTGCAAAATACTGCCCATACTGAAAACAGGGAACATAAAATTCTTGTGCAGAGCCACTTATTTTTGCATATGAGCATATTGTGACATTCATTTCTGTTTCCAACAAGCAGTTGCTACTGTCTCAGCATGTGAAAGGATAATAAAATGAATGGGTTTTTCACCTGCCAACTTGCTGGTCATACTATCAGAGAGATGAGATTCTGAGAAATGTTCCTATTTGTGCTCCATTATTACTGAGTGAGTGGGATCGTGATAGCAAAAAACTAGAGCTTTTGACTTCTCTGTCTACAGAAACTCTGCAGTAGTGTAGATGCCCGAAGCTGATCTATGCACAGACTCTGTACTTTGATGAATACTCTGCACTGGGAAACAGTACACTAAAAAAAAATCTTTAAATTCTTTTTTTTCAAAAGACAGTTTTCTGATAAAGCCTGCAAACTTCTTCTAGTAATTCCTAGTGAATTAGCGGGAATGACACCAGTGCAGAGTGGTCACAAAGCTAAAACATTAACTTTAGTTATACTAATATAGGCCACATTCCCACTGTGTCCCCAGGGCCCTCATAATCTTCATTGTTCTCTTCGTTGTGGCACTGTCTCTGGCAAAAGGGGAAGCATGTGGAAACACGTGTGGGTTGCACATGTGTGCACCTTCGACCCAACAAGGCCAGGTCACACTTTTCTTAAACTGATTATCAGTTTTCAATTCCTTGAGGTTTTTTGTTTACCCACTTGAGAGAAGCAAAAAATATTCCAGCTTTGAGAGTGGTAAGCCCCATTCCCTTGCAAGCTGGTACAGCCCAGCTCGTGACTGGCGTAAGTGAAATTGTCCTCAGCAAAAGCAGTCTCCTACAGCTCAGGCAAGACACCTACCTACCACATTCTCATCGCCCTCCACCTTTCTTTGTGATTTCCTTGGAGTAGCTACGGTGTCTGGAACTGAAGAATACACCTCAATTTACAGGTAAATGAAAGCATGGATTCTGGAGATATTTACAGTGTATGTAGCAGTAAATCATTTGGACATAGTTTCCATAGTCCCCCTTCTCACCCTTCCTTTCAATCATTTTTACTACCATTTTACTAGCACAAGTCAAGTCAAGGTCACATTGAAATTACAGCTGGTTGCCTTGCATTTTCTCTGTGTATAATCCTTATAAATTCCAAATATGGCAACATACAAGAGCATGACAGGAATTTAATAACAAATAAAATTAGTCAGAGAAAGGGCATCACTGTTTTCTTTCTTATGAAATGCCATCAGCTGTACATGCTAACCCCCCAATGTAAAGTAATTTCTTCAGGCATTTAAAGGCCATGTATTACTTACTTTACACAGTTAATATACTGCCCTTGCACATTTGGATTTTTTTTTTTTTTAGCAAGAGGTTAAGGAACAAAACAATCTTTTCTTCAGTCAGTATTCTTTTTTTTAAAGATACTGAAGTTTGCTATGGGTTTTCCGTTCTTCATATCAAATTATTATTTATGAGCTACACAAGAGGTGCCAAAAGCCAGGCAGCTTTATCTGAAGTGCAGCTCTTTGGAGATGAACTGCCACCTAGACTGGGGCTCAAGGAACTTGAACTTTTGGATGATATTTAGAAATTCAGGGTTCCCTCCTGATCTGTATGTCATCCCTGAAATCACTTGAATGTAATCTCTAGGAACTGACAATGGGAAACCCCATTCTCACCTAAAAGCCATACCACATAATTATGAGGAAATGTGCATTTGTAATAATTTTGATTAAAGTGGGAAAAAAATGACAAATATAATTTCTCTGACTTGTCATGCCACTATTGAATGCTGATGCTTTGAATGAAGTCAAGCATGTATTTCAGAGTCTTATTTTGGGTGAAAAATCACAAAGACAGGAATTCTAGCAATCACCATCTAACCTCTGCTTGCATGAGTCAAAGTATATTGTGAAGGATTTTGGCTAAAAACTTCAGTTATTTTACAAATAAAGATATTTTGCTATGGCTTCACTACCACCACCTTCATCACGTATTTCCTTCTATAGGTGTTACTAGGGCAGCAACACGGCAATCTGTGCTAACAGTCCCACTCTGTGAAACCACCTTCAGATAGATTTCTCAAAGGTCACAGAAAACTAGTGTGAAATTGTTATCTGCCTCTCTCTGGCTGCCACAAACAATTGTGCTGTATAATCTCAGTTGTAAATTAATCAAGCTCTGTCTTAAGACAGGGTAAGTCACTGCTACCCCTAGCATCAGTGGCACCTGTTCCTCTACTCTTTAAAAGGAACTTGGAAAGCACGGAAGGATTATAATTGTGCAGATGTATAAACCACTTATGGTGGACTAAGATACCTGTTGCATTACTTGGAGAGAAGGTATTTGGATTGTGAAGGGAAGAGATGAAAATATCTATGTCTGGTGTGGGAGATTGTTAAAATATGTCTGGTTTCCCGCTGAGGTTTTTCTCCTTTTCTTTTTTTAATGCTATAGTAGAAGGAATTTATCTCATTGTCCTTGTTGTTCTGCACCACCCTGGACATTAGGTCTTATCCAAACTTAGCAGGAGAGCTTGAAGGCAAGGGACTATTTGCATCAGCCTGGCTTCTCTAAGAAAGATTCTTTGAAAAAAGGTTATTGAGCAGGTGTTTGATATGTTTGCTATCAAATGTGGAGACTTAAACATGGAGAGAAAGTAAAACATTCTCCTTTCTTTCCCTGCAATTTTCCACATCTCCAGCTTGTCAATTGCACTCCCATTACCAATTTAATTAAATCAATGTAGTTCACTGTGTGAGCAGCTTTTTTAGAGTAGGAGATCAATCTGTTGATGAAAAAAAATTAAGGCATTTGGAGAGGTATTGTGCTTTTAGAGAAGAATAGGATAGTTTTCCAAGACATAATAGGAGGTTTCTGAAAAACAGCCTGTAAGACAATACTTATGGTTGTCTATAAAAGGTATGTTTGCAGCTCACAGATAAGGCCAGCAACTTTGGACTGTGGTGGTTGATGTCCAATAGCAAAAATACTTATTTTTAACACAAACGACCTTATCATATAGAACATAGACAAAATAAACATTTTAAAATAGGGTAAAACAAACTGTTTTCAAAAATGTAGAAGAGTGGAGTACATTGCACCCATGATTCTCCTTCCTACTTCAAAATTTGTGACTATGTAAAGTTTATTCAGGTCTTCAGAAAAGGGATGTGACCTGATTAGATAAAAAGTCTTCTTCATAAAATTACAAGATATTTGAAAAACAGTCCTCTCATTTTTTTGCAAGACAAATAACCTCACTCTCTTCCCTAACCAGTATTGTTAAATGAAAAATGCACTTGACTAAACCACTTCAGATGTCATACGAAGGGAAAACTGACTATGTCTTCGTGCTTCTATAAAAGTCAGACCATTTTTACAGAAATATAACTCCACTTGCATTAAGAATAAAAACTGTGTTTCTCTAAATCATGACACTTAAACTCTGACACTGAAAACTGATTGGAGAAAATATTTGCCTTTTTAAAAATGTATTTTTGAAGCTGAAAATATTCTTTGAAATTCATCAAATGTAAATGTAGTACAATGGTAAACATTACCTACCAAAATTCCTATCATTTTCATCTGACAATACACCAGGTTACATAATTTATATAAATGTTGGTACCACTTGACAAGTAAAAATCTAAAAGTTAATGCTGGAATTGAGTAAAATACAATTATATTTGAAAAGGAACCTCAAATTAATAAACTTGATCATATATGGAGAACACAACTGATTCAGCACTAATAAATACAGGAAGGTGGAACAAATGCTTGCCATTGGACTCCACAGCTTCACTTACCCCACTGGAAGTCCACTGACATCACTCCATCTAACACAACTTCTTAGTTCAGAAAAATAAAATAGTTTCAACTTTGCTTTTGGGACATGGTCTATTGGGACATTGGTGGAAAGCAGTTCAGAACTCAGGATATTAAATGAATTTTCATTACAGCAGAGGCGTAGATTTTAGAAATGTTCTTGCCATTAAGACAATCACTCTCCCTTCTCTAGCCTTTTATTGCATATTCAAGTGGATTTTTAGGACTTCCTCTACCCATGGCAAACAAAATTTTGCTGCTGGACACTGCTCTGTCAGTCCCAAATGATGAACTGTAGGGATCTGGGGAAGAACCAGATGTGTTTGTTGTTCAAGAAACTGAATATGTGTTTTGTAGTTCACAGGCTACATATTTTGTTTGCATTCCCCAACCTAAATATCAAGTGAGGTCTATCAGTAATCATGGCAATTATTGAGCTACTGCTTAAAAAAAATGTTTAAGTGGAACATGAGAATATGAACAAGATATGTCCCAGGGCTTTTGTTAGATGAGACACTGATGAAACCAAGGGTCACCATAGAGCAAGACCTCCGGTGACCTACATGGCTCCTCATTTCAACTGTCAGTCCAGCAAAACAAAAGCCACCAAGAGTCACAAATGGAATAATACAGGACAGTGAGCAGTGCTGAGACTTTTGGATGAAATGCAAGATGGATGATTTCTCCTCAGAGGTGGAGCAGGATACGAGGTGGGAAGTTTATGGCTTTCAGAGGAAAGTGGAAGGACAAGGTGAGAGTCTGCCTTTCTTTCCTGCAAAGCCCCATAGTCAGCTCCTTCACCAAAAAAAAAAAAAGGTAGGGCCAATAACTACTCACCTTTTACTAGCTGTGTGCTGAAACCATCCTACAGCAGTCAGCTCTGATTCCTAAAAATGGAAAGTAAAATTCCCTTTGTTCTTTCTCCTATTTGTAGGATTTTGATTTGGTTTTTGGTTGGTTGGTTGGTTGGTTTTATATTTTTGCAGTAGGTATTTTTTTCTATTTGTTTTCCTGGGCTTTGGCTGAATTTATTGTGTTCTTAATTTTAAAACTGTTGCTGGTTTCATTACAGGATGCACACTAAGAGATTTATTTTTGCATTTTTGCAGTACACTGCTTTTTACACAACAACTAATCAGAGCGGTAATGTAACACCACACAACACCTGAAGTATGATGCTTTTGTTCTACCCTGCTATCTGGCAGATAGTCTTACAGGTATTTTCCTATAGACTGTGGACAGCATCAATGTGGATAGAAAAACAGTTAACAAACATTGGTTTACCTGGCAAAGTTTTCATAGTAGGTGGGAGCTACAGAAGTGGCTTCTGTGAGAAGAAACCAGGAGCTGATCTCATGTCAAATAGAATCATTTCCAGCTGGCTCCAAGACAGACCAAAGCTGAGGCAATGAAATGTTGGTAGCATCTCTGTACTAACATATTTAAGAAAGGGTAAGAAAGCTGCACAACTACAGCTGAGAAAGTGAAGTGAGAATGTGTAAGAGAAACAGCTCTGCAGACACCAAGGGCACTGAAGAAGGAGAGGCAGGAGATGCTCCAAGTACCAGTGCAGAGATTCCCCTGCAGCCCATGATGAAAACCATGGTGTAGTAGGCTGTTCGCTCCTTCAGAAGAGAGTGGAGCCCATGGAGGTCCACAGGAGAGCAGATATCCACCTGCAGTCCCCGGAGGACCCACACCAGACCAGCTGGATGCACCTGAAGCAGGCTGTGACCCTGTGGAGAGCTTGTGCTGGAGCAGGTTTTCTGACTGGACTTGTGATCCATGCTGGAGCAGTCTGTTCCTGAAGGACTGCACCCCATGGAAAAGATCCACATAGGAGAAGTTCATGAAGGACAGTGTACCATGGATGGGACTCCACACTGGAGCAAGGGAAGGAGGAAGTGGCAGAGGAAGTGTTATCAACTGACTGCAAACCCCATTCTCTGTTCCCCTGAACTGTTCAGTGGGGAGGGGGTAGAGAAGTCAGGAGTAAAGTAGAGATTGGAAGGAAGGGAAGGAGTGGGGGGGAAAGTGTGTTTAGGGTTTCTTATACTTGTCATTACCCTACTCTGTTATAAATTTTCAATAAAAAATAAAATTCACTTACCTGAGTTGAGGTTTTTACTCCCATGTAAGTTGAGGTTTTTATTCCCATGATGGCAATTACTGAGTGAGCGCCCTAATCTTATCTTGTAATAGCTTTTTGTATTTTCTGCCCTGTCCTATTGAAAGGGCAATTCCTAGAGCAATTTGGTGGGTAGCACCAAAGGCTTATTGGTATTCTTGTGGTAGCACCACATAAGGCTAACTACAAGAATAAAAAATACCATTTTCTAGAGTGTTCCTATGTCCTGGGTTGTTCAGGTAGATGCCTGGCATAAACATATGACAGATGCCAGATATACAAGGTAACAGCGAGAGCTAATTAATGGCAATTTGAACATGAATTTCTTCTCAAATAGTTGCTCTGTTCTTCAGGTCAGTTGAAGGTATGATGTGTGTATCCTATTTCTTGTTAAGTAAAATGAAGGAGAGGGAAACCTTTATGTTCAGTGCTACCTGGAGCAGTTCGAGAACATTTCAACCCATTGACAAAAAAAATAAAGGAAATGCAGCATGAAGTTTTCCATTTTGCTGAAACAAATATACTTGACATGAAATCTCAAATAATCTCCCTACCCCCCTCATATGTACTCCATGTGAAGAAGTTCATTTTTTTTCTCTGAATGACATTTTAAGGACAGGCTGCCAAGCCCATTTGTCCCTCCATTTTCAGTTAATTTCTGTTTGCATGAGTTTTCCACATGCTGTTCAGTTTTCTGGTAGAGAACAGTTCGTTTCCTTTCTCCAATGAGTTTCCTTTCTGAGAACATGCTGTGCTCCCACCATTAGAGGAGCTGCAACCCTCACACAAAATTATGGGCAATCAATATTTCTTAAAAATACCAGAATGAATACTCAATACAAATCAAAAAGTTGTATCTAGCATAATTCAATTGGGCATCTTACAACAGAAGCATAAAAAGTCAGAAAGCAGTTTTGGGCTATGATTTTGCATGACATTTGTAGAGTTTTGTCAACTGCCTAATTAACCCCATCACTACGTTTGCAAGCAATAACTCCACTACATATTATCTGAAAACAATCCCCAAAAAGCTATTTAACATATACAGCCGCTTGTTTAGTTCTGATGACACTGTCAGCCACAAGAGGGGGAGACCTCAGCCCTCCAAATATTCTCTTAATTCATACTGCTGCATAATTTTAGTTTTAGTAACTTTGGCTTTAAAAATCTTCTACTATAACAAAATTAAGATTTTTTTTAATGGAATAAAAAAGAAGCAGACTAATTTCATGTTTCCACTATCACAAGATCTGACCTATAGCTTTCTAAGGAAAACACAGGAGCAATAAAATCAGGCATTATCATATTCAAAAGCCACTCTAATTCACATAGAGGAGAGGAAATAGCAACAGCTGAAATATGTCCTTTAGAATAACAACTACAATTAATCTTTGCCATAAGACTTTGTAATATATCCTCATTGTCTTCAGTGAAATATGCTCTTATCTTAGTATGTGAAATACCTAATAATTGTAAATTACTAGATTTTCACAATGCATTTACTTTGAGCAGATTTATTAATAATCTATTCAGTATATGGGACAACTCACTGACAGTACTTCAGAAAATTATCCAGATCTATCATTTTCTGTCCTACTCATTTTCTTCTTTTATGAGTTTTCCTTTCATTCCCCCCCTCCCCATTTATCTATTGGCTATTATAGAATAATAGACAAGGCAGAGTTTTATTTTATGAAGATTGTGTATGTCAGGTTTCAACCCTGAAGGAATTCCTCCAGGCAAACTATCTGCATATTCAAGCTTTTAATTTCCAGCATACAAAAAGAGAGATGGTGTTCTTCACTGTTGAGGGGAGTCCAGGATAGCCTCTTTTGGAAACTGGAAAAGTGTTTACCCAAATACCTCTTACAAAGTGCAATAAGAAGACAAAATTAGGAAAGAGTGCTAGGTAAGAAGGTTCAAACCAGAACTTGTCTGCATTGTCATTTACACTTTGGGTTGGAAAGAGGTATGAATTAAGGATGCCTAATAAATTCAGATTGATATTCTCTATAAATAACAAGAGAGTTATATACATTTAACCTAATTAGAAGAGGAACTGAGTATCTTCAGGTCCTTCAAGCTTCAACTGAAGATGAAAATATTCACTGTTCTCTGTATCCATAAAGAGCAGCTCCACCAGTGTTCTAGCAAATTTACAGAAAATAAAACAACTCTAATAAAATTCTGCTTCCTTGTAACACCCCCTTTTTCAATGGAAAGTGGATGAGACTAAAAATCACAGACCCTGAGGAACAAGCAATCTACAGCTCATGGGATCAGAATTTTAACAAGAACTTAAAATACTAAATAGTATTAATTGTGTTTTCCAAACCAACAAAGCTAACATGAAAAAAAAAAAGAAATGTGCTAACATTGCACAGTATTTCAGGTAACAATAAAGTTTTTCTATCTCTAAAATAGTTTCATTTAGTCATCTTTCCCCCTTCAGTTTCTGGAGTTTAAATTTAGAGATTATACTTTCTATCTCCAAATGAAAACTATCATCCTTCACTACACATAAGCAGGCACATTGTTCTGATGAGGATTATGGATATCTGTCAGTTCTTCCTTGACAGATTCTTTTGAGAAATAGTTTTGTTTACTTTTGTTTTGTTTTCAAAGACACCATTGAATTTGATCACTATTTAATGACAAAGTTGCACATTAAAATTTTGGTTTAGTTTTAGGATAAAAGCTCTCTGTTAATCCTTCAAGACCTGGCTTCTTGGAGGGAAGGAGCATGGCTAACAAAAACTACAGTGCAATTCCACACACAGCATCCCAGTGGTGTGGAGGAGAGGCAATACACTGTGTACAGCAGTGTGATGGGAAATTAATCAGTTTCTGGTTATCTTACAGGTACTGCCTTATGGTTTGTCTATGAGCTGTATGTATGCTGTACAGCACATGAATTTCAGGGTACCCTTCTTGGGCATAAATTACATCCATGGAAATGTTTCCTCCTTTTGAAAGCACATAAACTTCAGCTAAATAAATGTGAGAAACCTCAAGTGGATTTCAGTGCCACTTTGGGAGGTGAACTGATATCTTGGGCAGTGTAACTGGGCCAAACCTACTGCTTACAAGTTAACCAAATACTTTCAACCCATAACATGGACATAAATCCATGACAGACATAAATCCATCAGACATAAAACTACCTACTAGCACACATGTACTAGGTGTGTTAAGGTGTGAATTCACAGAGATAGACAGCACAAATGTGACCAGGATTAGATGTTTGTATCTGAAGGAATAACCTAATCTTCTTTGGTCCTATGGAGAGAGGAATTTCTGGAATACAGTTCACTTCAGCCCAAGATGGATATGTAATACACGACATGAACCCTGCCCTCAAACTACCTGCTCATTTGCACTGACTGCAGACAGCTCAGAGTGATCTAGCTCAAGGCAAAGTTTAATGTTATAGATGTCTAAGGTTAAGTAAAATGAATCCCACACCACTCAATGTCTGAAAGATAATCTGAGACATGAACTTGTCTTTGTTTATTTATAAAGATATAAAGTCAAAGAAGAAATTCAAGCACAAAACTCAGGAGAATTGTGTCCACCTTAACGAACTCCGATTGCATTCCAGTTCTTGTAGTACTTAGGATACTAAATAAGCATAATTTAGTAGAAAAGATGTGCGTGGGTCACACTGGCACTTTTTGCGGCAATATCACAGAATCCCAGAATCCCAGAAAATGCTGAGTTGGAAGGGACTCCTAAGGATCATTGAGTCCAGCTCTAAGCCCTGCACAAGACACCCGCAAGAGCCACCATGTGCCTGAGAGCATTGTCCAAACACTTCTTGAACTCTGTCAGGCTGGTGCTGTGATCACTTCCCTGGGGAGCCTGTTCCAGTGCCCAATCACCCTCTGGGTGAAGAACCTGTTTCTAGTATCCAAACTAAACCTCCCCTGACACAACTTCAGGCCACTCCCTCAAGTCCTGTCACTGGGCACCACAGAAGGCTGGTGTCAGTAGGGAAGATCTGTTCCAACACTAAGTGAAAAGATGCCATTCCATAAAAAAAATTTTAAAAGCTTTCTGACACAGATCTTAGCCTAACCTGAGGACCTGCACCCCAGAAGATCCTTTTCTCAGAGAAATTGCAAACTAATGTAGAGAGTGTGAAAGTCTGTGTCACCCTTGATCACTGTGAGTGTCAGCAATGTCAACAGACACTTCTGTTGAATTAAGGGTAGTACATACAGCTCTAACAGAGCTACCATTTCAATTTTACCTTTAGCAATACTGTGATGCTGTTCATTTTTTTATTCCCAGTAAGGGACACAGCACAGAAAAAACCTCTTATGGGAGCTAGAGACTTTCAACCAATCTCTCTTGTTACCATGATTTCTAATGCACAAGCCTTTCAGGGAACATCTGACTATACCTGCTGATTCATTCTGACAGATGCTATCAATTCACTGCACTTTTTCAAGGGAAGTGTTGCAGGAGTAGCTTTAGGCAAGCAGGAGTCATAAAGAGTCCTATGTTCAGTGGAGCCAGGATAAGTTGCTCTCTCTTAAGTGATTCACTCTTGAATACTCCCCTCACATAGATCCCTATCGTTGCCAATATGTGTATGTGTACGTCCACCTCACCAGACCATCCTGACAGGTATTACTCTGCTCTTTGTGTCACCCAGGGACCCCATCCCAGCATGCACTGCTGGGAGTCATCCTCTTTGATAATAGGTCAAGTGTTAAGTAAACATAACAATATCACTTCTGTCCAAAGGCTGCAGCACAGGCAGTGTCTCTCCAGAGACAGGAAATACTGTAAGGAAAGCCAAGGGGAACTTTCAACTTTAAGAAGAAAGCTGGGATATAACTATTAGATTTTAGAAAAAAGATGCAGCATTCTTGAATACTAAGAATAGAAAGCCTTTCTCTTAAGAGCAGCACAGAAAGAGAAAGCAAGTCCTCTGTTGATGGTAGCAACAATTTAATTACTGCATCCCATGCCTTGTGGATTAAGCACATAAAAATAAGCACAAATATATCGCTCTGGTTATGTGTAATGAGTTTTAACCACCACATCTCATTTGCTTTGCATTTCCTGGTGGCACTCATTTCCTCCTTCTTTCCGTGACTGTGAAAGGGAAATGTCTTCACCCATAGTCAGGACTGATCCAGAGGTCCTGCTCAATCCCCTGATTTGCAGACAACAACATTGCAAAAAAACCCCTTACCCAGTTTCTCATGGACCTGAAAAATACTCTGAATTCCCAATAGCTGGGCACAGTGTGGATAAAACTGGTGTGCTCAAAGGATTACAACATATGGAGGAAGGCTAAATTGAATTCTTCAAGCTAGGTTAGTCAAAGCTTAGTCCAAAACATCAGTTCCTAAACCATAGAAACAGTCTGTAGCCCTGCTGTGACAGTCAAGAAGTGCACACAGTCCCAGATAGGGACCTCTTGCCCTTAGCTCTACAACAGCTCTACAGCAACATTCCAGCCGTGGCAGCACAAGGCACAACCTGGCTCCCCTGGCACTTACCCTCTGCTCAGCTATAGTTAGACAGCTACCAGTGCCTGAGCTGCCTTGTTCAAAACTAGCACAACTCTGTTTTTACTAGATTCCCACTCACAGCTCTGCCTGTAGGATTAAAGCTTTGTCACACCAAAGGAGTTGGGGAATCCTGTGACATTTAAACAGTGAGCAAAACCGTGAAGAACACCTAGTAAGTAATAATCCTACACCAGCTGGGGGGGTGGTCTCAGGTACATATTACGATGAGACATCATTTTTTATGGCCAAAATATTTTTATGCCTGATTCAACAAATAATTCTGTGACACCCTCTTCCGCAACTGAATTACCATTACATGGGTATTCTGGGAAATACAGAAACATACTTTAAACAATTTTTTAATACTTATAAAACTACTGAAATAGTATAGTTTCCAATCCAAATATTTTATTCTGTAACACAGCCCTGGATTTGCACAGCCAAATGTCAAAGATTTTTTTTTTTTGCTAATCTGACAGGTAATATATTTTAACTAAATGATCTACCTATACATATTACAAATTATTAGTTGTCAATTAGATACAATAGTAATACAGATAATTATATGTTTCAAATAACAAACATGTACTTTGACTTGCATTTACAGATTAATTAGCACTTCTGGCAAGTTTCTAGAAATAGAGCATTCAAAGTAGCAGTAACAAAGTAGTTTTAATACAGTTCTTTCTCTCACCCTTCTTTTATCCCGCAACTTTTATTCTCCACACATCTATGTTTCACCTTAACAGGGAGTATTTAGCCTCTCAGAAATGCATACATTTTTCCTTATGGAGAGTTCTGCAAATAGTTTCTTTTGCATCTTAAATATCTAGCAAAATAATCCAAATTTTTTCTCATCTCCATGAAGTTGTTTTTTCAAGATAACAATTCTTCCTGTTCCGAGGGCCTGGACTGTAATGAGCAGAACTCTTTGGTGGCCTTGTTGAAAATGGGTTGTTTTATAGACATATGAAAGTGTCATTAGGAAAGGGGTTTGAACCTAGTACTGAACAAGAGAGAGCAATTAGTGAAATGCAAGAAACATGCCTCCATTAAATGGTCCTAGCTTCCAACCAAAATGCAAAATCAGAATTCTGTTCCTACACAGCACTTTACATTATGCACTAATTACAATGTGCATGGAAATGAAAACAAAACACAAACCCTTGAAAGTCGTTAAGAACGAATTCTTGCCCTTTGGACAACTCTATGGCAAAGATCAGCTCTTTTTCTGGGAGGCCAGGGACAAAGGACAGAATTTTTGCCCATGACTTTGCACATACATGAATGTTATTTGGTCAGTTTTCATAAATTCCAGAGAAAGGCTTTTAGAGGTGTCTTTGCAGAGATGAGCAGAAGGAATGTTGTTCTCCAAAATCCTAAATGAAAGAGTTATTAATGATTTCTGCTGGCAAAAATCCTAACACTCAGTGGTGTCTCAAGATCTACAACAACACAGATAAAATGGGAACTGGGGGTCTTATGTGGGAATTTATGGATGTTTATGGTGTCTAATTATTTTTACTATGTAAGGGTGTGGGAACAACTGCAATTTTAAAAAACAAGAAAACTATTACTAAGGAAGCAGATCTTACAAATTGCATACTTCATACCAGTAGTGTGGGCTTCACTGGCAGCTTTTGGTTTTTAAGTTTATGGATGAAGTTATCTTAATACAAGATAAGGTTTCCATATTTAATTTGGCATGATCTATTTACTTAAGGGACTATTCAACCAGTATTTCAATGAAACATAAACCTATCCAAAGCTTACTAGCAGAGCCTCCTTCATCCATTAGCCATGAAAAGCATTGCAACTATTTAATGTTCTATTCTCTTTATTAAAACCAGAGATAGAGAGTTAGAGAGCTATACAGTGAGATACAAGACAAATAACAACTCATAACATACACACCTAAGTCCCATACGAGAGAGGGTTTTACCCTCAGAGCACTTTTCTAGCTGGGAAATACAGAAATTCAACAAAAACATCTGTTTTGGGCTCCTTTCTACAATGAATGCCCTCCTTCTGCTCTGAAATGCCTTTCAGAAGGATAGCACAAGCCAAACTGAACCGCACAATTTAAATTAAATAAGATGCTTGTAACAAAATTGTGTCTCCTGTACAGTAGGGGCAGCCCTAGCATGGGTTTGCACAGAGAAAAAAATTTATTTCTTATCATTCACTTTCTCTTATTGCGTTTAGCCAATTTCTGTTGTATCCTGCAGGGATACTGAGAAGGGTCCAGCAAAGCCCACAGCAGAGAAAGATCNGGCCACGCACTGCGGCAAATTTCCATGGAGGCAAGCCAATGATTTTCCCAAAGAGAAACAGCAAGGGAAATCATAGCACTGTGCAAGTCAAACTTTCTGTTAAAACATCGGTGTTTGCTAAGTGTTTGTGTAGCTTTTGCGATGCCTTCTAGAAGGCTGATGAGGGAGAAAACTGAAAAAAAGATAAGCTGGAATCCACTATTCTTCATTTAGAACTCCTTCAGGAATGCAGCTGACTGTTCAAGAACACACTATGACAGAAAGAGGGAGAACAAATTCCAGCTTAAGTTCACTCTTGGGCTTCTGCAGTCATGAGCAGCAGCATCACCATTTGCTTGCTGTGCTATGCACCATATCAATACATGGTAAAGAACAAAGCCCCATGAAGCTTCCACTTCTAACTTAAAAGTGTCCTTTTTGTGTCATTTCCCAAAGACATTTTCTCCTCTTTTTTCAGAATGGGATTGTGGAACACTTCATTTACAGTATGTCCTGTGTAATACATGTGAAGCTGCAGCTCCACAAGATTACAGCAAGAGCAATCCAACAGTACTCAAAAATCAGGATGTGCCAGAGCACTCAGGAGAGCACCCTCTCTCCTTTCCTTCATCACTCACTGACACCCAGCACTCCAAACTCTGATGAGAAGGAAATACAACTCTTTAGTCCCAATAATAGTGAGCTTCCTGTCTAAACCACAGTCAACACAGCAACATCTCTATGTCAGAAGCTACTATACATTTGATACAACGACAGATTACCTTACATGATATTAAACAGGGATTTTGTGATCCCTTATCTAATATAACAAAACTTCCATTTAGGGCCATGCCAGAACAAACTATGGCTCCCTGCTACATTTGTCACCCTTCTCAACACAATTCAGTTCTCAATTTCTCTTCTTTTAGACTCTAAACCTCTAAGTAGAAAGCCCCCACATGGGAAAGCAGCACAGTAGATAAGTGGATTTTATGAATTATTCTTTTTTCCCTTACTTTAATTAAAAAACTTGTTAATAACCTGTTACTAATCAGCACAGAAGTGCCTACACCACTAGCTAAAAACAGGAAAGCTGCATTCCTTCACAAGTTCATCACTTCACATTACTTTTGTACCATATCTTTGTCTCCAGTATTCTAATTTGAGAATTTCCATCTGCCCTTTGTGACCACAGCACATACAAGGCAAGTTTTAACAGTTAATTTTTTTGCAAGGTACTGTAAATACGTATGTTCCAGGAACCTTAAAGTTCTTAATCTGAAAAAAATGTAATTTTATACAATTAAATAACAACTGCTGTGCCATGAGTCTGACCTTTCTCAGTGCACTGTTTGATGCAACATAAATACAGCATTTCCTGTCTACTGCTAAAGTTTGCTTGAAATTCCTTCAGCAATGTTTGCATGTGTGTGTCTATGGATTTTTTGGTTTAACACCTTTGTGGCGTTTGTAGCATAGCATTTCTGCTACAATATTCAATTATTTTCTCTAGCTACAAACATTTTCTGAAAGAAGTAAGAAATAATAACCTTTAAAACAGAAAATCTTTCTGATTGTCATTAGAGATGAGCTACTAACTGCCATCTTTGAGACTTCTCAAATAAAACTTTGCTTTTATAGTGGAAAGCACAAGCTGACTTAAATACAAGGGAGACCATAAAGTTTTCCTCTAATTCATATGGCTAAGTCAGAGGCATTAATGCATGCTCATGAGAGAATTTTGAAAATCTTGCATAAATACTCCCCAGAAGAAATGTCCATATGGTTCCAGCCACAGGCCCTTGCTTTCACCCTCTGCTGTGATTCACAACTATGCATACCAGCTGAGAATGCTGGTCAGACCTTGGGTTGAAAACTTTAAGATTGGTCTTGATGATCCTAAAGATCTCTTTCAACCTGATGATTCTATGAAATTGTTTAAAAGACAGTCACAGAAATGCCAATATGTCTGTTCCAAGTCTTAAGGTGCTCCTAGCAGCAGGCTGGATCTTAAAAACATAGCCAAACACCAAGATACTAACTTTGACACATATAACAAATTGAATGGTTAGGAAAATAAAAGTGACAAAAGTGTGTTAATACTATACTTACAGTTTCTCCAACCAACAGCAGGAGAAGTCTGCTTCTATTCCAATCCCGTTGATTTCAGGAAAGATTCAGTTCAGTCAAAAAAGAGCAAAGCTTTTGAAAAATCAGGCCCTGAAACATTTTAGAATTTTGAATGGAATCCTGACATTCATTGTGTGAATTTGTGCTTGCTGAGAAGAGCTGGCAGCATGACTTATTGGGAAATGGGAAAGCTGGGACCCCAGAGCCTGGAGGGGAAAGAAAGTTTATTACTTATGGAAAGGACAAGTTGAGGATACACAGAACAAGAATTGACAGGCATATTCTTAACTTCAGTAAAGGGTCTTGAGTAAGTCTACCTGGCTACTTCCATTCATTTACTTAAAATTTCCCCTGGCACCTGTCCTGGTCTCTAATCATCTCACATCATGAAATTCACATTTAAAATCTTCAATAATTCAGCTGTTCAATTAGTCAGCCAATCAATTATTCAGCTAATCAATTATTCAGCTATTGATCGGCCCCACAAGGAAAATAAAACTTTAATGGATGGACAGCTAAACTTTCACAGAGGAACCCATGTTGCTGATTACAACTTAGATTTGATCTGTGCCCAGGCACAATTCTTGGGGGGCAAAGGTGGGGGGAAGTCTATTTTTTTTTTCCCTTTGCAGTTCTTAGATTAGCTCTGCTATAGTTCCAGAAAATTAGAAATATCTGAAAGTTTCTGTCTCTTTGTCATTACAGGTGATGCTTATCTACCTCACTGGCTTCTGGCTTAGGAAATTATTATGATTGAAATGATGCTTTGGTCTGGAGATAATTAAACACTCCTCTAAAAGCTATAATAAAAATTTTAAACCTCGGTTGCATTGTTTTGCTCCTTGCTTCTCCTATTCTAGATGTAATTTCTTCATAAGGGAGCCTTCCAAATATTTTTTCTTTCCTCTTATAAGCTCCTTATTTCTGATCTACATCTTTCTTTTTAAGCATGCTTCCAAGCACTTCCTCCTCCTCCCTTTCTCAGTGATCATTATGCTGGAAGTCCATCTCTTTCAATCTCCTTTCACAAGAACAATGCTCTAGATTTGTACAAGGACTGCGCGTGCTTGGAAACCATTCCTACAGTTCCTACAGTTAGTCACTGGTGTCCCAAAGCACTGAGACAATATTAAACAACTTGGCCAACCAGGTTCATCTCAGGACACAGAACTTATTCCTGCAGATACTCCAACTTCTCCGCTGCTTAAACCCTGCCACCACCAGTTTCATACCCTTCTGTCAGCTCAAAAAGGGGAAAGCGCAACCAGTCAGTTACTGACACACCAGCACAGCATTACAGGGTATTTTTTAAATCAAACCTGTTTTCTACTGTCACGGTCTCTAGATTTTTATTTTATTCCATTTCAGGAAGGAAGGACAAAAGATAATAAAGGAGAATACACACTTCCCAGAAATGAAAACAGCTATTTTCAAAACATTTTCTGATGAACAAAAGGTATCACAAGATTTGGAATTTTTATGAGAATAAAAATAGCAAAGAAAAGTGAGTGGAAAGTGAGTTGCAGATGGGTCTCAACCAGCAGTACCCCTGCACAGGCTGGTCACCCCAGTACAGGTGCTAAACTAATCCAAAAGGGGCAAGGCAACTGGACTTCCTACAAGAGCTCTTAGCAGAGTTATGTGGTTCTTATCACATTTACCAGTGCCCATCAGTCGAGCCCAAAAACTTTGACTATTACTGGTTCTGTCCTAGCCTAATGAAAGTTCTAAGAAATACCTACTTTAGGGAAGGGAGAGGAGGAGAGAGTTCATGCAACACGTGTGATGTGTAGTACACAAGCACATACACCTGTAAGGGATTTTAGCTTCATCACAATGTGTTTTTCCCAGCTGCAGTTACAGGAAACAGAGCAGCCATTGCTTTGCAAGATTGTAGCAAAGTGCTACTTACTCAACAATACCTACATAATACTAAATGTATCCGCCTTAACAATAAGCTTTCAATGCAATGAAATAGTTCTAATCAGTAATTTGTAGCTTGTGATCATATTAAATTGCAACACGGTGCTTTCCCCTACCTCAAGAATCCAAACAATAGCACTTAAACCAAAAGAAAAAAGCACAACTTGTCTAATTTTTGGTTTAATGTGTACCAAATTTATGGAAGGTTTTGCAGCTAATTTTTTTTCTAGTAAAGCACAAGTATACAAATAATAAATCAACTTCATCAAATTATTGGGAAATATTCATTGAAGAGGAAAAAATCAGTAACTTTAATGTCGATAGAACTCAAATCACAAAATTGTCAAAGATAGCTTATTAGTTACTTTAAATAGGCGTTCTATAATTGACATACCCTGAGGAATAATTTCAGACTATATTAAGATGATAGGAATTTAAATTCCTAAAGCTAAGAGTGCATGCCATGAAGTGCCAAAGACACACTGAATGAGTCCAAATTTCCTTTGCATCTACTCTCATCCCACATTTATCCTCCCTGTTATCTATGTACAAAGAACAACAAAGTACCTTCAATCTAAATCAACTTGATTGTTTTGGCCTATGGATAACTTTGACAGTAAAATGCACCTACAAAGGATGCACAGAATAGGGCAATAGCAGTGTTTTCCAGAGCAATATGACTGCAGTTTCTTTGATTTATTTGACTTGAAAGAAGGCGGTGCATCTTTTCAGAACTATGGGGCTTTTTTTCTCCAGCATTCTTTATTTTATTGTGCCCAAAGATCCATGTTTCAGCTTATGCTGGAAGCTGTGGCCTCAGCCCAATAATTGGTTGCTGTATTGGGTTTTCGTGGCCATGTTTTGATAGTGGTGGGACCGCAGGGGTGGCTTCTGTGAGAACCTGCTGGAAGCTTCTTCCATGGCCAATCTGAGCCAGCTCCAGGATGGACCTGCTGCTGGCCAAGGTTGAGCCTATCAGTGATGGTGGCAACACCTCTGGGACAACTGAGTGAAGAACGGAAAAATGTCACTGCACAGGAGCAACTGCAGCCCCAGAAGAGAAGAGTGAGAACACGTGAGAGCAACAGCCCTGCAGACACCAAGGTCAGTGCAGAAGGAGGGGCAGGAGCTGTTCCAGGTGCCAGAGCTGAGATTCTCTCACACTCCATGGTCAGGAAGGCTGTACCTCTGCAGCCCATGGAGGTCCACACTGGAGCCAATGTGAACCTGCCTCGTGTGGAAGACCCCATGCTGGAGAAAGTGGATGTCCAAAGGAGGCTGTGACTTCATAGGTATTCCATGCTGGAGCAGGGTCCTAGCAGAACCTATGGCCCCGTGGAGAGAAAAGCCCACACTGGAGGAGGTTTGTTGGCAGGACTTGTTACCCCATGGGGGATCCACAGTGGAGGAGCCTGTCCCTGAAGGACTGCCCCCGTGGAAGGGACCTATGCTGGAGCAGTTTGTGAAGAATTGAAGCCCATGGGAAGGACTCACCTTGGATACGTTCATGGAGGATTGTCTCCTATGGAAGAGACCCCATGATGGAGCAGAGGAAGAGTGAAGAGTTCTTCCTCTGAGGAGACGTGATGAGCTGACCAAGTCCCAATTCCCCATCCCCCTAAGTCATTGAGGAGGAGGAGATAGAGAAATTGAGAGTAAAGTTGGGCAAAAGAAAAAGGGAGGGGTGGAGAGAAGGTGTTTTTAAGATTTGTTATTTTCGCATTACCTTACTCTGTTTTTACTGGTAATAAATTCAACTAAGTAATTGTCCCAAGTTGGGTCTGTTTTGCCCATGACATTAACTGGTGAGTGATCTCTCCCCATCCTTATCTCAACTCTCAAGTTTTTCATTATATTTCCTCTCCTCTGTCCAGTTGAGGAGGTGAGTGACAGGGCAGCTTCGGTGGCCACCTAGTATCCAGACAGTTGTATTGAGTTCAACAATTAACTCTCACTAAAGTGAAACTTGTTTACATGCTATTTTCCCTTTGAGATAGAAAAGACAAAGCCTAACTATAGACCTATCTAAGTAACTACTGGAAAAACAAATTTTATCTGATGCAAAGTTTGCTTCTTTTCTTTGCTCTTCGCTTTTCTTAGCTTTTTCTTCTTTTCTTATCCTTTAGGTTTGCATTTAAAATTAAACACTCCAGGCAACAGAACCTTCAGCTCTAAGTACTGTAGTGTACTACTGTACTCAGAGTACACGAGATAACACAGGAACTACCTGAAATGCTACACAATTTCATCTCTATAATTTCCAAGTGGGGCTGACACCTTTATTTTTTGGCCTTATACTTTAGAGATCTATTTAGCCTTGAAATATACCAATCTGCAAATAAAGCAAGACTTTTTCCCCAGAAATTCAACAGACTTACTCTGTTATAACCAGACTCAGACTGTACTGCTAATAATCATAATTTTTCATACTTTGAGATGCAAGTGTAGTTTGCAAGTGCTGTTACTAGTTGCAGAGTAGGAAATAATGCAATCAAAAGTCAGTATGATTGGATTATTTTTCCCACCACTGGAAAGGATAATTTTTTTTCTATACAGATTTCTATATACAGAGTTTTCTATTAATGCTGATTTCTGTATTTTTATACCACTGTTAAAAGAGGGGGATCCCTGAGCTACTTTGATTAATATATATCAGAAAACAGGCTGGGTGGAGAGTGCTTTGGGTCAAAAAAGCCCTCTGTAATTCACGTCTGCTTCTACAAAGTTTGAAACAAGAAATTTCTTTCCTCAGGCTTCCAAGTGAACCAGACATCAGAGAGAGTATTCCCTCCTGGGAAACTGCTACTAAACCCAGGCGTTAAGAGTACATCTGTATCTGCTGAATTCAAAAACCAATGTTCTACATGTTATCTTTGAAGTTTATCTAAAGGCCCAAATGATATAAACATAAGCAATCCTTATAATGTCTCTCCCCAAAATTCCACCATACCTACCCCAGGCAACCAACACTTTTCACACAGGGACTCTCAAAATATTTTATTCATGGTCATGCAAACTGTGACAAGTATACCCTGGCAAGAAAAGAAACAGATTAACCCTGCAGACCTTGAGGGGAATAAAAAAGGCTGTTTTCTTTGGATGCAGACTTAAACCACTGCTTCCTCAGTGATTTTAATATCTTCCTCCCACACTAGGATTATTTTTTGTTTTAATTCTTTCCTGTGGCACAGTCTGAAGGGCCTTCTACTGTGCTTGGCAGCCATTCTTTCACTGTCCAGCTGCTTTCTCTTGCCATTAACACTGGGATGCCTTTGTTACCAATGGATAAAATTTACAAGCACATTACAAGCAAAATTACAGGCAGTCTTCCTGCTCAACAAGAACAGTATGGAATTATGATTTCCAGAAGAGTATCTTCCACAATGTATGCTGTTTCTCATTTCCTCTTGGCAAGAATGGTATATCCAATCTCTGTTAATTGCTTCCTATAGACACACTTCTAAATAACAGTTTACATACAAAAAAAAAATTAAGTAGCTGATTATTTTAGGCAAATCCTTCTCAGTTTAAACTACCCATTGGGAAATAACCTGACACACAGCATAGCATCACTTGATTAATCACTATATGAGGCCAGACAGAGGTAAAAAGTGCTCAGAAAAATTTGCTGTTAGATCAACTTTGAAAATTACACCTAGAGCTATCCTTCAAACACAGTTCATGTCTTAACCTAGAAGTGAGTTAAGTTAAATGTGCTGACAAGACTTAGAGCTGTCCAAAGTCCACAATACAAATATAGAGAGTCCTTTCTCAAGTACTTATTTCAGCAATATCCAGCTTGGTCTGAAGCTGAAAAAGTCAGACTCAGAAGAAACATGAGTAAATGTGTCAGACACTAAAGGACAAGAGAAGAAGCTGATAAATCAGTCCATATTAAATGTGTTAATACTACCTTATTAAATACTTATTATATAATACTACTACTTATTAAATAAGTGGTACCTACTGGATTAGGCACCTGAAAAAAGTCAGGCTATTTAAGACCTATTACTCTGGCTATTACCTGTCACCTGATACCTGAAGAGTGTAGCATTCTCATGCTTCCTAACCCTCCACCTTTATCCTCCAGACTTTGTAGAGTCTGTTTGCTTTCAGTGCAAGGTTGTGTTTAAAAACATCACATTCTCACATGCGTATCCCACAAGCTATCTGTGAAAAACTAAACATTTACCAGTCTGGACTGCAAGTGTGTATAAGCAATTTAAAGGTTACCTGAGAGACCACTCTTCCTCCTATCTTCCCACTCCTGAGTCCCCATAGCCTTTTTCCTCTTCCCAAGACAGATTTCCTCTGTCTCACATCACCTAAGGGATGCATTTCCAAGCACTAATGCTTCGTAAAGGTGCAAACCGAACACATGAAAATAAGTGTGATTAACCAAACACTTGTCTGCTGCAGTTGGGTTTCTGTTTTTCATAGAGACATAAAACATGGAACATGTGGAGCCAAAAGAGATCTATTCCATATTAAGCGCAGGAACATACAAAATGTGAGCCAAGTGATTAATGCTTCTTCACACAAGGTGAGACAGATTATCCCAGTGCTGCATTCCTGCACAGAGACTGTACACTGCAACATGTTTCCAGGGCTGCTCCAGCTTAAAACAATGGTGACATAACACTGACTTCCAGGTGGTTTATAAATGACATATTTGTATCTTCCCTACTTGCCACCTAATTCATGGAACACAAAGACAGGAATAAATTCAGTCCAGCCTCTTTTAACAACTGATCTGAACACAAATGTCAAGACATGGGCAATGCATGAGCTGGGGTAGTTTTCCCTATACAAATATACACAGACTGTTATGCCCAAGCTAAACATTAAATTAAGATTATATTGATTGGGTAACTAGAAACTGATGACTTTTTTTAGCAGGAAACAAAGAGAGGTTTGAGACCTCTTTTTTGACAGGCAGGTCTTTTTTTAAGACTATTATTCATCAGGAGGTGGGTTGCTACATACCAATTACTTACTTTTATGAAAATAAATTGCACTTGCTTTTTATAAAAGGAAAAAAAATTGCAATTCATTTAATACTCGCAAATTCAATAAATCTGTGAATGTTTATTAATTCCTAGACCCAGTCTATTTTCAAAACATTTTGACCTCCAAACTCTGGCAGATGTTTGCTGCATTATGAGACATGGGGCTTTCACAACACAAGGGTTTAAAATATACCTTATACAATAATAATCCAAAATTTCACAGAATTAAAAATGGTAAAAGCCCAAATCTCCTAATTTCTTAGCAATAAGTTTTTTAATTGATTAACAGTGACTGAGGACAGTAAGAGTCTGATATAAATCCCATTAGACACTAGAGGAACCTTGGCACTTACGTTTGTGGAATTACAAGCAAGCCTTTAATTATTTCTATATTTAGATTCTTATGTGTCGGTTCCGGGGGTGCTCTGGGTGGGGTGCTGTGAGTCCAAAACCGACTTCTGGCTGAAAGTCGCTCGGCAGCCACTGCACACGCACACACCCCCACACCCATACCCACACACACTCACACCCACACCAACACCCACACCCACCAGATAGCTACAACAGGTCGATGGCAAAGAGGCAGGAAGGGTCCTTGTGTGCAGATCCACTGCAGCCTTTATTCCAGCCCTGCTGCCCGTGACAAAGACGCAGTGAACGGGGGCAGTGACAAAGACACAGACCCCTGCAGAGTTCCAGCGTAAGTACGGGGGTCGGGAGAGCTGAGAGCGTGGGGCAGTACATAGGTGNCTTATGTTGTAAGCCAGTGGATATAATGAAATGCCATATTCAGTGACTTCAGCTCCATTTGACATCCATATACTTGGAAAGCAAGTATATCTTGGTGGTTTTTTCCCTTTATGGCATCATTCAAATGTAGCAATCACTAAGAATCTGAAGGTACAAACTAAACACTACACATCAAACAAGATGCTGTAAACAGAAACAATCCTCAATCTAAAAGATCTATGGT
The DNA here is from genome assembly GCA_013397815.1 of Aleadryas rufinucha. Lineage (NCBI taxonomy): Eukaryota > Metazoa > Chordata > Aves > Passeriformes > Aleadryas > Aleadryas rufinucha. Next base: position 695,150 of record VZTH01004621.1, read on the forward strand.
TAATACCATCTAAAGCTCTCCAAACACTCAGCTTTTATTAACTCATTTAATAAAAGTGTCACTGCAATAAAGAGTGGGTTACCTCTGATTAATTCTAATCATATGAAAGTCACGCACTTTGTTCTCACATATGGTTAGCAGCCTACAGTAATTGTTCCAATCCTCAGTGATTACTTTATTTTATACTTTATTTGGCATACAAATACATAAATCTATTAGACCTATTCCAGACCACCAGTTTTGGAATGTTTCAAACCACATGGCTGATGATTTGAGGCAGGATGTGACCAAACCAGCACTACAAATATTAAAAACCAGACAATTAAGGAAACAGTCACCTGGAAGGGGCACATCATTTTGTCTTGCCTTCTCCTGATTTACATTCCCATTAATGTGCAATTATCTTCAAACACCAGCATAAAAAGAAGAACCCATCCTGCACAGTATTTCCAGAAACGGAATTTTTGCTGTTTCATGTTTCTTCACTGCCTGGCACAATCAGTATATTTTACTCTGTTTTATGCACCACACTAAAAATAATTTTTACTAAAAGTAATAATCATTCATATTATTGGAGAAAAAAAGCTAAATGTGGGCTAACAGTATAAAAATGATAAAGAAATGACCTGGCTAACTGTATATCAATTAGTGCAGTATCTGTGGCAGGACATCTACTCCCCCCCCACCACCACTGATAATGGGTGCATAATGAGATGATAGCCCAAAGGGCTTAAAGGCCCAGCAGGAACCATCTCTGGCGCCTGGAGGCTTAAACCTCAGCTAAGAATCCACATCTTAGTCTGCAGAGCTGATGTGTGCAAGAGATGAAAGAAATTACTGACTTGAGAGCCACNAATGATAATCACTGTTTTATGGAAAATAGATCTTAAATGTTGATGGGACTATGTATTTGGTTAATTTGTGTTTCAGTTAATGGCAAGTATGTTAATAAAACTTCTTGATAAAAACATTGTGATAATTTAGTTTTGTCACATAATAAAGGAATAAGCTAAACAGATTGAGGATTGGTTGATGGATGGGTCTCAACAATAACTATAAATGTCAGACCACTCAGCTGTGATCATCTTTTTGCCAAGACTGGCAGGGCTTACTTCTGAACTGACCATGAGTCCTCCTGCAAACCCATGTCTTCATGAACAACCCAGAAGTCCAACACTTGCAGATGACAAAAGGGCAATGGAGTGTAAATTAATTGTGACAACAGATCAGATTGAGTGGTGAAAGTATTTGGTGAAATAGTTTCATTTACATAACATCAATTTTAATACAGCCAAACACAAATCTAATGAAAAAGAACATATGCCAAAGCACATAATGGATGGAGGACTCTAATCTCAAATTTAGAAGGATGCTGGGGTTCATGATTAAATTACTGACTGAACTGAAGATCCAAATGCAAGGCTGTGACAAATGTAGGTGTCCACATTGCAAGTGAAGAATTGGAAGTGCCTTAGGAAAAACTGCAAGAACGACACATGTTCATAAAATATGTGACTATGACTAAGTGCCTTAATCTATCCAAGGGAATGTTTAATTAGCCCCCTTGATCAGAGCATAGACACACCACCATTAGACAGATACTTCTCATAGAAATCTCAGCATAATGAATATTAGAGAAATCTGGACTAGAAACAAAGGATACCATTGCAATTGTAAGGGGAAAATAACTTCTGAGGAGAGGTTACTAGAAATGCCTGCCAGTATCCACTTTATGTAAATGAAGGTATTTTCTATACAGTATATCATGAAGTAAAAAAATACAGCCTTGATGCTGGATTTGCATGAGCTTTTGCATCCTGGATCACAGAAGAGGAGAACATACGCGATCTCTTCTGCTCTTAAACACCTGTGAATCTAAACTGATACTTGTGGTCTTTGGTAGAATACAGTTAACCATTGTCCAAAAATTAATTCTCAATCTTTCTCCTGAGTCAAGAAACTATGTGATACCTTCTGTTCACAGGAGGTGAACTGTTTTGATGACGTCATGCTTTTACATTTCTTTCTTCTGTTTAAAATTTAGCCAAGACAAAAACGTCTGAGAACAGGTTCAGCACAGCCATTAACCTTGCATCCACCCTGATTCCGCCCAGCAGCTGTAAGCAGTTCACAGCAGTCACACTCAGGTGGGACTCTGGCATTCGTATAATTGCCTTTATTCTCAGAACTTGATACTATACTTATCTCAGCTCTCAGGCTATTTTACTTTTTTTCTAAAGTGATGCCCAGGTGTGAAACATAAATGGCCCATTGAGTTTTAACTGGTCAATGACATTTATAGTCCTAGACCTCTTTAGCCTTATTAATGAAAACAGATCCTAATACAGCATGTTCTGGGCCAATACTCCAGCCTGCTTCTTGCTTATAATTGGCAATGTCAGGTACCCATAACAATTCTGCTAGTACTGATACAAATCACTTGTTATGTATTCTTTCAGAAAGCAAATTGGTGCAGTTATTTGCATTTTGCATCTATAAGTAGCATTAATACCATGATATGCCAGGCGGTCATTTCTCATGTGCTCTGTGAAAATTGTGGAATTTTGCAGTTCCACAATGCACAAACATTACTATTCTATAAAAGCAACAGCTCCTTGGTATTCCTGACTAATATTTTCTGTATGAAGACAGAATGGTTGCATGGCCATCAATTTGAAAGAATTCTTTTAATGCCAAATTTAGCCCCCATCTTCTTGCTTTATTGTCTAGTCTGTCCACTGGTAGATAAGGACAGCTGAGATTGACCAGCAACCATCATTATTCACTTATAAAATTACTGCCAGTAAAATGGCATAGCTTGTGGAACTGGCAAATACCAACCATCCAGCAGAGCTGAACATTAGAACTGTTTGTTTTGTGAGCATTTTTTCCTACTACATGTGGGCAATTTTTGTTCAAACAGTTTCAAAAAGTTTACACAGGAAACTGTGAATTGAAATCACTGGGCTGTATCATTCTACTTTATCCTGATATTTTCTTCCTGTCTCAATTCACATGGACTGTATTACCTATCTTAGCCTAATAGCCTAACATCATGTCTTAGTATTTATTGTTTTCCCAGTGTTCTGCATCAAATGTTGGAACTGGAACCAATCTTGGAAGCTGCCTGTAACAGCATTAAGTTCTTTAAACACAGACAAATCAAAAAATTATTGTCCAGTAGACTTTGCATCAAGACAGTGATCAGGAGTCTTGTTTATTACCATGATACACTTTCAGCCACAGGGCTGAGTACCATCTTTTACTGTTTGTTTCAGACACTTACTAGGGGATAGAGTGTTTTATAGCTGATTGTTCAACTAGAAATCAAGACAGCATAGACTTCATGTAGCGTATGACTAGTCATTTAGGATCCTAATATATGCTCAGTTCTGTACCAATGGAGGACAAATCCCTGTCTCTAATACAACTGTACGAAATGGTAAGCAGTTTGGGAACAAGGTAATTCCAAGCATAAGAATGAAATAGTTCTTAAACTCTGAATGTGGGTAGTTCCAGGCGGATAACTGGAGAGCAGTATGATGAATATGTCATTTCATGTTAAACTTCTATGTACTGTCAGTGTCAAAATAATCATTCTAAACTCACTTCTCACACCAAGGCTATTTTAGGTAGCTCTATGAAAAGTCAGCTGCTGCCAAAATCCTTCCCAGTAAGTCCAGTTTCAGTGCAACCAGGGCAAACTTTGAGCAATCAGATTTGCTTCCTTAGCAGAAATTTTATATATCCACAGCATGAGTAAGTGCAAACCTCTATCAAAATGTATTCCCATCATCCACAATTATGTCCTTGAGTCAGAGAACTGCAAGTACAGTACATTCTGCCATTTCTTTTACTGCATCCATGCTGTTTATTCTCCCACCACAAAAGTTTTCAAGAGCACCAAGCTGTTGTTATGACTCATAGTAAACTCCAACACAAAGCAAGCAGCCCAATTTTCTTCTTCCCTGATTTCACTAACACACATTCAGTTAGAAGGGAGAAGAGAAAAAAAAAGGGAGAAAGGAGAAAATAACAAAGATTCAGTTCTTATAAGCTTGTAAATCCATGTTGAGAAAAGAGAAGGCTGGAGCGGACTAGACAAGAGACGAACAAAAATACCATAGCAATTCAACACATGGTGAGGGGGTGGAGTGGGATAACACTACAGAAATGAATGCTTATGACTCTCACATCATCGCCCCCAAAATAATCAGCCAAGAGAGATAATTACTGGGGTTAGCTTAAGTATATATATGTGTGTGTGTACATGCAGAAAGGAACAGAATGAAAGGAACTGATCAAAACCTCCATCTCAAATGAGAGACAGGTTCAATCTATTACTTAGCAGCCAAACAAGCTCTAGGTGAGATTGAACTCCAAATCTGAGTCACAAGATTTCTGACAGCAGTGTCCATCTTAACAAAATGAATTGACTAGGGTATGGTACAGATACATGCTAAACCACACAACCCTGAAACTGTTTATAAAAATCCTCAAATAGGACTTCTGAAGGTAAAAGGTTAAGAAGTTCATTGCAACCCAAGTTTCAGCCAATTCATGAGCTTTACATAGTGGGGTTTTAGTTGGAGTGTGCTGATGGGTTCTACCTGAGAAGTGAAGGCAAAGACCCAGACTTCTCCACAAAGCCAATCCACACCTGCTACTACTCCTTCATGGAGTATCTTAAACAATACAGATGACAAAATCTGTGGCTATAACTGGTGCTCATCACCTTTGACAGTCAGACTATCTTTTTTTCTGAACCTGTATGTAGGAACATAATGTGAGGTTCTTGTATTTGGTGTTAACTTTGGACCATTTTGTGAAACTAAACATTTCTGCATTTTCAGCATGCAAGCGAAACATAAAATGCAAAATAAACTAAATTACATGTAAAAACTACTGTTTTTTCTCTGATTTAATATCATAAGCTGTTAAAAAAAAAAAAAAAAAAACAACCAAAACCAAACAACTAAAGATGGTCTAAAGGAAGGCTGGCAAATGTACTCCATAAACAAAACAAAAAATATAAATTCCCTCAAAAGGCTTATCTATTTCAGAGTGCTAATTGCTATTTTTAAATAAATCAATGAAAGGATGCAGCTACATGAAACAGTATGTTTTGTTATATCTGAAACAATTTTTAAGCCATTATTCTCTCAATTTTCAGCTAGAGATCAACATTCAGGTAATGCTGAAATACTCATCATCACATTTTTTCTCAAGCTAATTCAACTTTGAGATTATTTTCAATGTGAAAGTTCCCTTAAGGAATGTGAAAAAAGATGTGAGTAACTTTGGGGGGTTTAAACAAATACAGAAGCCCTTATGATGGTCTGTTTTTATAGCAAGTTTTTATCTGGGCATTTTTTTTAAGAATACTGTTATTTAGATTAAAATTTGGTCTTGTATCTCCAAGTTGGTATGAGGATTTATTCCATGAGTGGGCCAACGCCTTTTACAAAGTCAACGAGATCCCCAGTTGTGTACCAATTCCAGAGTGACTTTTAGACTGGTCAACCATCTCCTCTGTAAGGAACAGGAAAATAAGAAGTTATCTTGCTTGTACTGCCACAGAAATGCTGAGGTCCTGAATGAAGAATTCATAGAATTCACAGAATCACATAACGGGTAAGGCTGGGAGAGACCATCGGAAATCATCTGGTCCAACCTCCCTGCCCAAGCGGGGTTCCCTAGAGTACATAGTGGGGTTGTGTCCAGGCAACGTTTGAATATCTGCACCTGCAAATCCAGTCAGGTGGTTACTGATCAGCTGGTAAATTTCCATTCTGGTTTTCTATTGCTCAAATTCAACCCCAATGTTCCATTTCTGTAATAGAAATTTTAATTTGAAAGAATTCTGAAACCGTATTTGGCAATGCAAATCATTCTTCCAAAGGATAAGAAAATACAAGATTGAGTTCAGTGCCCCAGAAAGACATTTGAAAATTTCTGTGTTCAGAATATCAAAATTAAAGAATAAATTATATTTAATTGTGTTTACACAATTACATGTTTGAAATGCATACCCCTTCTGTAAAGAATTTTGGTTTTACCATTTTCTTCTCTGTAAAAAACACATTTTAAAAAGCCCTATTGTAAGTGTTCCCATCAGCAATAAATTTCTTCTTAGTATAGCCCCAATCAATACCAAGACTTTTCTGCAACAGATTTAGGGACTCAAAACAGCAGTAGGTGGGCCACATGCAACTACTAAAAATGTCACTCTTAGTTAACATTTCATAGCAAGCATTGAGCTATGCAGCAGGAATAACTATAACCACAGAGGAGAACAGAAAAATGATGGACAACATCCTCTAGCTTAAGGAAAGCATCAGGAAAAGTTTCAAGTGGAGAGGAAATGAAAATCGAAAAATCATAAAAATTACTCATAAATAGTCTTACACAGAAAGAGTAATGTTAAAAAAAGGCTTGTCATGGGACTTAGGGGGGCCATCTACCACAGATCTTGGGATCATGACCTGGAAGAATGCTAAGAGTTCCTGTGTAAAATTAAAAAGATTTAATGTAGCCATGGGAGCTATCACCAGTCAAGAGTGACCTCATTTCATTTCAGAATGGGTGTTCTTGCAAAATTCGGACAATTTTTATCCAGAATTAATAAATTTTAACGTATTTCCACTTATTACCATGTCTGTGCTATTACCTTGTCACCAAACTGTGAGAAGGCTCCAGAGTCTACAAAGTGCTACAAGAAGAGAAGGGGCTCAGCAAAGAACTGACTGCCTGCAGTACCAGAAAAGAGATTGTTGGGGAAAGCAGGGGAGCTGATGCTCCAGGCTCTGAAGTAATGGAAGAGAAACTTTCCGTGGATCAGAGAGGACTTCACAGAATTGCCACAACCCAGGAAGCTACTAAGTTGTCTGAAACCTGAAGGAAATAAGAATCTAATGGCAGTGAGAGTGGCAGAAGAAAATGTAATTACGGACCTTCATTCCATCTTTAGCCACCTTCAGCTTTCAGTATTTAAGGAAAAAAATTGCTAAGTATTCTAATGTATACTCTCATAAAATCTGATGTCTCTTTAATTTAAAATCTTGTGGAACTTTGAGAGTTCCATGTAAGAAAAAGTTTTAAGCAAATCCACCTCAAGTTCTGGAGAACTGGTCACCTTCTCCAGTTACATCAGACATGGCACTACCAAAAGGCTCAGAGAATTTGAGTTCCTTCCATAGCACTGCCTGTGGTGCTGCACAACCATATGGGAGTCTCACCTGCTCTACCAGCCATTCAGATCAGGACAGAGCCTGGTTAAACACCAGTCAGGGAATTCAAGTGGGAGGACACAACCTACAGTAACTGTACAGAATTTCTATCAGGGCAGTAAGTCCTAGGCAGATATTCTTTACTGTCATATTGCTCTAACTAAGAAAAAAAACCCCACTATTTCTGCCACTTTCACAAACAGCAATGCTATGAGTAGCTGTAGCAGCATCTTCTGGAAGGAAGAAAATGAGATAAAAGGGAGCCAGCAAGAAGAAAAGTTTTGAATCATACAGTAGCTAACTGGATTTAATCAATTGCTTTACGAGGCTAAGAAAGAGATCTGGCATGTGGCCTGTGCTGCAGAGACTGCAGTGGCATGCATCCAGTTATATAAATCGGGCATCTAAGTTTTTCTCCTCTCTGCTCCTCATTCCACAGCTAAATCTGTAATAGAGGATGATCCCTCTCTTTCTCTTCTCATATACAAGCACAAGTGAGGAATGGGTTTACTGCACAACTGAATGAGCTGGCACTGCTTTGAGAGTGCAGAAGGGCATGCCTTTTGAAAATATTTGGCTGTTAACCAAAGGTTAATATCTCTCTGCAGCTAATGTCATTACAAGCGGGGTATTTCAGTGAAGAAAACATAAACATCTCCAAATATTCTTCTAACAATAAATTATAATCCAAGAGTAAGAAAATTTCAAAAACAAACAAACAAAAACCCTCCAAAAAAACCCCAACCAAACCCAGAACTGAAGAGGCTGGAAAGAAAAGAGATGTAGCTGGTGCCGACTACAAAAATTAACTCCAGTGCCTATAAAATAGGTAGAAACCAAATACCAAACCACATACTAATGATCTCACATTACCCTTAGCTTTTCTCAATGCCTTTTTCTGTTGCTATTTTGGCAGCTTTTGATATACACACATATTAACTGCTCACCTAAAAGAAGGCACAGAAGAGGTTATTCTCTAATTGCTGACTCCTTAAAAGGCTGTGTCATTTGCACTTCACACAAGAGGTTTCACAAAACCCTGCACACAGTCAAGTCCCACATACTTGTCTCTATTTGGTGTCACAAATGTGCAGGCCTTGCATCAGCACTGGCTTCTGGCAGTGCCTACACAAAGCAGCACATGAATGCTATTAAAAGACACATGTATTATTCAGTGGGACACTGCCCAAACTTCACCCACTAAACTGAGCAAAAGTAGTACAGAAAATGCACAGGTCAGACCAGAGCATTCCTGTAAGTGCTCATATACAGAGAGAACCAGGCAGTGCAGTTTATTGTTTGAATAACCTTGTCTATAAAGTGAGAAAGAGACCCATGTAATATACCATGAACTTACGGTATTTCTGTAATTCAGTGGCTGACTTATAAAGGGTCCAGTGAACTGTGTGATCTCATACTCTTACTTTTTTCCTTTCAGTTATTTTTTACTTTCTTTATCTGAGCCTTAGATTCAGACACCATTAAGAAAAGCAGACAAGGAAGTTCAAACAAATTAGCCAGCTGAGATCTGATGGGAAGCTAAAGAGTCTGGATACCAATTTTCAGTAAATGACCCCACAAATAACCAGCTGGGAGGTTTCAGGATCCTCTTACAGCCCAGTACATAACTGTGCCGAGAGAAAAAACAATATCTGAGCAGACTCTCACCACATTTTGCAGTATAGAACTGAGCAGAGCTGAGCATCTTCACACAGACTGTCCTCCACACTGGCAGCTGTGCAGGCCACAACATGGAGTCACAACATACTGTGAGAACATCCAGGTGTACTCTCCTCCTTAGCCTCAGTTTCAGTATTTGTGGGAAAATAATGCAAGATTAGTGAGGAGGATTCTAAACACATTCAAGAACTTGCAGCTGGGGTGTCAAAACCACATGTATCATACTAATTGTCCTTTGGCCTTGTGTGTTGGACAAGAAGAATATCTGTGTTTGGGTAACACAGACCGGTGACAGACTTAGAGGCACCCTATCAAACATGCTTGAGATTCCTGCCTTGGTGTGGGAAAGACCAAAGCACAGTGGTAAATTACACCTGCAGGAATCCAGAAGTGCAGGTTTGATGATCATCCAGCATGGACAGCGCTGCGTGGTGCATCCTTGCCTGTGTGCCTCTGGCCAGTGGCTGGTTTTGGGGATCCCCTGGTTGGGGAGGTAACAAAAGTTTATTTACTCTTTGCATTTCATGCATGGTTTTGTGTTTCTTCCCATGGCCTGCCTGTGCCAGCACACACAGTATTTCAATTTGCTGTACATTTGAGCTGTTTCATAAGTTTTGAAGTTAACATGCTTCACAAGACTGCTACTCTACAGGGCCTCTCTCTATAAGGAGAGGAAAAGGACATAGAAACTAGCCAGTCCTGTGTCTGAAGAAGAAATCACAAACCATATCTCAGCACTCCACCTCATTAAACAAATAATTAACCCATACTGCTTTCCAGGAAAATCAGTGCTTGTGCATAAGCAGTCACTTCCAAAAATCTGTTGCATATATAGCATATATTTTTTAAACTATTAAAATATAGGCAAAGTGATTTATTCCATCTTTTTACTGAAAGCCAGACTACTACAAAATATATTTTTCTACAAGCAGTTTCCAAGATGATTTTCAAAGCATAGGTCTGTACAGTTCTCTGTAGTCCTTTGATCTATGACTTCTTCAGTCTCAATCTCTTGAACTCAGCATAAACATTTTTCTCTACGGAACAGGTTTCCTCATCTGTTTGCTTTCTTTGACACTGCTGAGTGTTGGCTATCAGCCATCTATTATAATCTGTGTTCAGAACATAACTGGTGAAAGGGTTTCATTACTGCACTCCCTGAAGCAGTTGCTTTTGCTTCTGGTCTTCAACAAACCTAGTTATATTAACACTGCGTTATGAAAGACACCAGATGGACAGCACTGGAAAAACCACATCCTTGTTTTCAACAATACATGCCTCAGGTCATCACCTCTCTTCCTCCCTATATGAGGAAACATTATTACATTTCTTAGAAACAGTCTACAGGGTGTAGCATGTGGAATTTTTCCCAGATTCTATAAGCAGACAATTACATCAAACTGCAAAATGGTTTCCAAAATAAAGGTGTTTCATACTGCAAGCTAATACCAGTGGGATGGAGTAGTCTGCTGCAAATATGTCAAAGCTCTCGGTTTCTTCAGATTTTTACCCGGCGGCTCTCATTCTGTTTAGACAGACACTTCTTGTGTTTATTATTTGTCATATATTAAATGTTGGGGTTTTTTCCACAGAAAAGACACAAGTTTTTTTCAAGATGAAACTATGAAAGCCTCTTGCTAATTTTCTCTGGATCTTGAAATGAAGGCTAAGAACTGGGAGTGAAGACAGAGATTAGTAACATTCACACATAAAATGAGAGAGCCATCCTCATATTCATGGAGGAAATTCCCTTTGCCCAGTATTCTGTTTACTCCATGTCTTCTAGCACAACCACTCTTATTTCAGGCTGACACACTATAGTTTAAGTGCATGAAACAGTGAGAGAAACAGTGAAATAGGTCTGATACTTGGCTGACATGATTCCAGTGGGTTTTTCCCAGCGCAGAAGAGTAAGGATGGTAAAGTGACAGTACAGGTAGAAAAAAACCCAAAAAACCTTCGAGGAGCTGAGTTAAAATCAGTTGCTTCAGAAAACCGAAGAACTGAACTCAGAAAACTGAATTTCTCTCCAAGTTTCTGGCACCTGGGAATAGACAATCTCTCATCTGAGCACTCAAGTGCAGCATTTTCTGTTTAATAGTGTCCTCTAGTGTCAGGGAAAGACTTTTCAAACAGGAGGTGAACATTTTTCAATGGGTAAAAATGAGGTGGAAGAAAGTCTTGAAACTACACGAGTCAATTTGTTAATGATCTTATTGCCAACACGGGACTTTAGTGTTAATGTACACCTCTGCTGCACTGCAGCTAAAAAGATGCCTTACTGTTGCAGCTGCTCCTGAAAACTGAGCTGAAAATCCCTATTCGAGTCTAGGGCACAGCACTGTAAGGCAGGCTCACCTGAATGGGATGAAAGGAGCATCCTGCAGCTGCAAAAATTTTTTTAACTCTAAGACTACAACCTCTACCGTGGTAAAAAAGGTGTTTCTGATTCTGTCAGAGAAGATGATGACTGATACTGCATTGTAGCTAAATTCTTGCATCTTTCCTCAGGCAGCCTTTAGGCCTACAGAAAGGTGGGCATCCTCTAAACTCCATGGTCAATACTAGAACTTACTATAAACATTGTCAGCTGAGAAGTCTAAAATAATCTTACAAAGTTTACTGTTAAGGAACCTTATTAATAATTTTATAATGTAGCCATAACAGCCAAATTTTTTTTTCCTTTTGCTAATACTATTTTTTGAACTGTCAAGAGAGGAATAAGCTAAAACACCAAAAAGTAATACAGATTACCGCATTTTTATAGACAGCTGAAAACATGAATCATTAATCTGGCTTTGCTGAAGTCTATATGGTAAGTCTGGCCATTTTTTTTCTTCATGTTGTATCCTTTCAAACATATTATTCAAGCACATGGAATAGTGTGTAGACATGAAACACAAGACTTATTTTAGAGCAGCTATTTTCTAGCCAGTTTTATACAAAACAGATGAAACTCTGGAAATTAGAGCCAATTAAAATGTTACCCTTATTTAAATTCCCTCCCTCCTGATACTTTGGGCTGCTCTGAAAGATTAATTTCCTACTGTTAATTCCCTTTAAGCTGTATCATACAAACAAACCTTTACTCTGAAGTTTATTTCTTAAAGTGAAAAGTCTCACCCTCCTTACCAAGCTGGCTGACATTTTAAAGATTTTAATGCTGAACCAGGAAAAGATAATTCTCATTTCTTCCTCTTAACTAACATGGTTAGCCAATTTCAGGTCTGCTGAAAAGTTATGGAAAACCAGTAGAAATGTCACTAAGGCTGTCAGTGATCTTTGACAAGGACAACATGGCTGCACTCCACCACTGAGAGGGCAGAGAGACCAACAGACAAACAGACATCAGCAGGTTACCTGCTGCAAAGCCCTGGGGTGGTAACACGAACTCCTTGCTAGTTTCTCCAGTCAGGGTCAGCAGAATCTGACTGCAGCACCATCAGTGGCAAAACGCACTTTCTGTGGCCCAGCTTCCACGTGAGGTCTCGAAATGTCAGTGTAAATACACACCGAGTCCTGTCTGGGTGCCACCCAGCTGGTGCCACCTGGAAAACTCAACACCAAGCACTCCAGGCCCATTTGCTGCAGAACACACACTGAAGCACCTCCAGATGAATCCAAGCCCTGTGGAAGTGGGCAGCTCTGCCAGGGACCCTTCCACACGCTCACGCCCATACTGAATCCACTACAGTTTTATTGAGCACCCAGGCCAATGTCACAGGACTTGTTTTCTGCTTCCTTGGCCTTGTCAAAGCACGTCCCCAGCTGAAACCAGTCCCGATACACAGAAACACCCAAAAATAACATAAAGTTCTTGTCAGGAACTGTAGTGATAAGACAAGGAGTAATGGGTACAAATTAAAAGAGGAGAAAATTAGGTTACACATTAGGAAGAAATTCTATGCTGTGAGGGTGGTGAGACACTGGAACAGGTTGCCCAGACAAGCTGTGGGTGCCCCAGCCCTGGCAGCGTTCAAGGTCAGGCTGAATAAGGCCTTGAGCAACCTGGTCTAGTGGGAGTCCCTGCACATGGCAGGGGCATTGGGACCAGATGGTCTCTCAGGTCCCTTCCAACCCTTTACATTCTACGACTCTACAATTCTGTGAAAGTCGGGGGGGAGGAGGGGGCGTTGAGAGGAGGAGGGAGGAATTTCCTGGTGCTGTCCTCATGTCCTGCTTGCTTTGAACTTTAATTTTTCCAAACCCGTCCAGAGGCTTTTTCTCTCCCTCACCTCTGCACGGTGTGAGGAAACAAAACGGGCAAATGGCGGCCCCGCCCGCGGCCCAGCCCGGCAGCGCCACCTGCCGGCGGGCACGGGCAGCGCGGCGGGGCCGGCGCGGGGCGCTGAGGGCGGCCGGGAACGGGGGAGGTCCCGGGAGGAGGTCGGAGAGGTCCCGGGCGGAGGTCGGGGGAAGCCTCGGGCGGAGGTCGTGGCCGCTCCGCTCCGCGCCGCCTGTGCAGAGCAAGGCGCCGAGCGCCGCCATGGTTCCCAGTTCCGCGGCCCCCCGAGCGCCCTGCCCTCTGCAGAGGGGCTGGCGCGGGCAGCAGAGCCAGCGCACAGCAGGGCGCCTTTCCTCGGCAGTGCTGCAGAAGGGCTCAGCCCTTGTCTGCAGCGCACGTTTCTCATAGTGTTGCTGCCATACACCTTTTCATACTTCTTTCTTTCTCTCCCCTGTCTGTGGTCAGAACGTGCAGGAGGATGAGCAGGGAATGATGTGGAGAATGACGGGGTAGAAGCGACCAGCTGCAGGGACAGCTGGGATGGGCAGGGCACAAGTGACCGTGTGTGCAGGGGGATGTGACAACAGGAGGCAGAGATTGTCAGTCTCACAGGGAAGATTACAAAGGCGGACAGGAAAAATAAAACCCCACAGACAGTCTTTTTCTAGGTTCTCTTTCCTTCCACAGATGAAATCCAAACCCTCATCAACCTAAAACTGAAACCCTTCTAAACCCCTGTAGTTCTTCTCTACTGTCCTAACCTCCAAATCTCATTTTAGAGAGACTCTTCTCCTCCTAGAGAATGTTCTCATTCCACCACAACAGTGAAAGGAGAAAATTAGGTTACACATTAGGAAGAAATTCTATGCTGTGAGGGTGGTGAGACACTGGAACAGGTTGCCCAGACAAGCTCTGGGTGCCCCAGCCCTGGCAGCGTTCAAGGTCAGGCTGAATAAGGCCTTGAGCAACCTGGTCTAGTGGGAGTCCCTGCACATGGCAGGGGCATTGGGACCAGATGGTCTCTCAGGTCCCTTCCAACCCTTTACATTCTACGACTCTACAATTCTGTGAAAGTCGGGGGGGAGGAGGGGGCGTTGAGAGGAGGAGGGAGGAATTTCCTGGTGCTGTCCTCATGTCCTGCTTGCTTTGAACTTTAATTTTTCCAAACCCGTCCAGAGGCTTTTTCTCTCCCTCACCTCTGCACGGTGTGAGGAAACAAAACGGGCAAATGGCGGCCCCGCCCGCGGCCCAGCCCGGCAGCGCCACCTGCCGGCGGGCACGGGCAGCGCGGCGGGGCCGGCGCGGGGCGCTGAGGGCGGCCGGGAACGGGGGAGGTCCCGGGAGGAGGTCGGAGAGGTCCCGGGCGGAGGTCGGGGGAAGCCTCGGGCGGAGGTCGTGGCCGCTCCGCTCCGCGCCGCCTGTGCAGAGCAAGGCGCCGAGCGCCGCCATGGTTCCCAGTTCCGCGGCCCCCCGAGCGCCCTGCCCTCTGCAGAGGGGCTGGCGCGGGCAGCAGAGCCAGCGCACAGCAGGGCGCCTTTCCTCGGCAGTGCTGCAGAAGGGCTCAGCCCTTGTCTGCAGCGCACGTTTCTCATAGTGTTGCTGCCATACACCTTTTCATACTTCTTTCTTTCTCTCCCCTGTCTGTGGTCAGAACGTGCAGGAGGATGAGCAGGGAATGATGTGGAGAATGACGGGGTAGAAGCGACCAGCTGCAGGGACAGCTGGGATGGGCAGGGCACAAGTGACCGTGTGTGCAGGGGGATGTGACAACAGGAGGCAGAGATTGTCAGTCTCACAGGGAAGATTACAAAGGCGGACAGGAAAAATAAAACCCCACAGACAGTCTTTTTCTAGGTTCTCTTTCCTTCCACAGATGAAATCCAAACCCTCATCAACCTAAAACTGAAACCCTTCTAAACCCCTGTAGTTCTTCTCTACTGTCCTAACCTCCAAATCTCATTTTATAGAGACTCTTGTCCTCCTAGAGAATGTTCTCATTCCACCACAACAGTGAAGTGAATTTCCAGGTCCTCTATTCAGTTATCCCATAATTCTGTCATATATTTTCCATCAGAAAACAGCGTAGTGTGGCTTTTCACTCCTTAACTGATTTCTTCACAGGCAGCATTGCACGAAAGATAGGAACACAATCTTGGCAAGTGCTTTCTAAAACAAAGGGACTTTGAATTTTCCACTGTTGGCTTTAAGGATTCACAGTTCTGAGGTGGAAGTATGTGCACCTTTTGCCTAACATCACTGTTTCTGCAAATGGTTCATACATATTATCTTACCCATGTCTACAGATAGTTTCCCCTACTCAAAGAAGCCAAATCATAAAATTCGGGCTTTGATCCCATTTTGCCATGTGGTTTTCATACCTTAGAAGGAGTGATTTTATGGGGTGATTCTAATTCTCTTGAGTCCCTGCCCCTTCATGACTTCAACACAGTTCTCAAATAATACAGGTCTACAATTAAACTGTCCATGTCATGCTGGGTTGTTGAGTTTGGGTTTTTTTTAACAACCCTGTTTGCAATGAGAGATAGGAGACAATGGAAGAACAGCTAAAGAAAAAGTGAAACTGAAGTTACAAAAGAAAATTAAGTTCACCATTTGGTACTGACATGTTTTGTAAGCTATGGATTCACTAAACTCCCAAACAACCTGTTGACAGGGATCATAGTACCTCTTTTTCCCACATTCCTCCTTGCTGTTTCACAATTTTACCATAACGAATCCAACTTCATCTATTTCTGCACTAACCATAGCCTGCCATGCAAATGAGATTCTTTTTAACAGATAAAGTTATATCTATTTAATAACATAAGGTAAGGTGTAGACTTTGATAAAGTCAGAGGATCTGGAAGAAGCTGTACAGGAGCCATCCCCTTCAGCTCCCAGAAGGAAACCCATCCACTGCCGCACAGAGCAGATTGTTAACAGTGTGCTGTCCCACTGCTCTGCGTGCGCAGAGGAGACTCCTTCCCCTCTGTATCCACTCAATGCAAAGGAGCACTACACACTCATCCTTGCTTGGTTTTCACTTTGCAGTGATAACACTGGCTACATATGACGCAAAGATGAGATTCGGAATGCCTAAGATTTGCTGCTATTTCCAGTTGAAATGTGGTTATACAATAAAGGATTCAAGATTAATCTGCTTGAAATGCTAGAGATGTTAAGAGACAAGAAGCTGCGAACAATGATTTAGAAATGGCAGCTCAATTATGCAGCTTGGAGAAAAACAAGCAAAGACTGAAATTGAGATTAAATGCCTTTAATTCATTCTATTTCGAACCAAAATTTGGATGACATTCGCTTCCTGGTGAACAGCCAGGCTCAGCTGCAAATAGCGCTGTCTAAAGAGCAGTCTGAAGGCAGTTAACAAAGGAGATGAAGCACTCACTGTCCTTCAGAGGCTTCAGGCAGTTGCAGGAGGGAGACAGGAAGGGAAGAACACTCTCCTTGAGAGATTCTCCACATAGCTTTGGCCAAATGAGCAAGTCCAAAGGTTCCCATGAAGCAGGGGTTAACTGAGAATTTATTTCTCTCTTTTTGGGCGGGAAAGAGGCCATATCACAGCCATAGACCACGAATAGGCATGGTGAACGACCATGTCAGGTTAGCTCCCTCTACACACGTGAGAGGACGAGGCTTAGTTAATAGCATGTCTCCTGAGTTTGTTTGCTCAGTCTTCAACGTTAGGCCTGAACAGCACTGACTTTTTGTGCTTTGCCAAGGCTGCCCTCAAGGGGAGACTCATATTCTATACATGGAGCAAGCATCTGAGTGCAGGCCACCTATGTAGCCTGCCCATACTTGGATGGTTTGGGCAACCAGCTCTAGGTGACCCTATTTGAACAGAGACCTTGGATGACTTCCAGTTGTGCCTTCCAACCTTAACCATTATTCTATACCTCATGCACAAATTACAGATTCACAGAATCACATACTGGGTCATGTTGGAAAGGACCACAACCCTTCCAACCTGACCCAGTATGTGATTCTGGTCCAACCTCCCTGTTCAAACAGGGTCATCCCAGAGCACATGGCACAGGATTGTATCCAGACCGTTCTTGAATACCTCCACTGAGGGAGACTCCACACCCTCTCTGGGAAATCTGTTCCAGTGTTCAATCACCTGCACGGGAAAGAAATTCTTCCTCATATTCCTGTGCATCAGTTTCTGCCTGTTGCCTCTTGTCCCATTGCTTGGCATCATCGAGAAGATCCTGGCTCCATCCTCTTGACACCCTCCCTTCAGGTACTTACGGTAGTGGGTTGACATCGGCTGGATGCCAGACACCCACCAAAGCCGCTCTCTCACTCCCCTCCACAGCTGGGCAGGGGAGAGAAAATATAACAGAGGGTTCATAAGTTGAGATAAGGACTGGGAGAGATCACTCATCAAATACCATTATGGGCAAAACAGGCTTGAATTAGAGATATTAAATTAATTTATTGCTAACAAAATCAAAGCAGTATAAGAAGTAAAACAAGACCTTAAAGAACACCTTCCCCCCCCACCCCTCTCTCCTTCCCAGCTCCACCTTCTCCCCTGCAGCAACTCAGAGAGACGGGGAATGAGTGTTACGGTCAGTTCATCACACGTTGTTTCTACCACTGCTCAGGGAGAGGAGTCATTCCCCTGCTCTGCAATTACACCTGCGCAATAACTTTTTAGAATTCTTCTCCTTAAGAATGTTGTCACAGAGGTGTTACCATCCTTTCAAATTGGCCCAGACTTTTCCAGCAGCACATCTGTCTTGGGGCCACCAGGGATTGGTTCTGTTGGATACGAAGGAAGCTTCCAGCATCTTCTCACAGAAGCCACCCCTGTAGCCCCCTGCTACTGAACCTTGCCATGCAAACCCAATACTCTCATATACATTGATAAGGTCTCCTCTCAGTCATCTCTTCTCGAGGCTGAACAGGCCCAGCTCGAGAAGAGAGGCTGAACAGGCCCAGCTCCTTCAGTCTTTCCTGAGGACTCTCATAAGAGAGGTGCTCCAGTCCCTTAATCATCCACTGGTCCCACTCCAGGATCTCCATGTCTCTCTTGTCCTGAGGAGTCCAGAACTGGACACAGCACTCAGATGCGGCCTCACCAGAGCTGAATAGAGGGGCAGGACCTCCCTCAACCTGCTGGCAGTGCTCTTCCTAAAACACCCAAATCCATTGCCTATTTCTCCATTGCTTTTATAATTCTCGTAAGTTACTGAAAGCAATATTCAGAGCAAGCATACACACACACACAAGCATACACACACAAAGAAAAAAACCATAACTGATACTGTAACATTTTGCTTTCTGATAGAAATCAGTATCCCAAGATAAATTTTGCATATTTTATCCCATTTACAAACAAGCCAGCCACTTTCTCCCCAGGAACAGTTTACTTCTCTAATGTAATATACAGAATATTTTCACTTTCTTTCAAGATAGCCTAGAATAGGAGCAGTATTTGAACACCTCAAATTACAGTGCCTCAGAGCATGGAGAAATAGTACCTCAGTGGTTTGATTTAAGGAGCTGCCTACTAATGGGAACATATCAATGACTAGCTGAGGTATTCCTAATAAATCTATTACCTTGACACCACAGCAAATATAGATGTTCCTCATTTCACAAAGGGAGAAACTGAAGCACAGAAAAACCCATTAGTAATGTGTAATCAATGAGTCAAAGTAAAGAAAAGGAAAGGAGGGATATCAGGAAAATCTATATGGCTGAAAAGAGTGAGAGAACAAAGAGATGTGAAAAGTTTGGCTGAAAGGCTTATAGTGATCTTAATGTGTACTTATCCATTTAAATGCACAGAAATGGCACACTTAGAGCTGAAAAGTGTGGTACCTGCATTTTTAACTAACTGGAAAGAAGTGATTCTGTTTTCCTTGAGTCACTCCTAAATTACTTTGTTTGGATATAGGGGAGGAAACAAACAAACAAACAGAAAATAACTCCACAAAACACAGAAGTTCCTTGATATAGTATAGCATCTACAAAAACAGCTGTTCATGGTTCTTAGCTAAATTCACTGAGAATGGTCCTGATTTTTGTTCCTGTCTTTTTTCTGTTCCTTCCTACATAAGTACAGTCAGATTTTTAACCCTTGGAGTTCTACATGTGTTCCAGCAGTGAAATCCATCTAAGACTTCTCTTTATAGCATTCTCATGCATTTCAGATAAAGTGTGCAAAATCAGTATCTAGTCAGAATTCCCCATCTGCCAGTAGGTGCATGTAGCCATTGTTTTCCACAGAATGAAATGGTCATAGAAAACCATAGAGACATACACCACACCCAGCAAGAAACAAATTGAAAGCATCAACAAGAAAGCCGTGAATAAGGAGGAAACCAAACTGATACCTCTTGGAGTCTTTTTTTAAAAATGAGAAAGATATAGGACTTATGACACAGGAGCACAGGAATATAATGAAAATATTTTTGCACATGTAGGAGGTAGACTGTGGAGCTAAAAAAAAGAAAATGATCAGGGAGATACACAGTCAGTAAACCTGCACAAAAAACAGTGTTGCCCTTCTGTGAAAATTCCTAAGATTTTGCAGCTTCCCTTGCTAAATCACAATAAGTCAAAATCTAAAAAGCATTCATAAATGAAGCAAATGCAAAAAAAAAGTCTAGACAAAGAGATTCTGTTTTGATCATTTTGAAGGTCATCTTTTTAGAAGTGGCTTAATTTTAGAAAGGCAAAATTAGTTGTCAAAAAGAAACTGGATTTATTTTTTTCAGAAGACTAAGGAAAGATTTCAAAGTTCACCTAAAAAATGAGACTAAACCTTTCCCACAAACAGGCTTTTTCTGAAAAAACAGATTTTTGAGTGAGAAAAAGAGCCACTGAAAATTGTGAAGCAGACATAGCAATCTAATAACCTCTTCCACATCTCAGACTACAGTAAGGAGCTGTTATGAACTGGTAGACAGGCTTTTTTTCTATGGGTCTTCTCTCTTTCCCCTTTTAACCACAACACATTTATTGTATAATAGATGTTGTGAAGGCATTTCTGGACATTTACGCACATGAAAGAGAGGAAAGAGGTGGAATTTACTCTTCTTTTCCTTCCAAATCTGGCATCAGTGAAATGAAGGCTAGTAAAAATTTTTTGCAACTTCGATAACCACTACAACTCAGATCGCTATAGACCAGTGATAATGGTAACAAAAAAAAAAAAAAAAAAAGAAAAAAAAAAACTGGAGCCAAAGTAAAAAAAATCAGCTGGAACCATCTAGTACTTGAGAGACACAGACCCTGTAAATGCCAGTGGTCTCTGTCCTTCTCAGTTTCAATGCGAACAATGAATGTATTACCCTACAGCTTGAGTATATTCCATGTGTCGATAATAGTCTCGTAAAACAGTTCCATCAGCATCATGATGTCTTTGTTCTGGTGTACCCAGAATAAATAGTATTCAGAAAAGACACTGGACTATTCATTAAACTACTCTCAATCTATTTCATGTTGTAGTAATTCAATTCCTTTAAAGAAAAACATGTTTGTCTTCATTGCAAGTGTTCATCAGTAAGGAGCAGACAGTAGCTGAAATGCAATTTACAAGAAAAGAATCAAGTGGTTAATTAGGGTATACATCAACCTTTTAGTGGATCTAATAAAGAAACATGCAGAGCAAACTAATAAAAAATTCCTAGGTTGATGTGTATAACTCCTTGTTAAATTTTAAAGCTATAGGGAACTGTAGTCAAAATTGCATTGGTAATTCAAACTCCAGTTACAAACTGCAGCCCAGTTGTCTACAAGAGGCAGGAAGAACTTCAGTTTACATTGTCAGATTTTCTATAGAGGATAGAAAAGCATAAAATGTGACCTTTCTTGTGGTCCTCAGAAATGGTCAACAATTCAACAGATTGGTTATTCTGGTCCTTATAAGCAGCAGGCAGTCTGAGAACGTAGTAGCAGGATGGCAATTCAAAGCCATCAGGGTAGGGAATCAGCTACTCAGAATGACAGAAATGGAATTAATGTGTCATCTAACCTGGTCTTCTTCTGCAAGAAGGTGACCCCCTTAGTGGATGAGAGAAAGGCTGTAGATGTTGTCTATATAGAGTTCAGTAAAGCCTTTGACATCATTTCCCACCACATTCCCTGGAGGAACTGGCTGTTCATGGCCTGGATGGGTGTATTCTTTGCTGGGTATAAAACTGGCTGGATGGGAGCTGCTCGCAGTCTAATCATGGAAGTTTTCTCTGCCCTGATTGGCTGCCAGGTGAAGCCTCTCTGGGAACAGGGCAACACAGGTTTTTTTATAGGAATTTTTCTTCACCTCATTTGTGACATATGTTGAGGCATATATATATATTGGCCCCTGTCAGTGGGGATCAGTCTCTCAGTTACTTTGAGAAGCAGCAAAAGATAGGAGAACAGGAAATATCCTCAAATTGCACCAGGGGAGGTTTAGATTGGATATTAGGAAAAATTTCTTCACTGAAAGGGTTGTCAAACATTGGAACAGTCTTCCCAGGTAAGTGGTTGAGTCCTCCTGCTGGAGGTATTTAAAAAGATGTGTAGTTGTGGCACTTAAGGACACGGTTTTGTGGTGGACTTGGCATTGTTGGGTTAATGGTCCATGATTTTCTTTTTCAACCAAAATGATTTTATGTTTCTATGTTCCATATTTTGCTTATTTATGGCTAAATCTAAAACTACCTTGGTGATTCCTTTAATTTGTAACTTCCTTAGCATTTCTAACCCAAGCATATAGGGACAAGGGCTGATAAAATATTGCGCTATAGGGTCATATAATGAAAAGTAACACTATTTAGATGTTTTAGTCCAGAGCCCTTCTGTTGTAGTGCATGATGTAACAAGCATTTACCCAAGACAGCCCACAGATCCACCTGTTCTGCACAACCTGACACAAGCTGAAGGCGGTAGCAGAAGATCAAAAGTCACCTTCAGTACATCACAGGAAGAAATTATGAAACGCCCAGGTTGCTTTAGGATGTAGGTGACACCCTTCTGTTACCCAGGAAAACATAAACCACATTCAACAATCTCTGACCTTCTGACCTGGGAAAACTTCCTCCTGCCTTCAGATCTAGTGATTAATTTAATCCTGACTCTATAAATGCAGTACGTCAGCCAGACACTTCCCAACATCCTGCCTTGCAACCACATCAGAAAGCCAACTCAGATTTCCAGGGAAAAGGAGGGGAACGTCTCCTTGCCCTGCCAGCTGTGCCCTGACGTACCGAATCGCTGCGGTGCAAACAGAATGCAAACAAACAGCAATGCCACATCCTTCCAGGACATCTAAAGCTTCACCTGCTAATTCCTATAATTACATTAACCTTCCTTGCAACTGCCTCATACTGGGGACTCAGTGCTATTTTATGGTCAGACAAAGCCTTCAGGGTCTTTTTGCCACCTTGTCCTAATATGGTGTAAAGTTTACTGCAGCAGTTTCCACTTGAAGTCCCTAAGAACGTCTTTGAACAATGCACCCTGACATTTCTATCCTTTTCATACCATTATGCACTCTCTGTTTTTATTAATCCAGAGGAGAAAGGCATCTGTTTCTTTCTCACTACTGATGCAGCCACACTTTGTCAAGAACAATCAGCTTTAGTCTCTGTGGCCTCCACAAGCACAGACCGGTCTGTTACTGCAGGGATGCTAATGGATGTTGTGTCCCATAGCTTTTTCACTCCTTCAAACAATAGTTCCCTGCCCACAATAAACAATAATAAGAGGAGAGAAACAACAGAAAAGTGAAAAGAAATTCGAAACAAGTTGTTTATAGTAGCAGAGGGATTAGTTGGGGGGGGGGGGGGGTCTTAAAATTATTACTTTGTGACTATTCCTCATTAAGGTTCCCAAAGTCCAGGTTGAATTTTCCAAAGCTGAAAAGGCAGCACATTTCAAAATATAGTAATTATCTTTTCACAGCATGGTGTATTGCCATCTTGTGGCTGGTTTACCTATACCATGCTGAAAATGAGAATAAGGTAAGTGCACTTTTCTTTTTGCAATCTTATGTAACCATAACCATTTAAGAAATGTAAGGGAGGTTGATGGCAAGTGAATGAAGTATCACATAAACTGACAAAAAACTCAGATAAGCATAGTACCATTCCATCAAACTATTTCTCCTTTATGTGTGGCTGCTGTTTTTCTCCACTGTAACCTGTATATTAATTGCTTCACTTATGTCCTTCTTTCTTATTTTTTGTGTTATGTTTAATTAAATGCAGTTCAGTGACATTTTTTCTTATTTTTGCCTTTTAATATATTTTTGTATTTGATTCTGAAAATAAAAACTTGTCTAATCAGATTCTGTGAAATTGTTGAAGTAAATTCAGCAGGAACTTTGATGTGACCAACATGTAAAATAATTAGCTAAAAAAGCATCAACAAAATGCAAAAATAAAAGCTATATTGCAACAGACGTGTATTAGTTACATGTTTATATGTCCTGCCCAACAGAATGGTTTTTTCCTTAGGTATATCTCCAGAATACCCACATAATAAACATCTGCACAGAAAATTAAATACAGTAAAGGGAAGGGATCTCTGCTCAGTAATATACATGACCCCAAGATACGTTCTCCTCATCAGGAGTAGACTTGGGCTGGCTCTTTAATCCTTTCCTGGGTTAATGCCCATAAAGAGATCTGTGCTGATTATGAAACTGTCCTGCTTTGGTGACAGTGAGAAGAATATATCACAAAGTGACTCTTAGTGGTTTCATCATTCCTTTGATCTCACTCTCTTTCATAAAGATGTAAATCAGATATGACAAAATCAAGAGAAAAAACAGTGGAATCAAGTGAAGTTACCCTGGTAATAGATAAATATTATAGCAAGATAATCACTCTCCGTTACCATTTAACTATCTCCCTTAGAAAAACTTCTGGATTTTGAAGTCTTTTACACTTATTCTAATGTCACCTGGATTTGAGTGTTCAATATTAAAGAAACCTGAGGTTTCTTCAGTCTGAAGAAGGTGACACTCTCATTTGACCTGCTGCTTCCACAGGTGACTGAAGCAACTTCCCTGCAGGACAGTTGTGAACAATTGCATACCTTCAGTGTTTGTATGGGGATTTCTGGAAAAAAAAAATTAACCAGAAAACACCCCACAAATTCAACACCCAACTTGGAGCTCCCCCTTTCCTGTAGTCTGCTCCACAGTTGTGGCCAGCTGTTCCCTAGCAGAAACAAGAAGGACCAATTTTCACAGGCATCCACATGGGAAGGATGAACAAACAGATGGCAGAATATGACCCTGGCATCAACTACTGTTCCCATTGATAACTGTTGATACCAGCATGTACTTCCTAGACCAGTTCTTAGGCAGTCCTGCAGCTGCAGCACACAAAGCTCACACTAAGCAAAAGATCATCCAGAAAAACACTGCTGATCTTCACAGGAAGCAGAGACTAATCACTTCCTTTTTACAGTCCTCTGCCCCCCATTTTGCTTTTACAGGAGATTGGATCAGGGAAACAATCACAATGTTCATTTGCTGGGAAGGAGAGAAAAACCATGGAACTGATTTCCAGCCATAGTTTCTCATTCAACTGTGTCACTTACAGCAGTTTAAACAATCCTGGGCCTCCTTCCTCACACCTTTTTCTCCATCTGTGTGGTGCAAATGAAAGTGGTTTTGCCCCAGACTCTAACATACAACTGTTCTGTCTGAAAAATAACCTGCCAAAATGAATTTGGATATTTTGTACCTGGTCCCTTATGTAATTCATTGCTCACCTACATGGGCAGTAGAAGAGAGAGAAGAGGTAATGCTGCAGCAATTAGCCATGGAAACAGTGAGTGGGTAGCAGGTAGAACCTGCTTGCTTTCATGCTGAGTTCCTGAAATGTACATCAAGTTTCATCTATAGAGTCCCTCTTCCTTTTTCAGAAAGCATTACCATTTTCAGAAAGCATTAAGCTTTCAGAAAGCTGTCTCTTGAAGAGCTCAGGCCAATTAGGACTGTGTTTGTACTGCAATTTGGGCAATACAGAGATAGAAAATATCTATACCTAAATAGGAATTTCAAAGCTGCCTTGGCACTTTCCTCTAATGGATTTAAACATCTGTTTTGAAGTGTAACTGTACTTGTGTAACAATTCCCAGGGTACTAACTCTATTGCCTGAACAGAGCAAATCCAGGTCCTTCCGTGCTAAAAACACAAGTCCTACAGGACTGCCAGTTTCCCCTAGATAAGCGATTAATTTAGCAGGTAGCAGCAGCAGACACCAATGTGCCCACACAGTGGGTTGTGTTCTACATAACCAACCTCTAAATTTTATTCTCAACACTTTAGATGATGAGAATGGGAGGTGAAGCAGTTGGCTGGACTAAATTAACTTGTCTGTGTTCCAGGTGAATGTCTGATTGCTGGTGTTAATAAAACATGCAGCAGAAGGTGGCCCTGAACTCCTAACTTTATTTATATTTTGATAGTCTACAAATAGAAAGGCCCTGGTCTAGGCATGAAGAAGACACAGCAGCCTCAAAAATGAGCTGAACTATGCTTCATATTTTTTTCAGCTATGCTGTGAAATCCAAACCAGTTGGCAAAATGGATCAGTCACTAGAGTTGAACAGAGCATGGCTGGGGCCCTGCAGTTGTGTTCAGTTTAGCTGTGAGTTGTGCTGGGAGGCATTATGCATTTAAGGTCCAAGTGCAAGATGATGACACTTGGCATTTCCTAGAAGCTGATGGCTGCAGGTAGTGGCAGAGCAACTGGCTGTGATGCAGCAGTAGTGTCAGTGCTGCCAGTCTTAATACAGGGTGACTGCAAGTGCCCCGAGGTTTGTTCCTGTTCAGTTTCTGCATCTCTGCTTTGTATTTAGAGCAAACACTCCTCCCTAGATAACTACAGGTAGGATGTCCCCTGGCTTTCTCCAGGAGCTGCAGGGAGCCCTAGCAGGAGTGTCTTGGGACACATAGGAACTGTCATCAATGACAGAAGGTGGCATTCAAAGGAAAACGTGAATTTGAAGTACATGTTGTTTAAAGATGCCTCATTGGATAAAATGTGCCTTCAGCTGGAGTTACTGATTTCTGTCCAGAGAATCAACCACTACATACTGTGTCTGGATAATATAAATGCTTTTTTTGATTAGTTAAACCCTTGAGTGCTGTTTTTGGTAGTGGTGGTGGTTTTTTACTTTGAACCATGCTAAAGGAAAAGAGGGTATTGATTGGACCTGGCAGGTGGTAAAGAAATTTATCCAGGCTGCAACCTCTTCAAGTCCAGCCAGTTTCAGCTTTCCTATTTTAAAAGCGTTAACCATTTGCTCTGTGCCCGGCAGTCAGGGAAGAGAAACCATGGAATGCAATGAAATTACTTTAATTCTTGGGACACAGGAGACAAGGGGACAACTTTAAAGTTTTTACCATGTCATCTCTGATGCATATCTGAAGTTAAGCACCTTGGAAAATGCTGTACATATCCTCTGCAGAACGCAGTGTTGAAGCTCTCTCGAGAAAATTGCTTACGCTGAAATCAGACCTGAAAAGCATCCAGATCACACAGACTGGGAGAGGAAATATCATATAAGGAAAATAGAAGGAAAAGCACCTAAATAAGAGATTTAATTCAAAATCATTCTTGAAAAGTAAAGCTACTGGAAAACAAGGAAGGGGATCGTAGACTGCAATCTCAAGGTTTTCATTACAAGCAAACTAGAGATCATGGAAGCATTTTTTAGGAATCAGAGAATATCTGTGTTAGTAGTACTGTTAGAACCTTAAAGATGAAAATAATTTACAATTATGGGCATTTATAATGCTGCACTTATATGTAACACTTTGTAGAATCAATGAAACTGATTTTAGGTGCATTAACTTGAGCATCTGAAATGCCCTTGCAACACCTCCTGAATTCAGTGGGGGCTTTCTGAGCTTCCTCAAGTGTTACTTCAGCCATGACAAGAAAATCCTGAAAACAGCAGAATATTTTTTATATAAAGATTGTTGAATCAAGAGCAGAAGACAGGCATCACAGTGTTTTGGGCTTAAGTGCAGAAATTCACTTGCTCAAGATGAAGTCTGGCAAGGCAGCTGTAAAACTCGGTTGCTTCTAACAAACTCTGCTGATATCTCTAAGGAAAAGCTCTTATTTTCTCAACATTTTCTTGATGTATACTGTGTGCTAAGGTTCTGCTGATAAAATGGTTGCATAACAGATGCAGATTTGCTTGTGGTACACTGGAAGGCAAGAAGTGACAACACGCTAATTCCCACAAAGATTTTGCACGCTAATGTTATATTCCATATCCTTCATCCCACCACTCCTGCCTAGATGATGGATTGGACTCGACTCCTGGTCCAATGATGTGTATGATGGCTCTAGCTGCACTGTAGAAGTAAGACTCCATAAGCACCTATCACTTTTCTTAGGTTAGGGTTGCAAAATAAAAGGTGTAACCTTACCACAAAAAAAATATTCCATGTTACATGGCCTTGATTGTCATTCGGTGTGAGCAGAACTCCATTGTAATCTATACTTATAATTATTATAATTTGGTTATAATAAACAAAGCTGTGAAATAAAAGGTTAGCTTTACATTATTTGTCTGCTTCTTGAAACGACACTTACTGCTGCTGGAATTCCATGTTTATCACATCCCACAGGCTGCTAAGCTAAATCTGCCCTACTTTGAAAGAAATTATAAATTCAAATTGGTTTATGCCAGTCCTGACAACTTCACCAGGAATCTAAAAGCCCATGTGGTTGGCAGCATCACCAGGAAGAGAGGTTTTGAAAGGTTTGGAACAGGAGTCGAGTGAACAGGACTGTAGATACTAGATAACGCAGAAAGGACACCCATCCTTCCTCTGCTTTATGTTAATGGAGGGGGGAAAGCATGGGAAGGATGATAATCATTGGAGGCTGCAGATGTGATTCTGAAGAGATAAGTGGATTTTGATTGAGTATCAGGATACATTTTTCTGCTTGGGTTTTTTTTTCATTTTACTGTTCAACACAGAATGACCCTTTGGGTGCAATCCCAAACCCTGCTGAAGACTGCCATCAATTCAGTTGACTCAGTATGACACTTTCTAAATTACTTTATTCCCTTCAGAGGAATGTAGGCAGTAAGAACACTTTTTGACACCTTGGTGAAGTCATGACTATCTCAAGTCATACTCAAATGCAGCTGCTTGAGACCATATTAAGCAAAACAAATTGATTTCCTGAACACAGTAAGAAGTTAAGACTTAGTTCCAACTCTGCATGCTAATACCAGGTAAAGAAAAATCCATGTCTCTGTAGACAAAAATGTAAACAATAGAAGAATTGAGGGTTTTTTTAATCACATCATTAAGCTGTCCTAATTATATCATTATAATGTAAACAACATTTATGGAATAAGCAATTCAGGACACAGTCAGATCTGAAACCTTTCCACTGTCTCCAGCCACAGTTAGGGAGAAAAGTTACACTTATGATCTAGCTCCCCTGAAGATATCATGGTCCACTGCCCGGTTATCCTATTAGAAAACTGCATTTCAGCCCTCAGATTCTAGAGTTTCTTACCTTAGTTTTTAACAGACTACACCTTTAGGAAAGGAATAAGTCTGACTCTGTTGTATTTACTTCAGCCTGTAAGTGTCCAGGACTGTGCATAGTTACTGAGGGAGGAGAGAGAGAGGAAAGTCCATCCTGCAGTCCTTGGGAAGTAACCCTGCAGTTGCTTTGCCACACACTCCCAGCTGTCCATGTTGCTCTGAGCTCTTTGTGCCCGAAGTGCAGCCCATTCCAACCAAGTCCAGTTGTTTTGATATGATACTTGAATAGGGCCGCTAATCCAGAACACACCTCAGATAAAGCTAAGATCTCTGCCTTCCCAATAATGTTGACCTAAAAAGAACAATAAATTACCCCTGTTTCCCCAAATGGCTTTTTCCATGACAGAAATCTACATTACTACATCTTGGTGGCCTTTCAGTGGAGTTTTTTTGCCATCCATTATGCCCGGCTTATATCAAGGAAATTGACAACTCTCCCCTACTCAGCTCTGACTTCCTACCCCATGGTACAGACATCCTCCATGGTGTAGACCTCCTCCAAAATGTTTCTTTTTGGCTATTCCTCAGCCTCTTCTTACTTAGAAACACAAAAACTGCCACACTGCATCAGGTTAAATGCAAGTTTAGCCCAGAACATGGACTCAACAGCACTTATTAGCCAGTATTTCAGGGAACAGAGCTATCCCATGATATAATAGAAGTACAGTGATAAAATAAATGCAGCTTTCCAGCAATTAGCTGTTTAGGAGCTGATATTTGGGAATTTTTACTGGACCACATTGTTTAATACTCAGAAAGTTGATACCTTTTATTTCATCTATTATCTACTTTTTAATCCTTTTAACCTTTTCTTGCAAAGACTGCTGTGACTTAATTTTGAGTATTGTAAAAAATACTTTCTTTTGTGATTTCTTTTTAATTCACTGTTGATAATATCATTGGGTATGTCCTCAGCTCCAAGGACAAAAAAATTGCATGTAAGAATTCCCAATTCACCTTCTCTAAACCATTTATAATTCTACAGGCTTTTATCATATTACCTCCTCATCCATCTCTTTTTCAGACTGGAGAGCCAAAGTCTGCCTTTGCTATTGTGTGTCTCTGATCACCTTGCAGCCCTTCTCTATCTCATCTCCAGCTTTCCTATACCTGCCTTGAGGCTGCTGGGAAAGAACTGTACACTCTTTCGAGCTGTGGAAGCACTGTGAATTTATGCAGTGCCATAAGAACTTTTTCTGTGTTTACTCCATCCCTTTCTCAATAATTTGTAGTGTTTCATTTATTCTTTTGACCTCCCCTGAGCATGGATCAGATGTTTCCAGAAATCTATTCACAGTCACTCCAAAATTTATTGCCTGGATAGTAATAACTAATTTAGAGCCTGTTAATATGTATGAATAGTTTGAGTTATTTTTATTCCATTTGCATTACTTTGCACTTATGAGCATTAATTTTCATTTGTCATTTTATTATCGAGTTACACAGTATTACGAGATTCTGCTAAAGCTCTTTGCAGACAGCTTTAGATTAGACTATTCTGAATAATTTGTTATCAGATGCAATCATCTCAAAGCAGTATTTATCCCCTTTTCCAGCTCTTTCCTGCTTCGTACTTTCCATTCTCTGTACCACACGCAGGTTTTTCTAGAACATGGTCATCGCCCCCTTCTCAGTCCTTTTCTAGGCTTCCTCCTCAGAACACCATGAAAAAAAAGATGCTCCTGAATCTCCCATTCAGCTAGCACATCTACAGCAGGCTGGCTGTGTGGGATTCATCCCGCCTAACTTTAGATGGTGACATCTATTTCTGAGCCAAGTTCTCTCTATAATCAAATAGAGAGGAAATAGGCAGTGCTAGAATGGAAGTGATCCAGCTCTAATGTAAATGTCTAAAATGCATCAGATGATTCATGTCCTAAAAGTGTTTATTCCTCCTCATTGACTCCAAGGGAGTCTACACTGAGTGGAACAGATGCAGATTATCT
This sequence comes from Aleadryas rufinucha, assembly GCA_013397815.1. Classification (NCBI taxonomy): domain Eukaryota; kingdom Metazoa; phylum Chordata; class Aves; order Passeriformes; genus Aleadryas; species Aleadryas rufinucha. The sequence goes on from VZTH01004621.1 coordinate 725,793, forward strand.
ACGTCAGAGGCAGAGACATCACAAATTAGGTGAGAAGAATCCTGCTTTTACCACACAGATCTCACTGGGCTGCAGCCACATAAGTTTTCTGATGGACTAAAAATCCAAGAATCACATTCTTTAAAGACCTCAAAGCTGGAATATGGGATGAGTTGGCTTAGCAGAAGTCTACAGGGCTGCATCTTTGTGATTCCCCACACAGGGAAAATGCAACTCCCTTTGGTCTGTATGCCACATGGCAAGGGGCCCATGTGTAGCCAGGAGCTGGTCCAGCTGGATGCAGGCTTCCTAGGACAGAGAGGGCAGAGCTGTGCACAGGCAACACTTCGCATGCTCTGTCCCCCATTCCTGCATTATCCTGGCTCCAGAATACCATGTCACCACAGTTACTATCAGAATGCTTTTACTTTCTTCTCTTTCCTTGGAAAGATTGATTTGCATCATTGCATCATTTCTGTAGCATCATGTCTTCCACAGAAAGAACAAGCTTATAATGGATATGTGTACTTCAGCTTCTCTGCCTCATCTTACTCAGCATCCTTTCCATTCCAAATCCCCTGTCACAGCAATCAGGAGTCATGCCTGGCAGGGCATCATTCACTTACAGCCTTCAGACTGTTCCCTGCAGAAGTTAATGGTAAAAGCTACATTTCTAAAAAAGCAATGTTCCCACAACAGTCCACTGAGGTAGCTAATATAATCCTGAGACACTTGGCAAAGTTACCTCTGAGATCTGTTTTACAGACAATAATACAGAGGAAAAGTGCTGAACTTCTAAAAAATCTTATTCCTTTTCCTTTATGCAATATTCACCAGGGCACAAATATCCAGGGAGCATCTTGTTTTAAAGCTTTAAAATGTTACTGCAAATTAATGGGCACTGGCTAATACCCTTAAGCAACTGAACTACTCTGAAAACATAGCTTATAAAAATACTTTTTCCTCTCTCAAGGAAATATTCACAAAACACAGCCTATAAAAAGTCTTTAAAAATAGAATTATTTCTCTTATCTCCATTTGGACTACAAGGCAATCTTCTGACCCTAGCTTGGATCAAATACTGTCTGAGATAAGAGCAATGAAGCAATAAGATAAAGTACAGGACATGGAGAATACTACTGCTTACCTTAGGAGAAATGGAAATATTGAAGATGGTAACAACACAATCTTTTATTAATTTTTATTTTATTAGAATCTTGTTCACTACATGTGGATGTGGAAGACCCATGTCCTCTCCAGAGAGAAACCACTGGATGTGGTGTTTGGCTTGGAATTCTTGCCCAGACACTGGTGAGTAATGCCAGCCCAGGAATGGCAAAGGAGAGCAGCTATTCTCCCAAAAGAAAGCTTGAACCAAGAGAGAAGACAGCAAAGGATTATTTAAGACTATTTCATGATGAAAAGGACAGAGTGTCATTAATCTAAGTACCTAATTTTTAATCTAGCATTTAACACAGATGTCCTGTACATTTTTCCACGTGAATAATGGGAGAGAATTTGAAAAATCCCTTCTATACTCCTAGAAACTATCAGAGCAATGAGAGAGAAAGCACTGGAATTCAGTGTAAAGCCCTACCAAATGCCTCATAACTAAAACTTTAAGAAACTATGACAGGGAGATGGAGGCTAAGCTAATATAATGAGGCATATAGAGAAAAATCACGTGATTGCTGTACTAAACTGTTACTGTATGAAGGTAAAGTTCTTCTGTGCCCAGTGGTATAATGTGGATGTCCCAGCTGAGTGCTCACCTCCAGTCCATTTTACAGTCAGTGGAGAAAAACCAGATATTTCTGGGGTACAATTAATTTCTTCTTAAATTAGACCCTTAAATTAGGACACAGCTGTGGAAACCCCACATCCACAATGCTGTCTTGTGAGCAGGCTCCCATCCCTGGATTCCTACTGCTCATTTTTATTAAGGAATTTTCTAGCTATTATTGAATGCAAATGATGTGTCTCAAGAGCCTTATTATTTATGTACTCATTCAGAAAATCTCATTGAGCTGCATTTTTGTGGAACGGCTTAGGACCTGCACAAATGCTAATAGAGCACTCTTATGCTTGTCTGAAATTGATTCCTCTCTGCTATGTAGAAAAATTTTCCATAGGGCTTCTTCTTTCCAGAGTTTTTCATAGGGCTTCCTCTTCCCCTGTGATTATTTTTAATCTTAGGAAGTTAACAGAGTTGCATTTTAGCATTATGTATATTTTATATGTCATAGCATAAAATACTTATGATAAATACTCTCCCTCATGAGAGGCTGTTTCAACAGTCTGGGGCCTGGCCCTTCTGGCAGCACATGTGCGCCATGTGCCCAGGGGCCAGGCTGTTGTCACACGTGGCTGCGTGCCAACACCAGTGCTTGGCCCCTGGTGGCGATGCTCTGCTCCCAGACAGTGCCACAGCACAGCTCTCTGCTCCACGGCAGCTGCTGCAGCAGCATTGCTCTTGTCCTCTCCCAGCAGCCAGCACAAATATCAGGCTCAGAAACAGAAGTGTGGGACACCAGCTAGGTTGCAGGTGGCAATGGGACTGAGGGGCAGCTCTGGGCTGGATGCTGATGCAGTCTGTGGGCAGTGTCTGTCCTGGATTTGCTGCTGCTGAACCTCTCAGAGTCCTGAACAAGCTCCCAGTCACACTCAGATGAACAGATGCTAACTGGAGTGAGAGGCAGGTTTCTGCCTACAGAGTTGGCCTTGTAAGTCTTGCCTGGAGTGCTGATCATTTCTCTTGAAAGCCATCACTTCTGGGTGCATGTGGTACATAGAAAGGAAGTAGGTGACAGTTAATCCACAAAAATTCATGGCAAAATTCATATTCTCGTGGTGTGAACCTGCCCCAAGCCAATACAGTTACAGAGGACACAAGCAAAGAGCTTGCAGGTCTACCCTCGGTTTCACAGTCGATATTAATGCCTTTATTTATGTAAATCTAAAAAAAAATTTAAAAATTAAAACTTTTCTTGTTTCAAGGGAGGCAACTGAAATCTAAATTAAAGTAAAGGCATGTAAGACAATTTTTAGCTATCCTTCTTTTGAGTTTTTGAAGATTTCACTGATACTGCAAAAGGAAATATTTTTTCCCGATCACACAGATGCTGCTTTTCAGATATTGTAATACAGCTTACAGAAGTGGCTAAAAGTTTTCTTCATTTTGCCTGCCAGGAAATGCATTCATCTCATTTTAAGCACTTAATTCTTGAGTGTTCAGAATTAGTTACATCAGATGAAGTCTTAGAAAAGTTCCTTTTAACTACAGCAGGTCCATATTTCACCCCAGGCTAGATTTTCAGAACAACTGCTGGCTCCTGACTCTGAGAGAGATCAGTGGAAGTCTCAAGTGCTCAAAGAAGGAAAAAATCTGGGTCTAGATATAGGAACCTCAGGCTGAGCAAAAGCAAAGGCATCTCAGTTCAAGCACTGCCTTTGAAAATTTGCCTGCACATGTAGGAATTTATCACTTTCAATGATCTACTCATGCTCTGCCCATTGGCCTGCAGAGCCTAACCCATGGGATTTCTATCACAATTATAGCTAAGGTAAAAAGCCAAAAATGGCTTTTTTATCAATACAGCTCTTCTTGTAATTTGAGTGCTTTGGATTGCTTGTTGCAGCTTTGCCTCGTGCAGACCAGACACAGAGGGAGGCCGAGGATCTTGACAGAGATCAATAATGTAGTTTAGACAAGGCATTACGGGAGCGTCTGTCTGCCTTGGTATCTCCCTCTGCTTTTCCAGAGGGGATAATGGGCTTTGACATCCTGCCAGCTCTGCCATCCTAGAGAAGAGGTCATTGCTAGTTCAGCTCTGAGTGTCTCCTGTTTATCCACCATCAACCACAGCACTCTTAGGAAATTATTTCTGTCTGGTATTTCCATCCTGAAAAGGATATTCAAGCTACCTTACAATGCACAAAACAGAGTTCTTACCTGCACAGCTCACAGTGATTTCCCAAGAAATAACTCCTGCATTTTTCCCCTATGCATGGGGTAAATGAGTGGGAAGCTTTCTACCTATTCTGATTATGATGTGTATTTTTATTTTATTTACTTGAAATAATTTTTTTAATTTTATTTTTGTGTCTCTTGACTGTTATATATTAAGCAGCAGTCTTCTGAGACAGCTACTTCCTGCCAAAGGGAAATCAGAATCCATTGAATAAATCCCTGATGAAACAAAATGCTGGATTTTCTGCATTGTCTCCTGGAAATGGTTTTCAGTGACCTTGACAGCAAAATAGTATTGATAAAATTAACAACAGATGAAGAAAAAATTAAGAGGTGAAGTAAAGAACTGAGAGAGAATTTTTCTAGTAAGGCTTGCAGACAGCAAATTAAATGGAAAATCAGGAAAACTTCTCTATCTCACAGCATGTGCAGGAGGAAAACATTCTTGCAGCAGTACTTTGAAGGTGATGGTAAAGAAGAGAATGAAGGCAAATCCCACGAGAACAGAAAAAGTAAATGAACAAAAACAGGATCAGGTTTGGACAGCTAGGTCCAGATGCCCAACTAGACTGAAGATACCACGTTATCAGTGACGTGCTACTGTGAAACCTTTATTTTCTCTGCCCTCCCCAATGCCCTTCACATCTTGTGTCTTGTGACCACTTCCAACACCTCACTGTAATAATCCCCAGGACCTCTTTGTCCTGCTGTGCCATTTCACCTGTTCCTGATATTCCTGGAAACCCTGGGAGCTGTAAGTGCCCTCCCCAGGCAGGCCTGCTGCAGCACCAGCAAGACCCTGACACATACCCGCAGCTGCAGCTCCCCCACCAGCCTGTTTCCTTCATGCTCTGCCCCATGCTCAGAACATCCTGTACAAGGCAGCCTGCTGCTCCATTCTGTCATGCTTTTTCCATATTGATCCACTTTTATTTCAAGCCCCCAAGAAAATTGCGAGGGAAAAAGAAAAAATTCTGCTTTTACAGTTTTCCTAAAAATCTTTTTCTTCCCTCTGTCCGCTGCTATGCAAGGCCTTTGCTAAGTGACTGATGTTCTTCTGAAGATGGCTTTATACTTCTTCAGTTTATGCATAACTTTGTCAAAACTAGTGTGTGCTTCCTCCCAAAAACTCCTTGTTCTATTCTGGTTTGTTACCCATCCTCCTTCATGGCATTGCAACTGAAGTGAGTTATTTAGGGCAGGGACACTGTGTTTCCATTTCCATTACAAAGAGCTTACAAAGTTCTCCATGACTATAAAATAACAATTTTTCCAGCATGCTTAGGTGGGACAAGGTTAGGGGGCTCCAGAGAAGCTGGTCACTTCATGTCCTGCAAGCCCTGCTTCTAGATGTTGTCATTCCACAAAGCATTCCTTCAAATGAGAATTTTTGTGGCTGGGTGCCAGAAAATTATGCAATGTCTCTAAAATGTGAGGCACGGAATGGATTAGTACTTTGTCTGTCAGCTGAAAATTTGGGTTATTTTCATGTACTGGGATAAAGGTGGTTCAAAGAAATCGTGAAGGAGCCACAAACATTCTGTTATCATTTGTCTGTTATGAGCTAATGCTGAAATATCTGCAGCACTGCTGCTTCTGTTCCACCACTGTGTAGGCAAAGGATCATTGCAGGAGATGCGAAAGTGGGACACACAATCTGCAGCCCACTTAAACCCAGGAAGTTGTGCAATTAGTTTAATTCAAAGTGATAATTGACCGACTCATGACTATTCCTAGGATAAAAAGAGCAGGAAAGATGGTTTGGTGCTAACTGTCTCAGCCACTTCAGGCTTTCTGGTTATCTTCTTTATATATTTAATTAAGTACATTTGAAGGACAAATCTAGAGGCTAATGAGCTTTTACAACTCCCATTGAAATTAAAAGCAGCTGCACATGTTCCTGAGGTTTTGAAAGAAATATATTCATCTCATAAAAAATACATTAGATGACCATTAAAGTTCTAAAACATGACAATAAAAGCAAATACGTTTATAATTAGTGCTGCCCCTCATTCATTAGACACAGGCTGGCGTCTCCACTACTCAATCAATGCTTTGCTCTTACTTTGTACTTTCTTAATTTTGCCTTCATGTTTGCATTCAGAGTTCTTCTGGATGAAAAGTACTATAAATAAGCAAGCTGCTATTACTGCTGACCACAGCCTATGACATCCTCCCAAAGCTTCTTGTTTTCCTGGGTGTCAGACTGATTTGAAAGGAACTGGTTACATGAGTGATGAGTGCTTGTCCTCATCTGGGCAAGCTGCTCTAGAATAAATATAGGAATTTGAGACAAAGATTTCATCCTGTCCATTTAGGGACTTGCAAATGCAAAACTATTTCATGTCAAAGGCAGAGTGATGATGGAGCCAGATGATAGGACAAAGCCCTGTGGTACATGACTGATTGCTTTGGGAGACAAAGCTTTTATTTATATCTAAAGGTAGATTATAAAAAATGTTGGCAGCTCATGCCTGAATATAGACTCCATTACATGTGACTTGAATTCCAGAAAAATGTGTCATTTTAAGGGAATTAAAAGTTGATGATTATATTGACAGGGGCACGGGAAATAAACAAATAGATTATTTTAGTGGGCACAAAGATTCATCATCTTGCAAATCTAGACAAAGTACATAAAGTCAGTGTTGACAATACAAGTATTTCCATATAAATAGTGGTAAATAATGCTTCAACATAGCAGTTGCACAAACTAGTGTGTCTCTGCAGACCTTGAATAGACTGATAGGATAAACTTGTTTGAACAAGCATATGTTTTATCAGAGTCATAAACACTGCAGGTGGATTCTGAGACATGTAGACAGATCTTGGAAAGCATGGATGCTATAAATATTGTAGAGGTCCCAACATGTAATCAGCTATATATGTGTTGCCTTGTATCAGCAAATAAGAACTTCCATTGCTATTGCTAAGGCAGTGAGTATTATCATTGTTTGAAATCAAGGAAATTCAGACTCTTGTATCTGCACATCAAAGAGACACTGACAGATGGGAAAGAGCTCAGTGAAAGATTCAAGATGCAGAAAATGTATTTTCTTGTCTCTCTCAGTGTAAGTGATAAGTTCCAGTTTTGCTTTTTGTGAACCGATAAAGTGTCAGCAAGGAACCAGAGACTGAAGGAAATCATCCCTCTGTAGGATTCCCCAATTTCCTATCACAGGCATTAAAGTACTGTGCATCCTGTAGAAAACAGTGATGCAGGAGCATAGCCAAGAGAGCAAATCATTCAGAAATGGTTTCACTCCTTTTTTGTCATTGTCTAGGCACTATTTTAGTCAGCTACCATGGAGCTGACACTGAGCTGCACATGAGTTGTTGCCTCCTTGAATGGAGAAGGCATCAAAAGTACCACAGCGGGGCAGCTCCCAGTAAAAACCATCATTAGAGCAGTGGAGAAAAAGGAAGATATGAAGTTGCATTTGCCATAGTATCCTTCCATCCTTCCATCCCTGCACTGAAATCTTCCAACAGAGACAAAGGAGTAGGAGATAGAAACAGAGGGAAGACTCTGGAGTCATACATTACAAAGGTGTTAGAGAGAGAAGGAGGGAGGAAGAACAGAGAAGTGAAATCATGAAGGATGCAAAAGGGCAGGAATAAGAGGAAAGAAAATAAGAAACAGGCTTAACCAAAAATATCAGGAAGGATACCTCATATTCTAGAAGAGTTGCACTATTACAGTGATATTAGCATAGAAAGAGAAACTTTTCTTAAGCAACTAGAAACATGTGACTTTGATGGAGTCCATCAAACTTTCCTGTCTCCCAGCCCTGTCATTTCTTATGGGGGTCAGAAAGGAATGAGGGGCTGAGGATTGTAGCAAGGGCGGATGTTCTTGGCTACCCTCACACTTCCTCTCCTCTCTTCTCTTGGTCTGTTTCTTCTTGTATTTCCTCTGCAAGCCTGAGACCTCGACTTGGTGTCTCTTACAGTGTTACATAAGTCACCCATCTGGAAGCAGCGTGTTGTGCAGGCAAGGAAAGGATGCTGCTGCTTTGATATTTAGACACAAAAGAAAAAGAGTAACTCAGACACTGTGGCTGTGATATATTGGCTGGTTTAGTTATTTTTGACAACGCTTTCCCTCTATTTACTGAAGAACTGTGGAAAATTTATACTCTTATCTACTCTCACACCTTTACAGTTACTCTGTAGGAGTGGTTTTAGCTGTCTTTCACAGAGTTAGACTTCTCTGACTGATTTTTTTTTTCCCACTATGTCCTTTCACAGTTATGAGGTTCTATTTGCAATACATATCAACATGTTTACTGTAATTATATGCACAGCAGTACAAGTAAGACATGGCTGAGAACACATATTCCGCTTTTGTTTGCCGTATTTTTCCTGTTTGTTTCTTCTGGCCCTCAAAATGTGAGGCTGTAGGATCTTTTCCTTTAAGTGAGAGATGTGGTAAATTCTGCCCTCTTTTACCACAAACATGAGCAGGGCACCAATTTCCTTAGCTCATATTCCTTTATCTTCTGGCTTCCCGGTTTCCTTTTGCCTCAAACCAAGCCCTGCAGGGACACAATCATTTGTCTGTCCAGGTAACTCCCAGACCAGGATTGTTCAGGGAACCAAGCAATTACCCAGCAGCAAATACATTATTCTGGTTTTTTCAGTCCTTCTGCTTATTTCAAACACAAAGCACCTGAGGAAAGACAAGGTATCCATAGTGGCGCAAAGGAAATTTTCTTCTGAAAGAAAGTGCTACTGCTTCCCCAGCCCCTGCACAACAGCCTCAAAGGAAAGTTAATAAGCAAAGGCAGAGGTGATGGCTGGGAGAGAGAAGCCAGCACTGTGGGAGAGAACTGATTTGATTCTCACTACCTACATGCAGAGGTTACCTGTGCTTCTCTTCCAACTAGTTCAGGTTCACTTTCTCAAATTGTATGTTCTATACTCTTGGAAACAGCATTAGAGACTCAGATTGCTGAGGACTCTGCCTTTGCTGTTATCTGAGTGTCTACACACTGAGATTTGCATTTCTGGCTTTAAAATTAAATCACAGTATCGTATTTGACACAGAGCTTGGAGGAACTTTTCCAAACAATGGCTACACAATGCAGCTGCCTGTTAGTGAGAAGGTACAATTCCAGGAGAATTTCAGATCTCAACAAGCTGAGAATTCTGTTGGTGTTCTGGCTTTTTAGGGTGTTTTAAAAGCTGATTTATATTAAAAAAGGACCTGTCTCATTGGCATAACACTTCTGTGGTCAGAAGATAGTAGTCAAGGTAAAACATAGACACTATCATGATTATAAAATACACAAACATTCACAGGAAAGCTCAGTTTGGATAACAACACATTAATCAATAAAAGAAGTAACTCTTGAGGGATCACTTATCAACTCAAAGAAAAATCAAAGTATTTTGAATATAGAATATTTCTTTTGTACTTGTCATTAGTACAAGTCCCATCAAGACTGCTGAATTTATCCTGAACTCTGCTGGTAATGGATCAGATGATCAGGGTAACAGAATTCTTTCTCATTGTATGGGCAGGCTCTTATAAACTAAATTTTCAGTCTGACAGCTGATTTCAAGACAATTACCCTGGAGGCTTCCCTTCACTTCAGGAACTCAGTTCTCTGTTGCATGTAATTGAGGCAAAGCAATGATCCTCCTCTGTCCATTTTTCAAAAGCCTGTTTGAGAAATGTTTGATTGGACAAAATAGCTCCAGCCTATCCTAGGAGAAATATCTTTTTTTTTCGCTTCTTTACTAGAGAAGTGAAACTATTCAATTGTCTACATTCAGTCATGTGCAAGATACGTGGATAATTCTGAGCTAGGATCACTGAAAAAATACTACTACTTTATGTCAGACACTTTGATCAATGGCTTTTTTACATTGGTCAGAGGAAAATTTTCATTTACAACTTTCAAATATGTTGCCAAGGCTGATGTGATTTCATAGGCAGGGATAATTTCTTTCCAGCTCTAGTTGTCCAACATTCAAATATCAAAACCAGGCAGTAAACTGAGTATGGGCAGTGATATTCTTATCTGAAAAGAAGTTCTCTCACCAAGAGCATCTCCAGAGTGGGCAATGGTTCTTTGCTTCACTTTTTTAAAGGTTTTACTTAATGAGATACTGGGCCTTCTGTCAGGATGTGATTTCTACCTACATTGGAGATTGAGGAAAGTCTGTACTCTACTCACACACCTTCCATCCAAACTGTTTTCTTTTCCTGTTCAGTAGTCTTTCTTCTTATGACTGTCTGGTTGATACTTCTCTTCCTCCTTTGTAAATCACATTTTACTGTGAAAGTTCCTGTGTTTGACACCAAATATAAGCTGACAAATATTACCCTAGTGCTGAATTATTCAATATTCATTGGTGTTGTTTTCTTCTTTATTCCCACTCCAGCATACAAAAAGTCAATTATTTTGTACCAAGCCTACATCATCATCAAGATTAGGAGGAAATTCTTAGTTTTCTGTATTGGCTGGCAGTTGCTTTCCATGGACCTTAACAGCCTAATAGAGAGAGAAGACCATGCAGTCCGACATAGTCAGTGTAGGCAGCAGCAGTGACTTTGATGCAGTTGCACTGAAAACTGATATGCGCTATTCTGTAGAGTCACAAATATTCATATACTCTTTATTAAAATTCTGACCTCAGTTTTTACTTCAGATAACACATGCAGCATGATCACTCTGTGTTTTTGCCAAATATGTTCTGTATTTGATCTTCATTAATACTAGAGCTCCTTTCAAGCTTCTGTATGAAATTAAGAAGCACCAGTGAGAAGGAAAATATAAAATATGCCCCAAAAATGCTCAGGCATGCCAGCAACCAGTCTGTTTACCATTTTGAAGCTAACTTGTTGACCCTTCTTTCAGCCATTGCTTCTTTCAAGCTGTTCAAAATACAGAAGCAATGAAAGCAAATCTCCTGAGACTGAATGTGTGCCATGAAAGAAAGAGTGTAGTAGAGGAAACAGTCCAGGAATACATGCATATATGATGTGACTGCTGCTGTCTTAGGTGAGATGGGCAGAGGTGAAATGAAATGGGAAGAAGAATTTAGAAGAATTTTAAAAAGAAGTAGTGTACCTGGAATACAAATGCTTCACTGGAATATATGAGCTGTACAATCAGGAATCCATAACCCAAAGGACTGGTCAGGTTTATAAGGGTACTATTTGTAAATCATGCATCTCTCACATGCTTTCTCAAATGAGGAGATTACTACTGTAATTAGAGATGCACTATGGTAGGTCTCTGATTTCTTGCTTCTGTATATTTTCTTGACAGTCTACTACAATGAGCAATTTAAAAGCTTTCAAGAACATTCTTACCCATAAATTAATTCCGAGGCTAATGAACTATCTATTCACTTGGTTAATGGTTTTGTTGGAAGCGGTAAGAATGCAACAAATAAAAGCAAAGTTATGAGAAGCAAGCCACTGTGGCCTTGAGACAGAGATGTCTAGTGACAAACATGTTCTGAGCTTTAGGAGCCCACATAACAGGATAGTCAGAGAGCATCTTTCAAAACCTATTGCCAAATGTAGGCAATGATAGTGTGAGATGACTGTTTTCAGATGAAATATAGTTTTCAAGTGGTTGATTTGAGCAGAAAAGCTGTAATGTATCTTATGCACTGTTAGTAGTTTTTAAAGCAGCAATATTTAAATGCATGACCTCAGTGAACACTGAGCAAAGGGGGCTGCAAGCCATGCAAGCTTCTACTGTAATATTGATTTTCAATCAAAATGTCATTCTGCTCTTTCCTAGCAGCTATGTTTTTCTTTAATGTAAGTACATAGTATCTAACTGCAAAGACTTGAGCTATGTCCAGGAATCTTCCCTAGTACTCCCCAGCTTGCTAAGGAATTTCGGTATTACAACAAACACTTTTGAAAAGAGTTCCACAGAATTTTTTTGTTGAAATGTACAATTTCTGCCACAGGCAGCCTTTCTGTATCTGTATAAACTGACATGGTTTTGTTAAGTTTTGTCTTAAATAAAGACAAGAAATTTCTGCTCATCTTCTGAGCTGTTATGATCCATTGACTGAGATCACTTCTCACCAAGTCCTTCTATAACCACTATCCTCCCAAATACTGATGTCACAGTTTAACATGTTTATAGCCAACAGCATTACTTATGCCCTTTTAAAGCAGTGAATTTGCCAGTGAACTTCTCCATCTGAAGTTTCATCTTCAAGCCAGAAAGAATAAAGACGTTGGAGCTGCAGTAAGAGGACACTGGGGTTTAAATTTACAGCCCATGCAGTCACTGACACTCAGTCATCATTGCTGAGCAAAGAGCAGTGATTAAGTCTCTCTGGGAACTGGCTAAGAGACTCCTGTGCAAAGTCCCTGACACCACTGAAGTGTCTCCTGCACTCCATTTAATGCTATCAAACATTAAAGAAAATATTGAAACAGGGAGAAATTATCAATACCCTGGTTAATGTTGGGAGACAGCCCAGTTCCCACTACCAGAGCTCCAGCAGAGCTTCTGCCTGGAGGCAGGTTTCACTCCACATGCGGCACGGAGCATTAGTTTACACTTATTGTATGAAGATCCCTGCACCCCAAAGTCCAAAAGAAGGTTGCAGGAGTATAAACCCCACACTAAATGTAATATAAAGACACCTCAGAAAGACTGCCAGCCTCCTGCACCTTCCTCCTGAAAGGGATATGTAAGCAAACAGCCCTGGTGGGATGGAAAGCTTTATGCTGGGCAGCTGAGATGGAAGTGCCCCACAGGATGAGGCAGTGGCAACTCCCAGGAGCAGCCCTGAGGCTCAGGAGGGCACACAGGGGTCCAGGCAGCGCAGGGAGAGGCTGTGGGCCAGTGACATGGAGAGTGGCCAAAGACCAATGTCACCAAGAAGGTGGAAGAGCAGCTGCCAACACAGGCCAGCACCCTGGGGTTTCTCAGGAAAAGGGGGTGAGGGGATGCAGAGGCATCTCCCTCCAGTTAAGTTTGCTCTGTGCACTCAAATACCACCTTTCACACATAGCAAAAAACACCATTTGGAGAATTTGTTAAATCTGGTTCTCACAGTTGGTTTTGGGTGTTGTGGGGTTTTGTCGTTGTTGGTTTGCTTTTGATTTTTTTTCCAGCCAGATGGATTTCACAACAAGGAATTAAAACTCCAGAGTAAGAAATACAAAAAGTGTTACTGAAACCAGATGAAGTATTTGAGTTCAGTTCAGTTACCCAGATATCTATAACCTCTACTCTTTTTACTGGAGTGTTTAGGAGGTCCACAGAGACTACAAATTTCAATGAGTCAGAAGATAATTGGAATATCCAAGTGCTCCATATGTCTTTAGTTACCAGCATAAGTAACTCATATCTTGCCTTGTTCTCCTACAAAATTTGATATCCTGCATGAAAAAGCAGCAAGTTTTAAACTTTGATCTCCAGGTTGTTCAGATAATCCAGAAAATTACTCAGAAGTGTGGTAGGTGCTCACTATACTGAAGTACTAATTGCATCTATGTTCACTGATGCCTGTTATTTAAAACATTTCATGAAAAACCAAGCTGTTGTCAGTTATTAGTATATGGCCAGCTTATAAGAACAGCAGTCTTAAAACAAAAATTTCTGTCTGTAGAGATTGTGCTGCTATTGTAAAGAGAGTAAGTTCAGCAAATGGCAAATTGGAAGGGGCGTGCCATTAGGAAAAAATGGAGATGGAAAAAATCTAATCAATTCTTGTTTAGTAATAATTTTGAACAAGATAAAATAATCTACTGCAGTGGATGTTAATTATGTTAATAGCAACCATAGTGGCTAAAGGAAAAAAAAACATTAAACCAAACAAAAAAACCCTGAACAAATAAATCAAACATCCAAAACTTCCAGAAAATAAGTGTTTTGCTGTAAAACAAGGGAGGATGGAAATAAGCAAGCCAAAATCATATTTTACTGTAATATTTGCTTTGTGATGTCACTTTTTCAATGTTACAGTGAAGAGATGAGGTTTCCCCCTGGCCCAATCAAGTTCTTTTTGGCCTTTCTACCCAGTCTCCACCACTATACCCAGTGAGTAAGAGTGACACCCAGTGATCCACCCACTTGGAGCTGTAAAACCACAGCATCATACCTATTTACCAGATGTGTCATCCCCAGCGATTCCAAATGGACTCAATCCTCCTATGAGCAAGGCTTTTGGAGTCTGTGCTCAGTATGATGCTGCAGTGACTACAGGGAAGCCTCTTCAGAACACACGACGTATTTGTCCCTAGCAACATAGTGCAGAGCAAAAACACTGAAATAACAAAACCTCTGAGCTTATGCCACCCAGCTCCAGATTCTCTCTAATTCTGACTAATTGGGTATTTAAAACTGCATTTTAAGGTTTACTTTCCTGTCCATCAGAAGTTTCAGAGAGATAGGCTATGCCATTTTCAAGGCAGGCTGAACATCAGATCTCTTATGCATGTCAGGATTTCTTTGTTACACCTGGATGTCTTCACTAATAACCTGAGTTACTGCATGTAATTAAGTTAATTCATGTGTATCAACATTGTAGATTACACAGCACCTATTACCAATATTCTTCTTTAAACACCAAGCAATTGAACTAGATGTGTTGCCACATTTCTGGATACCCAGTAAGAACTCCAGGAGAATTTAACTCTGCAGTTCTATAATAATCACCAAGTCCATCACCTCTTAGAAGGTATCTAAAAGGTCAAATTTGTCAATTAATAATCTATGTATAAAACTATCATTAGTAGATTATTCTGATCAATTGAAATAGCCATGTTTTTCACATTTATATTTAATAACATTCCACTATAAAACAATAAAACAAAACAAACAAAAAACCAAACAAACAAACAAACCAGCCAAATTGTTACCTTAATGTCATGTTTAAAGTAATAGATAATGCCATGATTATTCTGTAGAAGTCTTCTCTTTCCTGGCTCCCTTCGCTAACAGATGTTGGTAAAGAAAAGAATATTCCTTCTGCTAACAGTTTCTGTTTGTTTTGTGGATTTTGGAAATATGTCAAGAGCTTCACACAGTTTGCTCAGACTTTCCCCAGCAATTTTCCATCTTATATAGCACATAACAAGATAGTCCATGAGGAGAATCTACCAGTAGGTCTCTCAAGTACAGTAGGCTTTTCACCAGAAAGCCCCAATATTTGAAGCAGTTGCAACACCTACAGGTTAGCTACTGATCTTGATTTAACACGAGCATAGCAAGTCTATCGGAACTCCTAATTATTTTTTTCTCTTTTTCTTCATAGTTCTTTTAAAGTTGGCTGAAGATGTAATCCTGTTACGTTGAGGAAGTTCCATTCTGACACAAGAACAAGAGGATTCATCCTCTTCATTGTAGAAGAAGGTTCACCAAGTGCTTGAATAAATGAGAAAAGGCAGGAAATGAAGGTGCTCTCGAGTCAATACACATGTACCAAGGAATGAGTGGCTGTTACTCACACAGGTATGAATAACGCACTGCGATGCCTGTGCCATTCTGCATTAGCCCAGCATGTTTCACATGCACTAGTGGTTATGGAAATAAAAAGACTGTGAGTCAGAGAAAAAGCTGAGTCAGGATGAATACGTGAAGTGAGTAGAAAGGAATGATCAGAGCCATTAACTTTGCCTGTGAAAGGTAGTAAGGCAAGACCAGTCAAAGAATTGAAGCAAATGGAGCACCCAAAGGGCAACTCGGTAAAATTGCCAAGATATGTTGACAGCTGAAATGACAGGAATTTCTATTATCCACAGCAGTTACATCTGCATGTTACAGAAGCTCAGATGACAGTTTATGTAAATCTTTTGGGTACTTTTTGTTGACATTACTTCCCACTGCCCTTGTTTTCATTACCTAAGACCTGTTTGTACTGTGAATTAACAAGATAAAATATAAATGCTTCCTCATGGCAAGGCAGGAAGTCAATAGGAGTGTTCTCACAGACTGTGTCTATGAAGGAGATACAGATACTTAACTTCTTGATATGTGATTTATTTCACAGAGCTTGAAAGAGCTGGAATGTTGCAATTTAAAATGCAAAAGGAAAAATGTGCCAGAGAAACTTTCTGTAAGAAAATGGGACTGTCATGGTTTAACACAGTTAAGCGCCAAGCACATGAAAGCCAATTAAATGCATAAGGGGAATATGAATTTACTGAGGAAAACAGAAAGGAATTCCGGGGCAAAACAGGTCCACACTTAAGCAGTTGCAACATAAAAAAAAAAAATTATTACTAACAGAATGAAAAGTGAAAAAAGAAAACAAATCAGAGCAAACCTTTAAACACTTTTCTTTTCTAGTGCCTGTCACTTTTTACCCAACGTGCACAAAGGATAACAAAACATAACATGGCATTGGGTCAGAATTGCATTTCTTTTAAGAGTCTTTTTATGCTTAAGGAAAGAGAGGTTCTTCTGCTGTGCTACAGAATTTTCACAAACCAACAGTCTGCCTGGAAAAAACAATCTGTTGAAGTGAAAAAGGTAATTCTCCCATGAATCTCGCAGTCTTCCCACACAGCTAAATCATGGTCCACAGAAAAAAAAAAAAAA